>CM031568.1:4368799-4898139 GCA_018467065.1 Ephestia elutella | reverse complement strand
ATTAATAGGCTAATGTTTATCGACTAGCTTATCCAGAAAAAGATTGCTTTCTAATAATACTTTTTGCAACATTTGCATGTGATATTAATAAAAGTATAGTAGAATCCTCCCGTAAGTTTGTATTCACGGTATCGCCTTGGCTTGTACGTGACCCGAATGGAACTCATCGCGGCCTATGTCCACCACTCGTTCAGTCCAATTTACGTGTTAAATGCCTCTAACGAATCGACCAGTTCCGTTTTATAAAATGCTCCAGTTTTTCACCTAAATTGAGCCGTATCTTTTTATTAGCTCCGTTGGGTACGCTAATCTTGTAGCCGTCAATAGTATTTGACAGGATTGGATGTAAAGGAAGCTCTTGTCTATAATGTAGTCTGAAAGATTTTCGAAGAAATTTTTGTAATAAAATATTTCTCTTATATTGATGGTAAGTATCTTATCAATCAATGTACATTTTGTAAATGCATTGTAAGTGTGGGTGGAATAGGTTTTTAGTAGTTTCCTAGGGTATGTAAGACCCATGTCTCGAGATAGATACCTAATTTAGCAGTGGAGTGAATCCCAAATTTTACCTCTACACTACAGGTAGCTAGATAAAGGTCCAGGTAGATTTTAAGATGCTGTTTAGTTTAGGATGCCACGCTTGAAGTGGGTAAAGTAATTCTGAAATAGTGACAGCTTTTAGACAGATCAACACTTTATTGCACCATTTATAGAATAGAACATACAAAGTAGAAACAAAAAGTAAATTTAGCCCTTTTATTTATTCAAAAACCTGTATATTTGCCTGTTTAATAAATTAGTCTCAGCTAATTAGTGTAGTTTAGTCTTAATTAGTTTCATCTCAATGTGACCGTTTTTGGTATTTTCAGTACTCTTCCGGTAAAATTTTGAAAAGATTATTCGGATTTGTTTTTGAAATGTTATTGAAAATCAAAATCAAAAATTTTGGTATTTTTGATTTTTGCTTTTTAGTATTTTTTAGTACTGACAGCACTATGTTATTGTATTTTGTCAAATTTTAAAACGGTCACACTGTTTCATCTTCTTGAAAGGCCTGCAACACTCTTGTGATACCCCTGGTGTTGCAGTAGTCCATGGGCAGCGTTGATCGCTTACCATCAGGTGACCCGCTTGCTCGTTTGCCGCCCTATGTTATAAAAAAAAGCTAGCCTTGTTTCTTTGACCGAATTTTTATTATTCCTGGATAGTTTATTCCCGTGTGCATTTCATTAAAATCACCAGTACCAGTTTTTGCTGTTAGTTTAGTCGTCAAATTCTCACTCAATACTATACGATTTGTAGATTTATTATTATACGATTTGTAGATTTATTATTATAATACTCGTACATGACGTACATACATAAATATCTACAAAAATAAATGCGACTTTCTCGGCGCTAGATACATGGGGAGCATACCCATGAGATTCCTATGTTTGCTGAGAAGTGAATCCGAAACAGGAATTTTCATTTTTTTCCTTCAATCTAAGCGTAGGGGACACAGTATTTCAAAAGCGAGTTGAATTATTGTACTTACATCTATCTAGATCTAAGTTTTTTTAAATAATACCTAGAAACGATGTAACTAGTTCAAGTTTCTTTGGGAGCAAGAATATATTGGTTAAATAGAGCGCGCAGAAATTATATCGACGGATGTCCTTTTTTCACAGACCTTGAAAGAAATAGATAAGTCACTTGTATTCGTTGGGTTAAAAAACTTACAAACGTCAAAAAAGAATAACAAGATTTTGATTAAAATGGCATATGTCATATCCGATAGATGTTTGACAAGAAGTGATATAAAAATGTGGCATTCGTACTTTGACGAACAATATTCTCAGTGATTCGGCAATTACGTTGCTCAATATTGTGTGTGTGCGGGATATATTTTCATCAATATAAATAGAAAAAAAGCATATTGCATAGGCCATGGAAAAAAACTGTACGATCAAGTTGTATGCATATTTTATAGTTATCATTTGATGATATGCTTTCTTAATTAAGCAAGGAAACAAGTAATAAGACTAAAAGTGCCTGATTCAAGAGTTATTAAACATAAACACGCTGGTAAATACTACACTGTCTATGGTCTATAAGATAGTTGGTCTATGATTGATAGTCTACTTGGGAACGCAAGTTATTGCCGCTTAACGAGATACATCTCTTTAGGGCTCCGATGCCAATTGGTTTTCCGAGTGAAAAGGATGGTATTGTGTTGGGCAGAAGTGCTTGATCGAAACAAATAAAACAAGGCCAATTTTACTGCTAAAGAGAAACAGATATTGGGTTTTAATTAAGTGGATATTTCGGAGTATTCTTTGACACAAAAGGTGTTTTGTAGGTCTCTATATGAAGTAGCAATACTAAAGAGGAACCGGACGGGAAATCTGGAATCTGGATAGAAGAAGCGATGGTATGTAGAGTAGAGTAAGGCTGTAACTGAGTGGTCTCCGAGAGACGGAAAGGAAGCGTAGTTACTAAAAACATCCGGCTGATCCAGGTCAACGATGTAAAGAGTTATAATTTATAAATTTGACATTTCATATAAATATTCAATGTATATCCGTCCACATATACATACAGTCATATGTTGTAAAGTGACGACTTTGGAGAAAATGCAGCAGTGGAGTTTGTTGCGCCGTCTCTTCTCCACTTGCACTTTGGAGGCGGTGGTGACCTTAGCTTTAAGTAATTTTATGACGTCAACTAACTAAAAAACAAGAATGTGACGATTTATAAGTGCTATTTATAAGCCTATATGAATAAAAATTATTGACTTTGGCTTTGATTAGAGTATATTGCTGGCAAGAACTGGATGGTCCGGGGTAAAGAAGCTTGGCGTAGACAGAGGCAGGCCATATACTCCATTTATCCTTACCAGTCCTATCATGTAAACAATCTTCACAGTACTTTTTTTTTAATTTTGTTGAAAATAAATCAAATATTAGTTCAAACCTAAACATTCTAAAGTAAAACATTTATTAACCACGAAAAAAATTTCCTAAAAAGACTATTTTAATTTATATTGTTGTAAAATCATAAAAAGACATGGTAAGATTGCTTACATGATAGGACTGGTAAGAATAAATGGAGGTTAGCAGTAATGGAAAGCTGACGATGATGATGAGTACCCTTTATGCAATGATTATAAGTTGAATCATGCGCTGTTAAACTGTATCTTCTTAATTCTATAAGTATACAGCATGGAATACAGTGAATGTCGTCCTGAATAAAAACTTTTCTTCTTAGGCGGGGCATTTAATTTTTTTTACCGACAAATTCCTACAACCATGATTCTTACACTTAACATTATTTTGATGTTTTTAGACATCCTTATATAAAAAAAAAAAGAATTTTGATGATCCGATATGAAATGGGAGGGGTAAATAAACTATACTGAATTGCTCGTAAACAAAAAAGTTTCCAATAGAGATTACTGTTCACAATTAATTAATAAGACTTCATTTACCTGTAAATAAAAGTTGGCCGGTTTATAATAAGGCTTTCTAGTCATAAAATGTATTTTTAACGTTATAAATGTCAATATGGTTTTTATTAAATTACAGGAAATCGGGTTCATTAACATGAGTCGTTTTTTAAAATTAAGATTGAATAATTCACATTACGTACGAATATACAACTTTCCCGACTGTAGAATTAAAAAAAAAAATTAAAAGTTAATAAAAAAAAAACTGTTGTAGTCACCCTTATAAAAATTGAGGATATGGTTCATTACAATAGTATACGAATAATATATAAAAGTCACCATTGCTGGATTTTTTGTTTTTGTACAGGATGTTTTTAAAGTATAAAAATTACAACTCATTAAAAAATTCATTTCGGATTGTTATTTATTGGTGATTTTTTAAATCAAGCTTTTATTATTCGTAAGGAAACATGTAACAAAAAATCACCCTGGTAGGATTTTTTGTTTGAGAGTTATAACAATATGAGTCTTATAATAGCGTTTAAAAAAAACGGCGGTGGTGATTTTTTTTTTACACTTAAATTTGCAGTTGTAATATCATAATCTATGTAGTTTATAAAAATCACCATCGTAGGATTTAATGTGACCACCTCCATACAACTGAAAATTCACAGCCCCGACTATCTACCAAGTTTGACAATAGATTTAAGTTGAGAGATTTATTTTTCAAAGAAAACCAATGGAGATATAAATTTGCCTCAGGAAAGCAGTGGCTCATGAAATTGTTTTTCTCGACTCGTATTGAAAGCCAATTAATAGGGAAGGATCTATTCTTGAGTAGATATGTTTTTTAAGTATTTAAATGAAATGCCTTATACATTAAAATCGCTGACAGACGTGAACTTAAGCTGATTTCCTCCTTAAAAAAATAACTTTGATTTGCTTCTTCATGTAAGATAAAACAAAAAAATAAGACGAAAATTGATTAAGATACGACAAAATATTGTAGCTGCTAATATTACTATTACACTAGTTACTAAAATAACAATAAATAAACAACATTCGGTGCACAAATTGTTTTCCGATGCACATCTATAGATAACACGTAGAAAAAATCGAAGAATTCAAAGACCATTGGGCACTGAATCCAAGTTCCTGTGCGTGACGGACAAGCATAATAAACATAACAGCATGGAGGTCACCGAAGGGATGTAGGTAGAATGATGGGAAGGTACTTATTTCTTTTTCATACGTCGTTCTGAGTCGGCTTAGTCGTATATCTACTGTCGCTCACGCGCCCGACGACGTCCCATCCATCATACTGCATCACGCCATTTAAATTGGAAGAAAACAACTAAAAATATACCTGGTAAACAAAAAAGGTTAATGAGGTTACGCCGTGCTGGGGCACAGAATTAATATAAGTTAAGTACTACCTAGCTGGGGTTGTAATTGTAACTATTTCAGTGCTATAGATTGTAGTTAAAAGGAATATTAAAATTTTAGTTCTTGCCCCCGGCTTCTTTCGCGTGAATTCCGGTTTTCATCCATTTCACCCCCTTAGTGGCAGAATTTCCAAAACTTTCTTTGTGTTCACTTACGCTATACATATAAAAAACCACTCGAAATTTCAAGGTACGTTCAGCGGTTTCGTCTCTGCGTACCAATCGCAATCAGCGTCAAATTTTAGTGTACCATAGACAGAAAAAAAAGATTTTTTGGCTTCGCTTTCGAGGGTATTTTGGGATACAAATGACACGATGTGCCCAAATCGAAATCTGTAAAACCAGTTTGGCGAGATCGAGTGACAAAGAAATATCTAGCCTTTTCAACCGACTTCCCAAAAAAGGAGGAGGTTATATGTTTCGATGTATGTATGTTTTTTTTTTATGTATGTTCGCCGATTTCTCCGCCTACAGTGGACTGATTTCCGAAATTGTTTTTTTATTCGTAATGGTATATACCCAAGTTGGTCCCATTTTAACCACGTCAGAATCTGTTCGGTAATTTTAAAGATACCTAACAAAATATAAAAATACCAACATTGCATTATAGAGCAAAAGCCCGCGATAGCATGCCCTTCCTTATTTTATTAAAACTAAAGATTTTCTGTGTATGTTCCAAACATAGAAATAGCGATTAGCGACTATAAAAGTTGGATCATGATTACTTAGGCAGATTAAGGTAGATGTACCATATTACGTAAGTGTACGGAATTCCGTAAGTTTTTGGTATAGACCAAAAAATAAGAAAACTACTAATTGTTTTAATGATTTATGTAATTATCTATCAAGCATAAACAAAAAAGATTCAATTACACATGGTAAAAAAGAATTACAAACATCGTTGATTCAGTTATGATGTCTCCTAAGGTCAGTCACAGCCAAATCGCTATTACTATTAGTGCGTGTGTTGCGTACTGCAAGCTGCCGCGCGGATTTTCATAAGGGAATTATGAGTGATATGTAAGTATTTTCATAACAAAATGTCGCAATTATTTTGAAGGTTCTTAAAACAAACTGATTAATTACTGTCTCAAGTTACTTCAATTAGTTTTTAGTTAGTTAATTCTTAATTTACTGATTGCCGTATTTACCTACACGAAGAACCAACCATGTCCGTTAATACGTAACTATTACGGAATGGAGGACAATAAATTGATTTTGTTTTTGTAATTATCCAGGCACCTAGATGAAATAAGTCAATGAAGAATATTGTTACGGGTCTAAAGTATATCATGGTTTCGTGTGATCAAATTACGTATTACGATTTTATTTTTCTTTATTATAAAAAAACGTGTGTAAAGTGAAACTATTTTTTACTTTTTACGAATTCGTCACTAATGCCTTCGGTACAAAATCACTAATTTATTTAAAACTTTTCGATGTTCCAGTATAATTTTTTTACCTATTACTAGCATGATGATATTACTACAGATTTTAAGTCATTGTGTGTTGTTGAGAACAATTACTCATTAGAAATTTCAGTTAACACAATTACCTACACTGTTTTTGGCTGTATCTCTTATTACGTTATAGTACAACGGTCTTGGTAGCTATGGAAATTTTGAACTTTTAGGAAGCTTTAACTCGGTTGATGTTAATTTTCGAATTAGTATCAATTATCAATCAAGTTTTTAATGAAAATTGCATACATCGTGGTTTATTAATCGTAAATTACGTTTTTTTTTAGATAATACCATTTTTATACCATATTTTTGCGTATTCAGCCTATTCATATTAATATACAGGGCAAATAACTGACCGAAACACTGTACTTAGTACTTACTAGGTTCGGATAAGTATTGGGTGGGTTTGTATCAGAAGGGATGGTAAATGAAATGCGTGTTCTCTGTTTAGAGAGTGAAGTAATAACGGAACATTTTGTGATAAAAAATGGTTGTACAAATTAGTTAGTTAAAGTTCCTTCGGCAATAACCATAAAGATATGTATCATAAAATAAGTATAAAAATAACGTTACGTACGGTCCTTTATTGCAAAGCCATTGTGCATTTTGGTAATTGTTTTACGATGCCTTTACAAAGTACTTAGATGCCCCGTTAGGTTCCGTAGGAACGCGACAACACTAAGAGAGGATTCCCCGAAAGTCGCTGGCAAAAGTAATCCTATTCTAATCCTAACCAATATTATAAATGCGAAAGTGAGTTTGTTTGTTTATTTATTTATTTGTTTGTTTGCTACCTCTTCACGCTTTAACTCCTGAACCAATCTCCATGAAATTTCGCATACATATAGTTAGAAGTACGGAGAAGGACATAGGGTACCTTTCATCCCGGGAAAAAGCACTATTCCCATGGGAATTTCACGCGGGCGAAGCCGCGGGCAAAAGCTAGTAGACTTATAAACGGATTATATTATATGTATAAAAAAAAGAAACTAATATAATATTGTTCGCTAAACCCTGCTTGAAGTAAGTTGATTTGATATGTACCTAGAACCATAAATAAATCTTTATTCCTTACATTTTAAACAAGATAATTTTATTTCAGACCTAAATTAAATTTATATTTTCAGTTTATTATTAAATTATATAATTCTGCAGCAGAACGGCATTTTTCAGCATATACCGGAATTACGAGCACGCATTTACGGATTTATCTCCAGAGTCAAATTTTATACCGTAATTATGGACTTTTATGGGGCCTAGATAAATTACAATTAGTCTTCTAATACATCGTTTAATACAGTAGTGTTACATATCAATCTCCTCTCTGAAAACCACTTTTTACGACAGCACTAATTTCAAATCGCTGAGTTTTTCTGTTTTACTGGAAATTGCTTGGAAAGACAAAAACGCCTTAACACTCCGGAATTCCGTACAGTTACCTTATTTGTAGCAATAACATTTAAAGTGGTAACTCAATTTCCTTAAAGTAAAGTTTTTTAAAGATTTTATTCCTAATAATATAAGAAATCACGCTATCCATTGCCAGGCAATTGGTGCAGATATAAACCCCTGCCAGACATTGTAACTTTACTAAATTATAGTTATATTTGTTTTATTATAAAAGCTGAATTTAATATTACTTTGGAAGGCCCCAAGGGTGCTTTTTATACCTATAAAAATCATCCTTGCTATCCATATTACCTGCATAATCAACTAAGATCCAAACTTCAAACCTAGTCGCTAATATTTTTTACTCGTATATACCACGCAGAGAAATATTCAGCATTTTTAAAATAAATAAGGTTTGGTCGTCGCGTGCTCACGGTCTATTTATGTGCCAAAAATAATAGACAATTTGACATGTTCTGACATTTCAAATCAAAATGACATAAAAAGTTTCGAATTCTTAATTCTTTATTTTCGGCCACCAGTGAAAGAAAAGTTTAAGTTTTTATGAAAGAAAATGAAAAGGTGTAGAAGCACTAAAAATGATAAAATAAAACTTTTTTCCAAAAAAGTGAACCGACTTCCATCATAAAACTTAAAATCATGAAATAACAATAAAGAAAAATGTATTAGCATGCTACCTACTGAATGAGGTGAAGTCGGTGCCAAATTGAATATTAAATAATCTAAATTAACATTAGAATCATGTAGGTACATATACAAAATGCCTAGCTAATTAATCCATTCACTGCAGCCCAGGGGATTTAAAAGTGCTACAGTCACTATTCCAGTTTGTGTTCCCGAGGGATTTCCCCTTGTTCATTTATTTGGAAAATTATTTTTCATGCCATTCAGCTCTCGATTGTTTTTGTGTGTTTCTCATCTCATAAATATCTTAAAGGACATAGGGCACCAATGTATGGGCTCCGTCCCCACCCACCAACACAAATGGGACTGATGCCGAAGTGTTCCTAAAATGTCTATTATTTCATTAAAATACTATTTTTTTCATAAATCAGTGGGGTTAATTAAAAAAAAAGTTTTGTATAAATAATTGGGCTCCATATAAAAATGTAAGGGACTTACTAACACAAATGAAACTGATACCAAAGAGTTCCTAAAGTATCTACTATTTCATTAAAACCCTATTTCTTTCATAAATCAGTGGGGTTAATTAAAAAAAATAACATTTTGCAAAAATATTTGGGCTATATATAAAAATGTATGGGATAAATATTTGTATAACGTTTGATACCATGAAAACCCCATGCATTTGGGCAACGACCTCATAGTAAAAAAATATCAGCTTGTAAAGATATGTCGATTGACCTATGTTTCATTTCTGTTGGTGGGTGGGGATCATTCCGCCCATAGTCCTTTATAAGTTTGATATTGACAGTATAATGTAATAGTATATTACGATACAAGTGTGCAAAGTTGGTTATTACGCACAAGAGGCGATATTGGCGCGCGAGCCGAAGGCGAGCGCGCTAATAAAGCCGAGTGAGCGTAATGACCAAATGCACACGTGTATCGTACGACGTTTTTCAACACACTTGTGAGTAAAAAGAAGTAATGTGGTCCTAACATCTAATTATCGGAAAACGATTGCACCCTTTTGTCATTCCTCCACTTTATTAAACATTCGTATGCCGCCAAATACTTACGTTTGATTTTGGAGGCAATAAACTATTACTTGCATTACGCGCCTTGTTTATGATTTCAGGTGGAGTTAAATTTACATATTCTACCATACTAGTCGACATTTTATTAAATATTTAATATGCTAACACGGCGAAAATCGCAAAATGTACCTAACAAGCACAACATAATAAATATAGTCTTGTTTTTTATTCTTGTGCCGCCGCCCGCCGCCCGCCGCGCCGCCCCGGGCCGTGCGCAGGGAGCGCGCGGTGCACGCTGAGGATGGTATATCGCCATACAGCCAGTGCTTGGCTGTATAAAAATCATTATCTTTGCTTATTTAAAAACTGTTGTTATTTTCCCTATTTGATCTTATATGTATTATGCGGCTAAATTAAAAATGCTTTGTGGAATTCATAACACGCATTAGTTTTCTATCTTTTGTATAGCGCAGTATGGTAATTTTTATTTCCAAACACCTCCCTAATATATTCGTAATATCTTCGTAATATATGGCATTATGGGCTTAAATTCGATGTAATAAGACCCACTTTACGAGCAAGTGTGTTGAAAAGACTGTTGTTAAATAACTAATAATAATAAAAAATAAGAACTAATTAAAAAATAAACAATAACTTAAAACTACTATAAATATATCGAAAAGATACAACTTTTGTTGATTATATAATTTTGATTGAGATCAGAACTACATTAACGTTAATAGAGGTATGTTAATATATTGGATCGGACATCAGGGTGTACAAATCAAGTCTGGTTAGATTATGACAGTATAACAAAATAAGGTAAAAAATACATTTGCTAGGTATGCACCGTTTCAAAGTTGCATATGATTGATGAGTTCCGCACTGTAAACCACGGAAAGCTCCGACAGATCCGTGGAGCTTTTAGCGCGGAAAATTTCTAATTCCGATAGAAGTGCATCCGTGCGCTTCAGCGGGGCTGAAATAATGTAAATACATTACGGATGTTATATTTTAAAACATGTATTTTATATTTTAAATTAAAACGTCATTTTTACATGACTGCGCAAAAATGTAGTGTTATGTTTTCACTGCTCATGTATGTACCTTTCTACATGAGCCACATGCGAAGTCACGTGAGAGCCCTTAACTCATGAAGTGGTCGGACATACATCATCATTATCATCATGTACCTATCTATGTTCATGCTCAATCTTACGGTCAGTCTGTCTGGCTATGAGCGGATTGTTGTGTGATTGCTAAGAGCGTTTAAGTTATTCCCCAGTAGGAATAACTTTAGGTTGGAGCTGACTCTAAGTTTCTTGGTTCTAGGACTCTACGGCGCTTAGAAAACCATCAGCAATGTCACTTAATACAAAATCAGACTGGTAAAACTTTAATCAGGATTTGATTTTGTAGCTTTTTACACGACTGATCAAAAAAGGAGTATTATGTTTTCAGGGTTCATGTATGTATGTAAATATGTATGTATGTATGTAAATTTATTTATTCCACCATAAGTCCTGAACGGCTTAACAGATTTTGATGTGAGAGGTATTTTTAGATTCCTTGTATTTCTCCGAGTGACATAGGCTATGTGAGTTGTCAGTCGTGTTTTTTATTTTTTAGTAATTAGCTTGTTGCATAACTTTGTTATTTGACCCTTTCCGATGTTCATTATCATGGAGCTCGTATTTCGTCACTCCAGTAAAGCTGGATCAATTTTTAACATCTCCCTCGGCTAGACCATCACAGATAAATTCTGTCGTCCTGAACGCATCAGGGACGCGTTTCATGTTCCGTTTTACAGGTTGTAAAATTTTTATTGCTAATGTGGGATTCGTGTTGCAGACATTTTTAAAACAGAATAAGATTGATTTTACACAATAATTGACTACTAAAATTATTTAAAGTCAATGCAAAGGTGCCCAAGTTGCTGGCCGATAATTGACTTGTAATTTCTAGCTTTTGCCCACGACTTCATCCGTGAGGAATTTATATTTCAGGCCGAAACTGGGCGATGGAAAATCCATGAGGAGGTCTATACCCAAAAATGGGAGATTCCGGGCTGAAGAAGAAGAAGAATACTTGAGGTTCTAAGCGGTGTATCAATAAGACTTTTAACAGTGTAACTGTAAAAACCGGACCAAATTTATTCAGTAGTTTTCCGTCATGCGCATAGAAACAGAAAGACAAAAGTTCTTTAAAAAATCAGAGGTCTTGCAACCCCTTATACATTATTTAATATCTCCTATAGTTTGTGAGAGCAGCTGTACTTGGCACTTTTCCATGTGGCAATAGTACACCTGTTGAGCATGTATAAGTTTGTTGTACAATATGTGTTTGTTGTTTTCATACCATTCAGTCGATGACTGTGCGACGATAACACCTATTTTGTTTTGCTCCGTGATCTTTAATCTAAAACCAAGTTAAAAGTAGTAATTTAGCATCGGACTATATATTGTTAGAAAGACGATTAAGTGGGAAACACGGTGATACCTGTTTTTTCACTGTGAAGCACCGCAATTGTGAGTAATAACAAAAATATTTTCAACATTCTACAAACGAACACTCATCACCGCACCGCTTTGCTTAGCCGTGCACCGGCCGTCCGTCGTCGACGAGTGGTGACTCATATCTACCCACCACCGGTCAGGCTCACGCGCATCGCATGTACTTAGCTGCGTAGCATCAACAACTCGAGCGCCTTGCTTCTATATTCCAAATAGGGAGAATGGCTAATGATAATAGAAAGATATGTGCTGGTTGTCGAAATGTTATTTCTTCGCGACAATATTTGGTTTGTTCCCTTTGCACTCTAACTTACGATTTGGAATGCGCTAATGTCCCAGAAAGGCGATTTTTTATTATGACTTCGGAAAATAAAGGCCATTGGAAATGTCCAGAGTGTTTTAGCAAGCAGCCGAAGAATAATAACTCGAACACGCCTGTGCGATCAGCAACGTCCGATAATATTGCAAAGTCTTCAGCGATCCTTCCGTCTTCCAAGTGTAGTAACGAGTATGTAAATGTCGCTAAACGCGGTAAAAAGTCGGATGATTCAAGCCATCCGACGACGACGTCCTCCTTAATCCTAACAGAAGATAACTTACGCGATATATTAAAACAAGAATTACTAACAACTATGAGAGCGGAGTTGAAGAGTGTTCACGAGAAAATGGATAGTTTTCAAACAGCCGCTGAATTTTTCAACAAACAATATGAGGACCTTAAAGCTGTCGTCGAGGAAAAATCAGCCTCGATCGAAATTCTGAAGGATGAAAACTCCACACTTAAATCTTCGGTTCTAAACCTAACTATGAGATTAGAGTTGTTAGAGCAGCAACAGAGGGAATGTAATGTAGAAATTAATGGCGTTCCCGAAAGTAGAACCGACAACCATCTCACCGACACGGTTCTAAAAATTGCCAATATTGTCAACTTCCCTATGGCTGACACGGACATATTGCACGTCACAAGAGTAGCAAAAATGGACAAAACCAGTGCCCGCCCACGCACCGTAATAGCAAAGTTCCAGAGCACCCGTCATCGGGATAACTTCCTTGCATCTGTGGTGTACTTCAATAAGAAGAACCCCAAGGATAAACTAAACACTCGGCACTTGGGCCTCGAGGGCGCCAGCAACCCCGTATACGTATCCGAGCACCTCACCCCCGGCAACAAGTCTTTACATGCCCAGGCGCGAAAGGCTGCGAAGGAAAATAACTACAAATTCGTGTGGGTGCGAAATGGACGCATTTTTGTGAGGAAGGACGAATATTCTCAGCCTATTCTTGTCAAGAGTCCCGAAAGTATCGTAAAAATCAAATAATCCTAGTGTCTGTATACCGTACCACACTGTGTAATTTGTTACGACTGTTTACTGTTTTATATGGATTTAAGTATCTACTACCAGAATACCGGTGGTCTTAGGACCAAAACAACTGAAGTGTTTAATAATATAGCCCTATGTAATTATAGTATAATCGTTTTTACAGAAACATGGTTTAACAATAGTATATACAGCGGGGAGGTAATAGATGATAGATACGTAGTATATCGCAGGGATCGTGATTTGTCAAAAAGTACTAAATTAGACGGTGGTGGAGTTTTAATAGCAGTTTCGAAGGATATTAGATCGGATCGTATGCAATCCTGGGAAAGTGAATGTGAGGACCTGTGGGTCACAGTAGAACTAATTATCAATAATAAATCAAAAACAGTAGCAATTTGTGCTGTATATTTGCCACCACCAATAAAAGTAGATCACATTTCGAACTTTTTTGAGAAGGCTAGCTTGGTCTGTGAAGCTTGTAGGGATGTTGTTATATTGGGCGATTTTAATATGAGGTTCATCGATTGGGCTCTTATTGACAGTGACGACTTCACACTTCCAAACGCTTTCGCAGAGAAGGAAATTGTTTATTGGACTTTATTTCGCTAAATAATTTTACGCAGGTTAATGACATCTGTAATGAAGAGGGAAAAATGCTTGACCTCATCCTAAGTACTAACACTGATATGATAGTGTCGAATCCAACAGATCATCTTAGTAATATTGTCCCGAGGCATCCTCCTTTACTATTGTGTTTTTCGTCACATATAGCCAATAACATGTGCTCTAATAAACGAGTTGATTTTAATTTTTTCAAGGAGACTACGTCAGTTTAATTCGTGAACTAAATGATATTGATTGGCATGTTAAATTAAGTAACAATGATGTGAATGTACAAGTTTCAGCATTTTATAATGTTTTAAGACATTTTATCGAAAAATATGTACCGAAACGTAAAATTAACACTAAAAGAACTCCTCCATGGTTAGATAAAAATCTTAAAAAATATTAACAGAAAAGGAGAAGCTAAGGAAAAGATACTTACAATATAAAAACCCACGAGATAAAATAGAATACGAGATTGTGAGAAGTAGGTGCCATAGATTACAACAAAAAAATATAACAGCTCACTCACTAAAAATTGAGAAAGAAATTCGCCACAACTCTAAAGCATTTTGGCGATTAGTTAACAGTAAGAGAAAGGCAGGAACAAATTTTCCAGCTAGCATGCACCTAGATAACGAAGTGGCAGATAACGGCCAAAGTATAGCCGATTTATTTGCTAAGGCTTTTAGCAATAATTTTACAAAAAGCTCAGGTGCCTCTGTTCTTATCCCTCCTAAAATGTGTCAATCTGTATCTAGCATAACTATTACCCCGAAGGACATTCTGCGAAAAATACGTGAATTAAATGTCCATAAAAGCGCCGGCCCCGATGGCATCCCCACAATTTTCATAAAAAGATGCGGTGCGGCCTTAAACTTGCCTCTTTCGATCATATTCAATACTTCCTTACAGAGCGGACAATTCCCAGACGAATGGAAGAAAGCAAGGATAGTACCAATATACAAAAAAGGAGATCGAAACGATATACGCAATTTTAGGTCAGTCTCAATGCTTTCCATTTTCTCTAAGCTATTTGAATCCATGGTGGAACCAGTCTTAAGCAATCACGTTTGTAATCATATCAGTCAATACCAGCATGGGTTTAGAAGCAAACGATCCACAGAGACAAATTTGGTATCATTTGTGTCAGACTTGTCAAAGGAAGTGGATGCAGGATTTCAGGTCGATGCAATATATACGGACTTTACATGCGCATTCGATAGAGTAAATCATTCGGTATTACTCGCGAGGCTAGAAGCGAACGGTATTCATGGCTCCCTTTTAAACTGGCTCCAATCATACCTAGAACGAAGATCGCAAATAGTCGCGGTACTTGGTTTTGAATCTCAGGTTTATTACGCCGAATCAGGAGTCCCGCAAGGGTCACATCTTGGACCAATACTATTTTCCATTTTTACTAGCGACTTGCCAGAAGTTATTTTAAGCTCTAAGTGTTCAGTATTTGCTGACGATACAAAAATTTACAAGGTTATAAAATCTACAACTGATGCAGATCTTCTGCAAAATGATATCGACCGATTGACAGCATGGTGCCATGCCAACGATATGTCAATAAATATAAATAAATGTCATCACATCACATTTACAAGGAAAAGGAAACCCATTGTCACATCTTATAAAATTGGATCAGAAGAATTACAAAAAGTAAAAGTCATTAAGGATCTTGGTGTATGGCTAGATTCTGAACTTAATTTTGTTGAGCATTTCGATAATATTGTAAGGAAATCAGCTCAAATGTTAGGCTTTCTTAAAAGAAATTCAAAAGAGTTTAATTTTGTTAACACAAAAATTCTCCTTTTTAATACGTTGGTCAGGAGCATCTTAGAATACGCTTGTTCCGTTTGGAACCCAACTTACGCAGTGCACTCTCAACGAATAGAACAAATCCAGAGAGCTTTCACCAGGCACTTAGCGTTCTCAGCGCCAAACATTTCTCATCGCTGTCCTTATAGTGACCGGTTAAAGCATTTTAATATGATATCTTTGTACGATCGAAGAAAACAACACGATGTTATATTTCTTTACAAGATACTTAATAACCTTTTGGATTCTGGCGACATATTATCTTCAATAAATATTACAGTTCCAAGTAGACCGCCGCGTTATCCCAGGACTAACCTCCTATATGGCTCCCGGTCTAGGACCAATCTAGGTAGACATGCCCCAGTAAATCGTATGTGCAATACTTTTAACTCACTAAACCGCGAAGCAGATGATTTGGACATATTTAGCGATAGTCTGAGTGTCTTTAAGCAAAAGGTGCTGAATCTTATCAGGGATTAATAAATCACAATCAAATATTGTATTTTTTTATGTTTTAGGTGTTTAGTTGTAATCGATATAAGTATTATATGTTAAATGTTGTGTATACCTATAATTGGTATTTGCATTAGAACAAAATTTTTAAGTGTGTAAAATCAAACGTTGTATGTAAATACTGTTGGTGTACCTCAATAAATAAAATAAAATAAAAAATACCAACAACATAATCTGATGTTTGTTTATTGGTTTGTTAACATAAAAGTATTACGCACGCTCCTTTTTACGCAGGCTGTAACTTGGATTATGTATTTTAATATATGAGAAAGTACAAATAAGTTTTTATTTCACTTGCAATGCTGGTAAGTAGGTTTGTTATGTTAGTAAATACAAGAATAAATGAGAAATATAACATATTCTGACTGATTCATAACAATATCGATTTTTTTTTCCAGAATTGTCGATAAAAAAACAAATCGTCAACTCATAAAATTTATTAAAATACAGAATAAATTGCTATATGCATTCCAATCTCACAACTAAGGATGCCGAAGACCGTGAGAAGTGGAGAAGAAGAAGTAGGAAAGCGGGCCCTGGGCTCCGACGCGTACGCTGAGGATGCACCGGGAAAGCGCTCAGATGAGAGAGAGTAAGTAAAATCCATTTATTCTTACCAGTCCAATCTTCACAGTATTTTTTGTTGAAAATAAATCAAATATTAGTTCAAACCTAAACATTCTAAAGTAAAACATTTATTAACCACGAAAGTCATTTCCTAAAAAGTCTATTTTAATTTATATTGTTGTAAAATCAGAAAAAGACATGGTAAGATTGTTTACATGATAGGAATAGGACTGGTAAGAATAAATGGAGTTTAGGTTTGTTGTGTGAAATCTTGCAAACTGAAATTCTGAATGTAGATTCAGTTGCGATGACGTTGCATTTTAATGGTAAGCGTGACCTGGTTTTATATCCAGGGTCCTGTGAGATCATGGTCATGTGAGAGCATTCGGATATAATGTGCAACATGTGGAAGTTACATCCGGTAAAAGCTCGTTGCAAAATAACATTTTTGTAATAACTTATTTTATATCAAAAATATCACAGGAAAGGCTACGAGGAAAATGGCTTATTAATATTTTTTGGACAAAGGACGAATGTGACTAATTTTACAAGCTTTTATTAAACTTGCAATGTATGACAAATCTTGTAGGCGATAGATGAACACAATAGTGTTTATCTTTTTGTTACTACCTACATAATACGTTTCTAAATAAGGAAATTACAAACAAATAAGCTACATTAGAGTAGAACTACATACTTCTGCTTGTCTCACAGAATTAACATTTTACGCGTGGCTTCAGTTCCGATGACAATTCATTATTATGATAATAATGAACTGATGGTGGACCCACGATCGGTTTTCAACGAGGGAATTTCTAAACGTGAAAAAACTGCACGCACCACGTTTGTTGCTTTATGCTTTGGCGGCAATAAAATCTTGTGTCATAAATATTTTTTTTATATAAAAAAAAACTTATTTAATGTTTTTAAATAAATTTTTCATTAATTTACGATAATGATTATTGATTAGCTTTCCATTGACTGTAATTACTTACCATACTTGCATGAAGCGAGTCGTCGTTGTAATTTCATTCGATTTAATACGGTAATGTGATCTGAAGCAATCCAAGCTAATGTAACGTTATATTAATGGCATATTTAATGTCTGCCATCATCAGGGACATCGCGACAAATGGCGAATTATCTCGTCTCACAATGTGATATAATATGGCTGTATCATCTTCCATTGTACAAGTTAATGGTATGTTATTGTTACAGTTAACTAGCTGAGCCCTGTGCCTCCACTCCCGTGAGATATTTGGGATACTCTATGTGATATCAAACAATCATGATCAATGCATTGCTGGTCTGGCTTTTATACAAAAATGTAATAATTAAAAAAACTTTGTTTTGAAACATGTCAATAAAATCTTTATTTTTTTTTTTAATTTTATTTGATATTTTAGGTCTTACTACGTATGAATGTACTTATATCTTTCACCGGAATTCCTTGTTTTGAACATCAAAATTTTCGCATTTATAATTTAATGGAAAATAGAGTTTTGGCTCTTTGTTACTCAATCTCACAAAAGCATTTGGTACAAGAATAGAAAAATACTGGGAATAGCACATACTTTATAAACCAAAATTTCCCCGTACTGCTGGTAATATCATATGACTCATATAAATACAATAACTTAAAAGTACACTTCCATTAAAGTAGTCTGTCACAACATTGTATTTTTATCCGATTTCATCGGACCGAATATAAAACCGATTAAAATGACATTATCATTATTCGTCATTAATATTTTACGACTAAGTATAGCGTTTACGTTCAACATAATATGTTGTTATGTCTCCATTAATTTGACATGTATGCTCGGGCTGTATCTGAGAACATAAAAATGCCATCATGTCATATTGCAGAGTATTCTTCAAGGATAATTTTACTAGCGACTAAGCCGAAGTTTAAGTTGCGTATTTTATAGATATCTAACATGTAGGATACAGAACATTAGTCTTCTTTTTCTTAGCGTGTCGACTCGGCGGATCAAATTTGTGATGACCAATATGACATCACAGATACAGCATTATCTGTTGCGTCATACAGGTCTTTCAGCGTGCAGGTAGAAGGGCATGCTGGGCAAGACAATAAATATGCCATAGTTTGGGGAGAGGCACCACACAGAGGCGGTTTCCGAGCTGTATCCCCACCTAGACATATTTTTTTTGCTTCGGTCGACTTGTGTCCGGAGTCTATTTATAGACTTTCATGACGGCCAAGGTAAACCATATCCAGGGGGAAGGTGCTCTGACAGTTTTTACAGCAGCTCTGAAGTGGTTTCTCGCGTCTGTTCGCGATTTACTACTACGCAATTGATGCGGTTTTCGCTATCATTTAGATAATTTCTCCCGGATGGTTTATTGATAAAAATACCAGTGTGAAGCAGGCGCGGGCCGCAAGTTAAAATAAAGCGGGAAGTAAATATTAATAAAGCAGGTGGGTGATATGTAAATGAAACATTTAAGAGTGCTCAAGCAAGATGTAATACATCACTCGGAAGGCGGGAATTATCGCTGGAGCCATTACACGATCAATTGCGGTTACCAAGTTAAGCTAAAGGTTGTTCAGTAAGGTCAGAACGATTATAATGCCTGTCTGTAGAAGCTTCGTCCGTGTATTTTTATATTATTAATAATGGGACAGCAAAAGCAAGTAATAAAAAGATAAAAAATCATGCACTGTTATCTCAAAGTATCTCTCTCTCAATCTGAGCGCTTTCTCGGTTGCATCCTCAGCGTATGCGTCGGAGCGCAGGATCAGCTGTCAAGGCCTTAACTATACTTGAATGATAAGTATAAGTAGTGATATGACTGTAAATATTTATTTCATAAAAGCAACAAAGGAATAAAATATGCTTGTCATCAGCTGAGTGATAGATATTTGAGTGAGATGCGCAGTCCGGGCAACCGTCGCGCGAAGCAGTCCTGCCAACAGTAACTCCCTAGGGTTGGGGTTTCCGGTATTTATTCTTTTCAACCGACTTCCCAAAAAAGGAGGAGGTTATATGTTTCGATGTATGTATGTTTTTTTTTTATGTATGTTCGCCGATTTCTCCGCCTACAGTGGACTGATTTCCGAAATTGTTTTTTTATTCGTAATGGTATATACCCAAGTTGGTCCCATTTGAACCACGTCAGAATCTGTTCGGTAATTTTAAAGATACCTAACAAAATATAAAAATACCAACATTGCATTATAGAGCAAAAGCCCGCGATAGCATGCCCTTCCTTATTTTATTAAAACTAAAGATGTTCTGTGTATGTTCCCAACATAGAAATAGCGATTAGCGACTAAAAAAGTTGGATCATGATTACTTAGGCAGATTATTTGTAGCAATAACATTTAAAGTGAAAACTCAATTTCCTTAAAGTAAAGTTTTTTTAAAGATTTTATTCCTAACTAGCTGTTGCCCGCGGCTTCGCCAGCGTGAGTTTCGCTTAGACGAAAAGTCTTTTTGTGTTCCAAACTGTTTCAGATGTTTCGGATCTTCGATTTTTATACGTCTACAGAAAATGCTCATCAGATTAATCAGGATTTGCTGAGGCGCCTTTTCCATATATGTTATAGTGTAGCTGGTCTCTTGGAGTTATTCATCAGATGTTCCTGATCTTCAATTTTTATACGTCAGCAGAAAATGCTCATCAGGTTAAACGACTTTTGTTAAGGCACCATATCCATATTTCTCATAGTTTAGCTGTTCTGCTATGGTTCTTCATCAGGTGTTCCAGTTTTCAAAATCAATTATAGCCTATATGTTGCCCAGGCTTAATAGCTATACAACAAAAAAAGTTTCATTCAAATCCGTCCAGTAGTTTTTGCGTGAAACGCGTACATACATACAGACAGACAGACAGACAGACAGACAGACAAGAAATTCCAAAAATTTTTTTTTGCTTTCTATTGTTCTTTTTAAGTGTCCCTGTGCAGAGCAACTACGCTCTGCTGCCAGAAAATGTGGCAGCGAGAATCCGGACAAACGAAGCGGCGGGAAGAATTCTGTACCGGAACTTCACCGGGAAAAAACCACCGGTAAAAATAAGTACCGGGAAAAAATCTCCACGCGGCACCACGTTTGCCCGACTAAAACCTAACTAACTTAACGCAGTCTGCTACCACCGTAGCTTATGAAGGGAGCTACAGGGCCCTATATGATAACCTAACCTATAAATTAACTACAATTGAACACTTACCAAACTAAATCTTCTTTCTCTTCGGATCCAAACTTGAGTGTCTTCGGGAAGGGGGAATTCCTAATCACCCTACCTAACCCTTGAGATCTCAATTCCCCAGAACAACTAAATAGATTTCTTCCCGTAGTTTCACTCGGGAACAGCCAGATGTGAACAGCCAGCCACGTTTCACCTCTCACAAGAAAAAGTCACAATAACAGAGTTTTTCACAAACACGAATTCAATAGTTATTTAACAAACAGGAAATTCACAATTATCACTCAAACTAAACAACAAGCAAAAGACGCGAGACCGCTCCGCGTATTAAAATCAAACCGATATCGCCCTGGACAATGCAATGGCGGACCACACGCGACGCCATCCACGCTAGCAGTGTGAGAACCCCAAAACGCCTGGCGGCGATAACAGGAAACGCCTGCGTTTAGTTTTACCCAATATATTACAAACATCCCCCCGTCCCGGTCTGAGAAGCAGACCGCTAGCTTACTCTACGGGAAGGCGGGCGAGAGAGGTCACACCTCTCCTTAAAATCGAACCGTCGACCAACACCTCAGCCACACGCGGAGTGCCATCTCCGCCAAGAATCAAACGTAATATGCGAGCTCGTCGCCAAAGCAATGAGGGCAAATTTGCCTCTTTTAACAATACTAAATCACCCTCCCTGGGAGGCTCAGTCCTGTCTGTCCACTTCACTCTTTGCTGCAGCAAATGCAAATATTCAAGCGACCAGCGACGCCAAAAGTCCTGGCTCATTTGCTGCAACATTTGAAAACGCGACAACCGATATACGCGTTCATCCTTCCACGGGTATTCGGGCAGGGCATTCAACGGCCCTCCCACCAAAAAATGACCAGGGGTGAGAGCTTCCAAGTCATTTGGATCTGGAGATAGCGGACAGAGAGGACGAGAGTTGAGGACCGCCTCAACTTTACAAAACACTGTGGCCAGCTCTTCAAAAGTTAGAGCCGTTTCTCCGATAATGCGGCGGAGGTGGGTCTTTGCGGATTTCACAGCCGCTTCAAAAATCCCTCCCCAATGGGGGCAACTTGGGGGACTAAACTTCCAGGTTATTCCCCTTTGGGCAGCAATTTGACTTAAACTAGTACAATTTTTATCAATAAACACAGAAACATCCTTAAGATAATTTACAGTTCCTTTATAGTTTGTGCCATTATCCGACCTAATAAGGGAAGGTAGACCTCGACGCGAAACAAAGCGATCCAACGCGGCGACGAAGGCCTCCGTAGTCAGAGCCGATACCACCTCCAAATGGACAGCCTTGGTGGCCAAACAAACAAATACACACAAATAGCCCTTCACAATACGGGCATTACGAAAGGGAGAAGCCTTGATCGAAAAGGGACCGGCAAAATCGGTTCCAACGCCGTCAAACGGTCTCGAAGGTCGGATTCGATCAGCGGGCAAATCACCCATCTGTGGTTGCATCGTGGATGCCTTCAACCTATAACATGCAATACATCGAAACAGGACACTACGGATTGCTCTTCGGGCAGACAAAATCCAAAACTCGCGTTGCAAAATAGCCAACAAAGCATTGCACCCAGCATGGGCGTTACGAATGTGTCGATCAGACACCAAAAGCTGCACCAAGGGTCCGCCCTTGGGCAACAACAGAGGATGGCGAGTCTCATATGGAAGATCCGCCTTCCGGAGCCTGCCTCCAACCCGAAGAAGCCCATCCGAGTCGATGTACGGGTTCAAACGAGCGACCGCGCCCTTCAACTTAGCGCGTCCGTCGCGCAAAATACGAAGCTCTGACTCAAACCGTCCGGTCTGCACGACACGGACCCAATGCAACAATGCGCTCCGGCGCTCTTCTGCACCTGCAATCGGCTCCAACCGCTTTGCCTGTGGGTTTCTACAATTATGTATGAAACGCTTAATCCAACTGGTAACACCCAGAAGCTTATCCAAGCTGCTATACCGAGCAAGTAGCCAATCCGGCTCCGACGTCGTCTCAGCGACTACAGCATGTACACGGAGCCCGGTCAAACTCAAAGAAGTAACATCTGTCTGACAGACAGGCCAAGAAGTTTCTGATCCCATCAGCCACTCTGGACCCCACCAGAGCGGGTGTGACACCAATTCTGGTGCCGTACAACCTCGGGAAGCACAGTCCGCTGGGTTAAGCTCTCCCGGCACATGTCTCCATGTTATATCAATTCCGATATTCTGGATTTGGGAAACCCGATTTCCCACAAAAACCTCCAAGGTATGTGGGGCCGCGCGCAACCATGCAAGCGCGACCTGGCTATCCGACCAGGCGAAGATGTCTCGTATCTCGACCGTGGCCGCCAGCTCACTGGCAACGTGATGCAACAATTTAGAGAGAAGGTGAGCTCCACTCAACTCAAGCTTGGGAATAGTCAGCCTAGTCCTGATGGGGGCGACCTTGCTCTTCCCTAACAAAAGCGAGACATTGACCCGGCCATCGGCGTCAACTGTCCGCATATAGACTGACGCGGCGTAGCCTCGCTCCGACGCGTCACAAAAGCCATGCAGGCTGGCTCGATATTTCCCGGGGGGCAATATTCGACGAGGCAAGGCAATCCGATTGACTTCCTTAATCGATGAAAACAACTCGAGCCAATCATCCAATGGAGAGCCAAACAGCGGCTCGTCCCACGAGACGCCCAAAGTCCAAAGTCTCTGAAGAAGACACTTCGCAGAGAATATTACTGGACTGATCCAACCGCTTGGATCAAACATACGAGCTATTACGGACAACACCGTTCTCTTAGTCCAGACCTTTGGTATTTCCAAGTCCACTTGGAATGTAAAAATATCGGTTAGCGGCTGGTACTGCATGCCCAGCACCGCTATCCTGTTGGGATCATCCACATCCTCAAACAGGTGAGGGTTCTGTTGGTGATCCTCCGGGATCCCTTCTAGAACTCTAGGCTCATTGGACAACCACTTACGTAGCTCGTAGCCACCCGTTTTCAATATTTCAATCAATTCATCCCGCAGTAGGAGGGCCTCCTCAATACTTTGGGCTCCGGTGCACACGTCATCAACATACAAGTCACGTGACAGCACGGAAGCCCCACGGGGAAAGCGGATCCGTTCCCGCTCTGCCAATTCAAGCAATGATCTGATGGCGATATAGGGACTAGATTTCAAACCATACGTGTTTGTGTTGAGTTCATACACCGTCACAGGATCCTCAGGGCGCTCACGCCAGAGTATCAACTGGAATCGCCTGTCCTCAGGATGTATGACTGTCTGGCGGAACATCATCCGGATGTCCGCACCAAAAACCACTTGATGTCTTCTAAAGTTCAAGATGATGTCAATTATGTCCCTATGCAATTTGGGACCTGAATGCAAACATAGATTCAACGAAACTCCGTTCGAAGTGGGTGCGGACCCATCAAAGACAGTCCGCAACTTGCCCGTTGAGGCCTTCACCACCGCGTGGTGGGGCAAAAAATAATGCTCAGTTGAGCTCCAATCAACTCGAGACGGAGACATGTGACCCAAATCCTCGTACTCGCGCATAAATTCAATATATTTATCGCGAAGTACGTGGTCACGCTGCATGCGTCGCTCCATGGACAGCAGTCGTTTCTCCGCAAGCGCCCTACTTTGCCCTAGGCTAGGACGAGAGGCAACAAAAGGTAACCTAGTTACAAACCGACCGGAGGGCAACCTCTCCGTGGTCGATCGAAAAAGGGCTTCGCACTCAGCGTGTTCCGGATCCATCCTGGAACTCATAGGTGGCTCCTCCACCTCCCAAAACCTTTGCATGGTCTTGGCCAAGGACGCAGATGCGACAACCGGTGGCTCCTCCACGGTGCCATTATCAAACACAGGGCCCATCAGGGCAAAACCAAAGATAGTAGACACTGCCATCAGTGAAGACGAACCCAGAGCCTTCTGTGTACCCAACAAAATCCAACCCAATACGTCCGAGCCCAGGAGCAAGTCCACTGGGCCGGGATGAAAGACAAAGGGGTCGGCCAAATCCAGACCCGAAACCAAAGACAACACACCCGGCGGTATGTCTGTCGAGGGGTGCCAACCCGCAATGGTATCCATTACCATAGCCGAAGTCGTGATCCTCATTGTGGAGGACTTCAGCGAAGAAAAGGTGACAAGTGTCTGGCCCGTCAGACACTTCACTTGTATGCCACCAACTCCAAGAAGTGGCACAGGCGAGTCTTCCACGACTAAACCTAACTGGCGTGCCACTCGAGTGGTAACCAAACTGCTTTGAGCCCCTGAGTCCAACAGAGCTCTCAAATTAATGGCTTCCCCCACGACCCCATACGCGGACCACCGCGGTAGGGAGCAGAACCGTCCGCGGCTCTGTCCCAGCAAGGGAGCAAGCTAGTTACGGGCTCCCCACTCTCTCCAAACCAGGGGCGCGCCACTGACCCGGATAATATGGCGGGCGAGTGCACATCCCCATCTGAGGGGGGGCAGCACCCGCGGCCCGGCCATACATATGGTACGGCGGGTGGTACTCCAGCCGTGGGTACTCGTGCAGCGGCGGAGAAAACCGCTGCGGCTGCATGTGTTGGGCATTGGTAACCCGCGTGGAGGGGGGTGTCCCCACTCTCACGTCCGATCTAGGGCCCCCGTCCATGGGGGCCCGATCCGGGGCCTGGCCAGCTACATACTGGCCATGACCTTGGGGCGCGTGGTCCCGGTCCGCCAAGACCCGCGCAGGTACGCGACCCCCCTCCCGAGGGGGGGTGCGACGAGCGAAGCCGCGTCCTCCGTCCGATGGTGGAGGGCTTCGCGCAGGAGCGCCCCCGCCCATAGGGGACCCCTGCCTCAACAACCGGGGGCCATCCCCGTTCCGGTTCATGCAGAGCATCACGTGGTGCAGCCCACGGCATGCACTGCATGGTATGGCCCTGGGACAGTCACGTGCATAGTGACTGCCCAAACAGTAGAAGCAAAGTTCATGCCGCCTTGCCATGCGGCGCCGATCTTGTACTGGCAGCCTCTGCCAGTCCCTGCATTGCAGCAGGCTGTGGCCCATCCGGCCACATTGCAGGCAGTCCGCGTCCCCCGCGACTGCTGCCGTGTGTGCAACCCGCACACCAGCTCCACGCGGTGGCGGTTGCCGTCCCTGTTGGGGCTTACCTCTCCATGAGGGTTCCAAGGGCCTACGTTCAGGCGCTCTGGATGGCGCTGAGTCCGTCATGGTATTCTCAGCGGCCCGTGCCTCAAACTCCAAAAACTTCACCAAGTCAGTGAATGTTGGTAGGGTGGTGCTGTCCCGTTCCGCATTCTCGCGCTCAAATCGCGAGCGGATGTCATTGGGTAATTTGCCCAATACAATGTGCACCAGCAAAAGGACCATTGGTCCACCGGCAGCCCCAGTGTGCGGAGCGCGTTACAGGCCACTGTAACGGGCGTGAGCAACTGCAGGCGCAACTGTGCCCTGTTGGCCACCTTGGGCAGGGCCATCAACTGTGCGGCGTGCGCATCCGCTAACAAACGTAAGTTTTGGTAGCGGGAGTTCAATAACTCCCAAGCCGTATCGTACTGGTCGTCCTCCACCCGGAGGTGCTGGATGAGCGACCGCGCTTCATCCTCAAGAGTGGAGAGGAGGTAGGCCATCTTCTGGGCCTTCGACAAATCCTGTCGTGCTACGACCAGGGACTCAAACATATTTTTATATGCTACCCACTCCTCCATCCTACCCCCAAAGTGGGACAGCTGAAGGGTGGGGAGCCGACCAGTAACCGCTGGTCCTTCCTGTCTAACAGGTGTGCGAGGGCTGGTCCGCCAGCCTGTCTCGCCCTTATTGCGGTCACCGCCTCCGCGATATCATCGTGCAGACTCAGGATCTGGTCCATGTCCGCCATGTGACCTGCGTAGGCCTCCGGGGCAAGTTCGGCTTCGGTAAGCACCACCATGGCCGCTTCCGCGCTAATCAATCGTGAGTGGAGGTGATCCGCTCTTAGCAGTATGGCGCCCTCCCTGTCCTTCCGGGACAGGAGTCCTCCGGCCGTCACAAACCATCTCAATTCGTTGGCGAGTGTCGCCCTAGCATTGGAGGCCTTCGCCATCGCGTCAAGTCACAAACAAAAAATAACAAAAGGTAAATAAAAAACAACAAAATCAAGCAACTACACGAAGAACCGCGGTAGGTATGAGAATGGCACAAACCCGGAACGCACGGTACAAACCGCAAACAAATACAAAAAAGGTTACAAATATTCTTATACAAACAAACTAAGAAAGATCTAATAATTTTTACAAACAATTAATTATTTTTTACAAACGAACAAATAGAGGGTAGATAAACTACGCTCTGCTACCAGAAAATGTGCAGAGCAACTACGCTCTGCTGCCAGAAAATGTGGCAGCGAGAATCCGGACAAACGAAGCGGCGGGAAGAATTCTGTACCGGAACTTCACCGGGAAAAAACCACCGGTAAAAATAAGTACCGGGAAAAAATCTCCACGCGGCACCACGTTTGCCCGACTAAAACCTAACTAACTTAACGCAGTCTGCTACCACCGTAGCTTATGAAGGGAGCTACAGGGCCCTATATGATAACCTAACCTATAAATTAACTACAATTGAACACTTACCAAATTAAATCTTCTTTCTCTTCGGATCCAAACTTGAGTGTCTTCGGGAAGGGGGAATTCCTAATCACCCTACCTAACCCTTGAGATCTCAATTCCCCAGAACAACTAAATAGATTTCTTCCCGTAGTTTCACTCGGGAACAGCCAGATGTGAACAGCCAGCCACGTTTCACCTCTCACAAGAAAAAGTCACAATAACAGAGTTTTTCACAAACACGAATTCAATAGTTATTTAACAAACAGGAAATTCACAATTATCACTCAAACTAAACAACAAGCAAAAGACGCGAGACCGCTCCGCGTATTAAAATCAAACCGATATCGCCCTGGACAATGCAATGGCGGACCACACGCGACGCCATCCACGCTAGCAGTGTGAGAACCCCAAAACGCCTGGCGGCGATAACAGGAAACGCCTGCGTTTAGTTTTACCCAATATATTACAAACAGTCCCTCTATCCATTTCAGTCAAAAATACTAAATGTACAGACAAAATATTTTTACTGTTTTATTATATGTATAGATATAGATAATAAAACAAATATAACTATAATTTAGTAAAGTTACAATGTCTGGCAGGGGTTTATATCTGCACCAATTGCCTGGCAATGGATGGCGTGATTTCTTATCTATCTATACATATAATAAAACAGTAAAAATATTTTGTCTGTACATTTAGTATTTTTGACTGAAATGGATAGAGGGACACTTAAAAAGAACAATAGAAAGCAAAAAAAAATTTTTGGAATTTCTTGTCTGTCTGTCTGTCTGTCTGTCTGTCTGTCTGTATGTATGTGTCAGAAAATGTGCAGAGCAACTACGCTCTGCTGCTAGAAAATGTGCGCAGAGCGAATCCGGACAAACGAAGCGGCGGGAAGAATTCTGTACCGGAACTTCACCGGGAAAAAACCACCGGTAAAAATAAGTACCGGGAAAAAATCTCCACGCGGCACCACGTTTGCCCGACTAAAACCTAATTAACTTAACGCAGTCTGCTACCACCGTAGCTTATGAAGGGAGCTACAGGGCCCTATAATAACCTAACCTATAAATTAATTACAATTGAAAACTTACCAAATTAAATCTTCTTTCTCTTCGGATCCAAACTTGAGGGTCTTCGGGAAGGGGGAATTCCTAATCACCCTACCTAACCCTTGAGATCTCAATTCCCCAGACCAACTAAATAGATTTCTTCCCGTAGTTTCACTCGGGAACAACCAGATGTGAACAGCCAGCCACGTTTCACCTCTCACAAGAAAAAGTCACAATAACAGAGTTTTTCACAAACACAAATTCAATAGTTATTTAACAAACAGGAAATTCACAATTATCACTCAAACTAAACAACAAGCAAAAGACGCGAGACCGCTCCGCGTATTAAAATCAAACCGATATCGCCCGGGACAATGCAATGGCGGACTACACGATGCATTCCACGCTAGCAGTGTGAGAACCCCGAACGCCCTCTGGCGGCAGCAATGCGAAACGCCTGCGTTTAGTTTTACCCAATATATTACAAACATCCCCCCGTCCCGGTCTGAGAAGCAGACCGCTAGCTTACTCTACGGGAAGGCGGGCGAGAGAGGTCACACCTCTCCTTAAAATCGAACCGTCGACCAACACCTCAGCCACACGCGGAGTGCCATCTCCGCCAAGAATCAAACGTAATATGCGAGCTCGTCGCCAAAGCAATGAGGGCAAATTCGCCTCTTTTAACAATACTAAATCACCCTCCCTGGGAGGCTCAGTCCTGTCTGTCCACTTCACTCTTTGCTGCAGCAAATGCAAATATTCAAGCGACCAGCGACGCCAAAAGTCCTGGCTCATTTGCTGCAACATTTGAAAACGCGACAACCGATATACGCGTTCATCCTTCCACGGGTATTCGGGCAGGGCATTCAACGGCCCTCCCACCAAAAAATGACCAGGGGTGAGAGCTTCCAAGTCATTTGGATCTGGAGATAGCGGACAGAGAGGACGAGAGTTGAGGACCGCCTCAACTTTACAAAACACTGTGGCCAGCTCTTCAAAAGTTAGAGCCGTTTCTCCGATAATGCGGCGGAGGTGGGTCTTTGCGGATTTCACAGCCGCTTCAAAAATCCCTCCCCAATGGGGGCAACTTGGGGGACTAAATTTCCAGGTTATTCCCCTTTGGGCAGCAATTTGACTTAAACTAGTACAATTTTTATCAATAAACACGGAAACATCCTTAAGATAATTTACAGTTCCTTTATAGTTTGTGCCATTATCAGACCTAATAAGGGAAGGTAGACCTCGACGCGAAACAAAGCGATCCAACGCGGCGACGAAGGCCTCCGTAGTCAGAGCCGATACCACCTCCAAATGGACAGCCTTGGTGGCCAAACAAACAAATACACACAAATAGCCCTTCACAATACGGGCATTACGAAAGGGAGAAGCCTTGATCGAAAAGGGACCGGCAAAATCGGTTCCAACGCCGTCAAACGGCCTCGAAGGTCGAATTCGATCAACGGGCAAATCACCCATCTGTGGTTGCATCGTGGATGCCTTCAACCTATAACATGCAATACATCGAAACAGAACACTACGGATTGCTCTTCGGGCAGACAATATCCAAAATTCGCGTTGCAAAATAGCCAACAAAGCATTGCACCCAGCATGGGCGTTACGAATGTGTCGATCAGACACCAAAAGCTGCACCAAGGGTCCGCCCTTGGGCAACAACAGAGGATGGCGAGTCTCATATGGAAGATCCGCCTTCCGGAGCCTGCCTCCAACCCGAAGAAGCCCATCCGAGTCGATGTACGGGTTCAAACGAGCGACCGCGCCCTTCAATTTAGCGCGTCCGTCGCGCAAAATCTGAAGCTCTGACTCAAACCGTCCGGTCTGCACGACACGGACCCAATGCAACAATGCGCTCCGGCGCTCTTCTGCACCTGCAATCGGCTCCAACCGCTTTGCCTGTGGGTTTCTACAATTATGTATGAAACGCTTAATCCAACTGGTGACACCCAGAAGCTTATCCAAGCTGCTATACCGAGCAAGTAGCCAATCCGGCTCCGACGTCGTCTCAGCGACTACAGCATGTACACGGAGCCCAGTCAAACTCAAAGAAGTAACATCTGTCTGACAGACAGGCCAAGAAGTTTCTGATCCCATCAGCCACTCTGGACCCCACCAGAGCGGGTGTGACACCAATTCTGGTGCCGTACAACCTCGGGAAGCACAGTCCGCTGGGTTAAGCTCTCCCGGCACATGTCTCCATGTTATATCAATTCCGATATTCTGGATTTGGGAAACCCGATTTCCCACAAAAACCTCCAAGGTATGTGGGGCCGCGCGCAACCATGCAAGCGCGACCTGGCTATCCGACCAGGCGAAGATGTCCCGTATCTCGACCGTGGCCGCCAGCTCACTGGCAACGTGATGCAACAATTTAGAAAGAAGGTGAGCTCCACTCAACTCAAGCTTGGGAATAGTCAGCCTAGTCCTGATGGGGGCGACCTTGCTCTTCCCTAACAAAAGCGAGACATTGACCCGGCCATCGGCGTCAACTGTCCGCATATAGACTGACGCGGCGTAGCCTCGCTCCGACGCGTCACAAAAGCCATGCAGGCTGGCTCGATATTTCCCGGGGGCAATATTCGACGAGGCAAGGCAATCCGATTGACTTCCTTAATCGATGAAAACAACTCGAGCCAATCATCCAATGGAGAGCCAAACAGCGGCTCGTCCCACGAGACGCCCAAAGTCCAAAGTCTCTGAAGAAGACACTTTGCAGAGAATATCACTGGACTGATCCAACCGCTTGGATCAAACATACGGGCTATTACGGACAACACCGTTCTCTTAGTCCAGACTTTTGGTATTTCCAAGTCCACTTGGAATGTGAAAATATCGGTTAGCGGCTGGTACTGCATGCCCAGCACCGCTATCCTGTTGGGATCATCCACATCCTCAAACAGGTGAGGGTTCTGTTGGTGATCCTCCGGGATCCCTTCTAGAACTTTAGGCTCATTAGACAACCACTTACGTAGCTCGTAGCCACCTGTCTTCAATATTTCAATCAATTCATCCCGCAGTAGGAGGGCCTCCTCAATACTTTGGGCTCCGGTGCACACGTCATCAACATACAAGTCACGTGACAGCACGGAAGCCCCACGGGGAAAGCGGATCCGTTCCCGCTCTGCCAATTCAAGCAATGATCTGATGGCGATATAGGGACTAGATTTCAAACCATACGTGTTTGTATTGAGTTCATACACCGTCACAGGATCCTCAGGGCGCTCACGCCAGAGTATCAACTGGAATCGCCTGTCCTCAGGATGTATGACTGTCTGGCGGAACATCATCCGGATGTCCGCGCCAAAAACCACTTGATGTCTTCTAAAGTTCAAGATGATGTCAATTATGTCCCTATGCAATTTGGGACCCGAATGCAAACACAGATTCAACGAAACCCCGTTCGAAGTGGGTGCGGACCCATCAAAGACAGTCCGCAACTTGCCCGTTGAGGCCTTCACCACCGCGTGGTGGGGCAAAAAATAATGCTCAGTTGAGCTCCAATCAACTCGAGCCGGAGACATGTGACCCAAATCCTCGTACTCGCGCATAAATTCAATATATTTATCGCGAAGTACGTGGTCACGCTGCATACGTCGCTCCATGGACAGCAGTCGTTTCTCCGCAAGCGCCCTACTTTGCCCTAGGCTAGGACGAGAGGCAACAAAGGGTAACCTAGTTACAAACCGACCGGAGGGCAACCTCTCCGTGGTTGATCGAAAAAGGGCTTCGCACTCAGCGTGTTCCGGATCCATCCTGGAACTCATAGGTGGCTCCTCCACCTCCCAAAACCTTTGCATGGTCTTGGCCAAGGACGCAGATGCGACAACCGGTGGCTCCTCCGCGGTGCCATTATCAAACACAGGGCCCATCAGGGCAAAACCAAAAATCGTAGACACTGCCATCAGTGAAGACGAACCCAGAGCCTTCTGTGTACCCAACAAAATCCAACCCAATACGTCCGAGCCCAGGAGCAAGTCCACTGGGCCGGGATGAAAGACAAAGGGGTCGGCCAAATCCAGACCCGAAACCAAAGACAACACACCCGGCGGTATGTCTGTCGAGGGGTGCCAACCCGCAATGGTATCCATTACCATAGCCGAAGTCGTGATCCTCATTGTGGAGGACTTCAGCGAAGAAAAGGTGACAAGTGTCTGGCCCGTCAGACACTTCACTTGTATGCCACCAACTCCAAGAAGTGGCACAGGCGAGTCTTCCACGACTAAACCTAACTGGCGTGCCACTCGAGTGGTAACCAAACTGCTTTGAGCCCCTGAGTCCAACAGAGCTCTCAAATTAATGGCTTCCCCCACGACCCCATACGCGGACCACCGCGGTAGGGAGCAGAACCGTCCGCGGCTCTGTCCCAGCAAGGGAGCAAGCTAGTTACGGGCTCCCCACTCTCTCCAAACCAGGGGCGCGCCACTGACCCGGATAATATGGCGGGCGAGTGCACATCCCCATCTGAGGGGGGCATAACCCGCGGCCCGGCCATACCTATGGTACGGCGGGTGGTACTCCAGCCGTGGGTACTCGTGCAGCGGCGGAGAAAACCGCTGCGGCTGCATGTGGTGGGTAGTGGTAACCCGCGTGGAGGGGTGTCCCCACTCTCCCGTCCGATCTAGGGCCCCCGCCCATGGGGGCCCTATCCGGGGCCTGGCCAGCCACATACTGGCCATGACCTTGAGGCGCGTGGTCCCGGTCCGCCAAGACCCGCGCAGGTACGCGACCCCCTCCCGAGGGGGGTGCGACGAGCGAAGCCGCGTCCTCCGTCCGGTGGTGGAGGGCTTCGCGCAGGAGCGCCCCCGCCCATAGGGGACCCCTGCCTCAACATCCGGGTGCCATCCCCGTTGCGGTTCATGCAAAGCATCGCGTGGTGCCGCCCACGGCATGCACTGCATGGTATGGCACTGGGACAGTCACGTGCATAGTGACCGCCCAAACAATAAAAGCAAAGTTCATGCCGCTTTGCCATGCGGCGCCTATCTTGTACTGGCAGTCTCTGCCAGTCCCTGCATTGTGGCAGGCTGTGGCCCATCCGGCCACATTGCAGGCAGTCCGCGTCCCCCGCGACTGCTGCCGTGTGCGCAACCCGCACACCAGCTCCACGCGGTGGCGGTTGCCGTCCCTGTTGGGGCTTCCCTCGCCATGAGGGTTCCAAGGGCCTACGTTCAGGCGCTCTGGATGGCGCTGAGTCCGTCATGGTATTCTCAGCAGCCCGTGCCTCAAACTCCAAAAACTTCACCAAGTCAGTGAATGTTGGTAGGGTGGTGCTATCCCGCTCCGCATTTTCGCGCTCAAACCGCGAGCGGATGTCATTGGGCAATTTGCCCAATACAATGTGCACCAACAAAAAAGACCATTGGTCCACCGGCAGCCCCAGTGTGCGGAGCGCGTTACAGGCCACTGTAACGGGCGTGAGCAACTGCAGGCGCAACTGTGCCCTGTTGGCCACCTTGGGCAGGGCCATCAACTGTGCGGCGTGCGCATCCGCTAACAAACGTAAGTTTTGGTAGCGGGAGTTCAATAACTCCCAAGCCGTATCGTACTGGTCGTCCTCCACCCGGAGGTGCTGGATGAGCGACCGCGCTTCATCCTCAAGAGTGGAGAGGAGGTAGGCCATCTTCTGGGCCTTCGACAAATCCTGTCGTGCTACGACCAGGGACTCAAACATATTTTTATATGCTACCCACTCCTCCATCCTACCCCCAAAGTGGGACAGCTGAAGGGTGGGGAGCCGACCAGTAACCGCTGGTCCTTCCTGTCTAACAGGTGTGCGAGGGCTGGTCCGCCAGCCTGTCTCGCCCTTATTGCGGTCACCGCCTCCGCGATATCATCGTGCAGACTCAGGATCTGGTCCATGTCCGCCATGTGACCTGCGTAGGCCTCCGGGGTAAGATCGGCTTCGGTAAGCGCCGCCATGGCCGCTTCCGCGCTAATCAATCGTGAGTGGAGGTGATCCGCTCTTAGCAGTATGGCGCCCTCCCTGTCCTTCCGGGACAGGAGTCCTCCGGCCGTCACAAACCATCTCAATTCGTTGGCGAGTGTCGCCCTAGCATTGGAGGCCTTCGCCATCGCGTCAAGTCACAAACAAAAAATAACAAAAGGTAAATAAAAACCAACAAAATCAAGCAACTACACGAAGAACCGCGGTAGGTATGAGAATGGCACAAACCCGGAACGCACGGTACAAACCGCAAACAAATACAAAAAAGGTTACAAATATTCTTATACAAACAAACTAAGAAAAATCTAATAATTTTTACAAACAATTAATTATTTTTTACAAACGAACAAATAGAGGGTAGATAAACTACGCTCTGCTACCAGAAAATGTGCAGAGCAACTACGCTCTGCTGCTAGAAAATGTGCGCAGAGCGAATCCGGACAAACGAAGCGGCGGGAAGAATTCTGTACCGGAACTTCACCGGGAAAAAACCACCGGTAAAAATAAGTACCGGGAAAAAATCTCCACGCGGCACCACGTTTGCCCGACTAAAACCTAATTAACTTAACGCAGTCTGCTACCACCGTAGCTTATGAAGGGAGCTACAGGGCCCTATAATAACCTAACCTATAAATTAATTACAATTGAAAACTTACCAAATTAAATCTTCTTTCTCTTCGGATCCAAACTTGAGGGTCTTCGGGAAGGGAATTCCTAATCACCCTACCTAACCCTTGAGATCTCAATTCCCCAGACCAACTAAATAGATTTCTTCCCGTAGTTTCACTCGGGAACAACCAGATGTGAACAGCCAGCCACGTTTCACCTCTCACAAGAAAAAGTCACAATAACAGAGTTTTTCACAAACACAAATTCAATAGTTATTTAACAAACAGGAAATTCACAATTATCACTCAAACTAAACAACAAGCAAAAGACGCGAGACCGCTCCGCGTATTAAAATCAAACCGATATCGCCCGGGACAATGCAATGGCGGACTACACGATGCATTCCACGCTAGCAGTGTGAGAACCCCGAACGCCCTCTGGCGGCAGCAATGCGAAACGCCTGCGTTTAGTTTTACCCAATATATTACAAACAGTACGCGTTTCACGCAAAAACTACTGGACGGATTTGAATGAAACTTTTTTTGTTGTATAGCTATTAAGCCTGGGCAACATATAGGCTATAATTGATTTTGAAAACTGGAACACCTGATGAAGAACCATAGCAGAACAGCTAAACTATGAGAAATATGGATATGGTGCCTTAACAAAAGTCGTTTAACCTGATGAGCATTTTCTGCTGACGTATAAAAATTGAAGATCAGGAACATCTGATGAATAACTCCAAGAGACCAGCTACACTATAACATATATGGAAAAGGCGCCTCAGCAAAACCTGATTAATCTGATGAGCATTTTCTGTAGACGTATAAAAATCGAAGATCCGAAACATCTGAAACAGTTTGGAACACAAAAAGACTTTTCGTCTAAGCGAAACTCACGCGGGCGAAGCCGCGGGCAACAGCTAGTAAAAGCTGAATTTAATATTACTTTCGAAGGCCCCAAGGGTGCTTTTATACCTATAAAAATCATCCTTGCTATCCATATTACCTGCATAAGCAACTAAGATCCAAACTTCATACCTAGTCGCTAATATTTTTTACCCGTATATACCACGCAGAGAAACATTCAGCATTTTTAAAATAAGGAAGGTTTGGTTGTCGCGTGCTCACGGTCTATTTATGTGCCAAAAATAATAGACAATTTGACATGTTCTGACATTTCAAATCAAGCTGACATAAAAAGTTTAGAATTGTTAATTCTTTATTTTCGGCCACCAGTGAAAGAAAAGTTTAAGTTTTTATTAAAGAAAATGAAAATGTTAGATGCACTAAAAATTATAAAATAAAACTTTTTTCCAAAAAAGTGAACCGACTTCCATCATAAAACTTAAAATCATGAAATAACAATAAAGAACAATGTATTAGCATGCTACCTACTGAATGAGGTGAAGTCGGTGCCAAATTGAATATTAAATAATCTAAATACATAAGAATCATGTATATATACAAAATGCCTAGCTAAACAATTACATAGTCCTGCACTTGGCACCGACTTCACCTCATTCAGTAGGTAGCATGCTAATACATTGTTCTTTATTGTTATTTCATGATTTTAAGTTTTATGATGGAAGTCGGTTCACTTTTTTGGAAAAAAGTTTTATTGAACACAGCTTTTCTTCTTTTTCTTCTCCACTGCGCAGGGCGTGAGACCATTGGCACGTGTATCAATGTTGCTCAAACTATCATAGAACGATAATAAATGGAATTTTTTACACTCCATCTTTTACTTTTCAGATGACATTTTATTTTAATTTTGATCGAGTATAATTAGTTAGTTACTATCACTATTCCAATCCACTACACTTATATTATACTGAATATGATTTCGTAATCAATACAATAGCAATCAACAACATATTTATGTTGTTAAGCTGAATACACTAATTGCTACGGAACGGATACAGGTTAAGCTTAAGCTTAATCTTCATTAATCTTAGATTATGAGTGTTTGTAATATATTGGGTAAAACTAAACGCAGGCGTTTCGCATTGCTGCCGCCAGAGGGCGTTCGGGGTTTTCACACGGCTAGCGTGAATGGCGTCCGCCATTGCATTGTCCAGGGCGATATCGGTTTGATTTTAATACGCGGAGCGGTCTCGCGTCTTTTGCTTGTTGTTTAGTTTGAGTGATAATTGTGAATTTCCTGTTTGTCAAATAACTATTGAATTTGTGTTTGTGAAAAACTCTGTTATTGTGACTTTTTCTTGTGAGAGGTGAAACGTGGCTGGCTGTTCACATCTGGCTGTTCCCGAGGGAAACTACGGGAAGAAATCTATTTAGTTGTTATGGGGAATTGAGATCTCAAGGGTTAGGTAGGGTGATTAGGAATTCCCCCTTCCCGAAGACACTCAAGTTTGGATCCGAAGAGAAAGAAGATTTAATTTGGTAAGTGTTCAATTGTATTTAATTTATAGGTTAGGTTATCATATAGGGCCCTGTAGCTCCCTTCATAAGCTACGGTGGTAGCAGACTGCGTATAGCTTAAGTTAGATTCTAGTCGGACAAGCGTGGTGTCGCGTGGAGATTTTTTCCCGGTACTTAATTTTACCGGTAGATTTTTTCCCGGTAAAGTTCCGGTACAGAATTCTTCCCGCCGCTTCGTTTGTCCGGATTCTCTCTGCCACATTTTCTGGCAGCAGAGCGTAGTTGCTCTGCACATTTTCTGGTAGCAGAGCGTAGTTTATCTACCCTCTATTTGTTCGTTTGTAAAAAATAATTAATTGTTTGTAAAAATTATTAGATTTTTCTTAGTTTGTTTGTATAAGAATATTTGTAACCTTTTTTGTATTTGTTTGCGGTTTGTACCGTGCGTTCCGGGTTTGTGCCATTCTCATACCTACCGCGGTTCTTCGTGTAGTTGTTTGATTTTGTTGTTTTTTATTTACCTTTTGTTATTTTTTGTTTGTGACTTGACGCGATGGCGAAGGCCTCCAATGCTAGGGCGACACTCGCCAACGAATTGAGATGGTTTGTGACGGCCGGAGGACTCCTGTCCCGGAAGGACAGGAGGGCGCCATACTGCTAAGAGCGGATCACCTCCACTCACGATTGATTAGCGCGGAAGCGGCCATGGCGGCGCTTACCGAAGCCGATCTTACCCGGAGGCCTACGCAGGTCACATGGCGGACATGGACCAGATCCTGAGTCTGCACGATGATATCGCGGAGGCGGTGACCGCAATAAGGGCGAGACAGGCTGGCGGACCAGCCCCTCGCACACCTGTTAGACAGGAAGGACCAGCGGTTACTGGTCGGCTCCCCACCCTTCAGCTGTCCCACTTTGGGGGTAGGATGGAGGAGTGGGTAGCATATAAAAATATGTTTGAGTCCCTGGTCGTAGCACGACAGGATTTGTCGAAGGCCCAGAAGATGGCCTACCTCCTCTCCACTCTTGAGGATGAAGCGCGGTCGCTCATCCAGCACCTCCGGGTGGAGGACGACCAGTACGATACGGCTTGGGAGTTATTGAACTCCCGCTACCAAAACTTACGTTTGTTAGCGGATGCGCACGCCGCACAGTTGATGGCCCTGCCCAAGGTGGCCAACAGGGCACAGTTGCGCCTGCAGTTGCTCACGCCCGTTACAGTGGCCTGTAACGCGCTCCGCACACTGGGGCTGCCGGTGGACCAATGGTCTTTTTTGTTGGTGCACATTGTATTGGGCAAATTACCCAATGACATCCGCTCGCGATTTGAGCGCGAGAATGCGGAACGGGATAGCACCACCCTACCAACATTCACTGACTTGGTGAAGTTTTTGGAGTTTGAGGCACGGGCTGCTGAGAATACCATGACGGACTCAGCGCCATCCAGAGCGCCTGAACGTAGGCCCTTGGAACCCTCATGGCGAGGGAAGCCCCCACAGGGACGGCAACCGCCACCGCGTGGAGCTGGTGTGCGGGTTGCACACACGGCAGCAGTCGCGGGGGACGCGGACTGCCTGCAATGTGGCCGGATGGGCCACAGCCTGCTGCAATGCAGGGACTGGCAGAGACTGCCAGTACAAGATCGGCGCCGCATGGCAAGGCGGCATGAACTATGCTTTTACTGTTTGGGCAGTCACTATGCACGTGACTGTCCCAGGGCCATACCATGCAGTGCATGCCGTGGGCTGCACCACGTGATGCTCTGCATGAACCGGAACGGGGATGGCCCCCGGTTGTTGAGGCAGGGGTCCCCTATGGGCGGGGGCGCTCCTGCGCGAAGCCCTCCACCACCGGACGGAGGACGCGGCTTCGCTCGTCGCACCCCCCTCGGGAGGGGTCGCGTACCGGCGCGGGTCTTGGCGGACCGGGACCACGCGCCCCAAGGTCATGGCCAGTATGTGGCTGGCCAGGCCCCGGATAGGGCCCCCATGGGCGGGGGCCCTAGATCGGACGTGAGAGTGGGGACACCCCCCTCCACGCGGGTTACCAATACCCAACACATGCAGCCGCAGCGGTTCTCTCCGCCGCTGCACGAGTACCCACGGCTGGAGTACCACCCGCCGTACCATATGTATGGCCGGGCCGCGGGTTATGCCCCCTCAGATGGGGATGTGCACTCGCCCGCCATATTATCCGGGTCAGTGGCGCGCCCCTGGTTTGGAGAGAGTGGGGAGCCCGTAACTAGCTTGCTCCCTTGCTGGGACAGAGCCGCGGACGGTTCTGCTCCCTACCGCGGTGGTCCGCGTATGGGGTCGTAGGGGGAAGCCATTAATTTGAGAGCTCTGTTGGACTCAGGGGCTCAAAGCAGTTTGGTTACCACTCGAGTGGCACACCAGTTAGGTTTAGTCGTGGAAGACTCGCCTGTGCCACTTCTTGGAGTTGGTGGCATACAAGTGAAGTGTCTGACGGGCCAGACACTTGTCACCTTTTCTTCGCTGAAGTCCTCCACAATGAGGATCACGACTTCGGCTATGGTAATGGATACCATTGCGGGTTGGCACCCCTCGACAGACATACCGCCGGGTGTGTTGTCTTTGGTTTCGGGTCTGGATTTGGCCGACCCCTTTGTCTTTCATCCCGGCCCAGTGGACTTGCTCCTGGGCTCGGACGTATTGGGTTGGATTTTGTTGGGTACACAGAAGGCTCTGGGTTCGTCTTCACTGATGGCAGTGTCTACGATTTTTGGTTTCGCCCTGATGGGCCCTGTGTTTGATAATGGCACCGCGGAGGAGCCACCGGTTGTCGCATCTGCGTCCTTGGCCAAGACCATGCAAAGGTTTTGGGAGGTGGAGGAGCCACCTATGAGTTCCAGGATGGATCCGGAACACGCTGAGTGCGAAGCCCTTTTTCGATCGACCACGGAGAGGTTGCCCTCCGGTCGGTTTGTAACTAGGTTACCCTTTGTTGCCTCTCGTCCTAGCCTAGGGCAAAGTAGGGCGCTTGCGGAGAAACGACTGCTGTCCATGGAGCGACGTATGCAGCGTGACCACGTACTTCGCGATAAATATATTGAATTTATGCGCGAGTACGAGGATTTGGGTCACATGTCTCCGGCTCGAGTTGATTGGAGCTCAACTGAGCATTATTTTTTGCCCCACCACGCGGTGGTGAAGGCCTCAACGGGCAAGTTGCGGACTGTCTTTGATGGGTCCGCACCCACTTCGAACGGAGTTTCGTTGAATCTATGTTTGCATTCGGGTCCCAAATTGCATAGGGACATAATTGACATCATCTTGAACTTTAGAAGACATCAAGTGGTTTTTGGTGCGGACATCCGGATGATGTTCCGCCAGACAGTCATACATCCTGAGGACAGGCGATTCCAGTTGATACTCTGGCGTGAGCGCCCTGAGGATCCTGTGACGGTGTATGAACTCAACACAAACACGTATGGTTTGAAATCTAGTCCCTATATCGCCATCAGATCATTGCTTGAATTGGCAGAGCGGGAACGGATCCGCTTTCCCCGTGGGGCTTCCGTGCTGTCACGTGACTTGTATGTTGATGACGTGTGCACCGGAGCCCAAAGTATTGAGGAGGCCCTCCTACTGCGGGATGAATTGATTGAAATATTGAAGACAGGTGGCTACGAGCTACGTAAGTGGTTGTCTAATGAGCCTAGAGTTCTAGAAGGGATCCCGGAGGATCACCAACAGAACCCTCACCTGTTTGAGGATGTGGATGATCCCAACAGGATAGCGGTGCTGGGCATGCAGTACCAGCCGCTAACCGATATTTTTACATTCCAAGTGGACTTGGAAATACCAAAGGTCTGGACTAAGAGAACGGTGTTGTCCGTAATAGCCCGTATGTTTGATCCAAGCGGTTGGATCAGTCCAGTGATATTCTCTGCGAAGTGTCTTCTTCAGAGACTTTGGACTTTGGGCGTCTCGTGGGACGAGCCGCTGTTTGGTCCTCCATTGGATGATTGGCTCGAGTTGTTTTCATCGATTAAGGAAGTCAATCGGATTGCCTTGCCTCGTCGAATATTGCCCCCGGGAAATATCGAGCCAGCCTGCATGGCTTTTGTGACGCGTCGGAGCGAGGCTACGCCGCGTCAGTCTATATGCGGACAGTTGACGCCGATGGCCGGGTCAATGTCTCGCTTTTGCTAGGGAAGAGCAAGGTCGCCCCCATCAGGACTAGGCTGACTATTCCCAAGCTTGAGTTGAGTGGAGCTCACCTTCTCTCTAAATTGTTGCATCACGTTGCCAGTGAGCTGGCGGCCACGGTCGAGATACGAGACATCTTCGCCTGGTCGGATAGCCAGGTCGCGCTTGCATGGTTGCGCGCGGCCCCACATACCTTGGAGGTTTTTGTTGGAAACAGGGTTTCCCAAATCCAGAATATCGGAATTGATATAACATGGAGACATGTGCCGGGAGAGCTTAACCCAGCGGACTGTGCTTCCCGAGGTTGTACGGCACCAGAATTGGTGTCACACCCGCTCTGGTGGGGTCCAGAGTGGCTGATGGGATCAGAAACATCTTGGCCTGTCTGTCAGACAGATGTTACTTCTTTGAGTTTGACTGGGCTCCGTGTACATGCTGTAGTCGCTGAGACGACGTCGGAGCCGGATTGGCTACTTGCTCGGTATAGCAGCTTGGATAAGCTTCTGGGTGTTACCAGTTGGATTAAGCGTTTCATACATAATTGTAGAAACCCACAGGCAAAGCGGTTGGAGCCGATTGCAGGTGCAGAAGAGCGCCGGAGCGCATTGTTGCATTGGGTCCGTGTCGTGCAGACCGGACGGTTTGAGTCAGAGCTTCGTATCTTGCGCGACTCACGCGCTAAGTTGAAGGGCGCGGTCGCTCGTTTGAACCCGTACATCGACTCGGATGGGCTTCTTCGGGTTGGAGGCAGGCTCCGGAAGGCGGATCTTCCATATGAGACTCGCCATCCTCTGTTGTTGCCCAAGGGCGGACCCTTGGTGCAGCTTTTGGTGTCTGATCGACACATTCGTAACGCCCATGCTGGGTGCAATGCTTTGTTGGCTATCTTGCAACGCGAGTTTTGGATTTTGTCAGCCCGAAGAGCAATCCGTAGTGTTCTGTTTCGATGTATTGCATGTTATAGGTTGAAGGCATCCACGATGCAACCACAGATGGGTGATTTGCCCGCTGATCGAATCCGACCTTCGAGACCGTTTGACGGCGTTGGAACCGATTTTGCCGGTCCCTTTTCGATCAAGGCTTCTCCCTTTCGTAATGCCCGTATTGTGAAGGGCTATTTGTGTGTATTTGTTTGTTTGGCCACCAAGGCTGTCCATTTGGAGGTGGTATCGGCTCTGACTACGGAGGCCTTCGTCGCCGCGTTGGATCGCTTTGTTTCGCGTCGAGGTCTACCTTCCCTTATTAGGTCTGACAATGGCACAAACTATAAAGGAACTGTAAATTATCTTAAGGATGTTTCTGTGTTTATTGATAAAAATTGTACTAGTTTAAGTCAAATTGCTGCCCAAAGGGGAATAACCTGGAAGTTTAGTCCCCCAAGTTGCCCCCATTGGGGAGGGATTTTTGAAGCGGCTGTGAAATCCGCAAAGACCCACCTCCGCCGCATTATCGGAGAAACGGCTCTAACTTTTGAAGAGCTGGCCACAGTGTTTTGTAAAGTTGAGGCGGTCCTCAACTCTCGTCCTCTCTGTCCGCTATCTCCAGATCCAAATGACTTGGAAGCTCTCACCCTGGTCATTTTTTGGTGGGAGGGCCGTTGAATGCCCTGCCCGAATACCCGTGGAAGGATGAACGCGTATATCGGTTGTCGCGTTTTCAAATGTTGCAGCAAATGAGCCAGGACTTTTGGCGTCGCTGGTCGCTTGAATATTTGCATTTGCTGCAGCAAAGAGTGAAGTGGACAGACAGGACTGAGCCTCCCAGGGAGGGTGATTTAGTATTGTTAAAAGAGGCAAATTTGCCCTCATTGCTTTGGCGACGAGCTCGCATATTACGTTTGATTCTTGGCGGAGATGGCACTCCGCGTGTGGCTGAGGTGTTGGTCGACGGTTCGATTTTAAGGAGAGGTGTGACCTCTCTCGCCCGCCTGCCCGTAGAGTAAGCTAGCGGTCTGCTTCTCAGACCGGGACGGGGGGATGTTTGTAATATATTGGGTAAAACTAAACGCAGGCGTTTCGCATTGCTGCCGCCAGAGGGCGTTCGGGGTTTTCACACGGCTAGCGTGAATGGCGTCCGCCATTGCATTGTCCAGGGCGATATCGGTTTGATTTTAATACGCGGAGCGGTCTCGCGTCTTTTGCTTGTTGTTTAGTTTGAGTGATAATTGTGAATTTCCTGTTTGTCAAATAACTATTGAATTTGTGTTTGTGAAAAACTCTGTTATTGTGACTTTTTCTTGTGAGAGGTGAAACGTGGCTGGCTGTTCACATCTGGCTGTTCCCGAGGGAAACTACGGGAAGAAATCTATTTAGTTGTTATGGGGAATTGAGATCTCAAGGGTTAGGTAGGGTGATTAGGAATTCCCCCTTCCCGAAGACACTCAAGTTTGGATCCGAAGAGAAAGAAGATTTAATTTGGTAAGTGTTCAATTGTATTTAATTTATAGGTTAGGTTATCATATAGGGCCCTGTAGCTCCCTTCATAAGCTACGGTGGTAGCAGACTGCGTATAGCTTAAGTTAGATTCTAGTCGGACAAGCGTGGTGTCGCGTGGAGATTTTTTCCCGGTACTTAATTTTACCGGTAGATTTTTTCCCGGTAAAGTTCCGGTACAGAATTCTTCCCGCCGCTTCGTTTGTCCGGATTCTCTCTGCCACATTTTCTGGCAGCAGAGCGTAGTTGCTCTGCACAATGAGGTGTTAAGTTGGATCATATGATTATGGTAAATGGGCTTAACATATCAGTTGTTCATTTATTTTTAAGATGGGGAAATTTTTTGGAACTAGTAAGACACCTGTACCTGTTTACTCAATAAATATCGAGTAAAAAGTTGAAAACTAAAATTCGAATAGATTGAGTCCTTCCGGGCGATGGAACTTCAGAGCTATGCGTCTTATATTAGGCTGCGATAAAAACATGGTTTTTTTAGATTTCTGTGAGAATTAGCCTACTAAGATCCCTTGGCCATTTATGCGATAGACTTTAACGGCGTGCGAAGAGAAATAACTGATAGATTTTATTTTCATATCATTTATTTGCAAAAAAATACAGTATTTAACACATATTTTTTTCTTTGCTTCTAAAGTAATATAAATTAATCAGTAAGATTAATACTACTTTTGCCTAGATTCATTAACATTGTAATTGTAAGGTATCCTGAAATTGTATCCAATGGGCCGTGATACAACGTAAGCTCTAGCAAAGCTCCGCCGCAATTCTGTCTTAATGGTCTCAGCTTAAAGCTCAGGTTTCTCATCAGGAAGCTGCTTCATGCTCAAAGCGGTACATTGAATAAAAAAATTACATGGGCTATTTATTGTTCCTCTAGATTCATTAAAATACTAGCTGCGCCCTGAGGTTTCGCTTCAGTGAGAATTTCGGGATAAAAAGTACCCTATGTGCTGTTCCTGGTATTTATTTACCCATATGCCGAATTTTGTTGAAATCCGCCTAGAAGATTTTGCGTGATTGATTAACAAACAAACTCACAAACTCCCTATCACATCCGAACTTTTACATTTATAATATGTATGTTTAGATAGTACGATGTTTGGTGTTGTTTAATTTAGTACGATGAAACACATGTAGAATCAAATAATTGAATATCTACCGCTAAATAAGTCTATGGGCCAGAAGTAAAGTTGAATTTCTTACAAATTACTTTCATTCCGTCATCTCATACGCAATTTTCCGACTTCTGCCTTCGCAATGAAAAATTAGAAAAGTTTCATAGTGAACCCCTGTTCAACTTTCCAGATATCCACTTGGGAATGGATTTTAAAAATTGATCAAAGGCTATATTGTATAGAGCGTTCAGTTTTTTAAAGAAAGGCAAATTACTTTTGGAGTTTTGAAAGATTTTACACATCGTTTTGTTACCTGAGGCAATTTTATTCTTTTTGGTTATATTTTCCGAAAGATTGATATTATCAATCTTTCAGGAAAATATAACCAATAATATAAGAATTTGAAAATAAAAAAAAATGAAAAGTTACTTTAAGTAACTTTTCATTTTTTATTTTCGAATTTTTGTCTGTCTATATGTTTGTTGCGTATCACGCCAAAATGATGGGGTTTTCACAGTTGTATTGCCGAAGATCTAACTTAAAATCTAGCACAGGATGCCGCTTACAACTTGAGACAAAAATATACTTAATATACAATTTGTTTTTTGTATATAAGGTGGACTCAAATTAACTACAAATATTTTTAGGGCTGATTACTGATATTATTTAGAAAGGATATCAGTGGTTTTTTCAATTTTCTACACGCTAGTTTTCGAGAAAAATTAACTTTTTGTTTTTTGAAAACCGTATCATTATAACATCCTGTATCCTATAACATGAAACACGAGAGACGATGTTTCAGTCCTTACCTCATTGGCCAATTATTTTAACCAATTAAAATGAAACTACCTACACGCGGCCACAAACAAAAACCGCCGCCCACCGGCGCGCGCGTGAGTCCGTGTTGCTCTATGGTGCCGCTCTATCATAGAGTAACTATGGAATGGAGCAATCAATCATAGGTCTTTTTTATAGGTTTTTTTAATATTATTATTATTGGATTATTCTATTATTGGGAAGGTCTCTTGTCTTGACAAACAGAAAATAAAGATATCTGAAAACTTTTCATTTTTCCTTTCCAAATCAAATCAACAACCGGCCAAGTACGAGTCGAACTCGTGCACGAAGGGTTCCGTAGCATTCTAAAAATCACGTTTGGTGTATGGGAGCCCCCTTAAATAATTGTTTTAATTTAATTATTCGTATTATTAAGATGTGTTAGTAATAGGGTCCCGTTCGAACACTAAAAAGTGAATGTAATTCGTCCAGTACCAGCGTCTACGGATCGAAGGGCGAAAATAAAGTTTGGCTTTTATTTATGTTTTAGTGAGAGCAAAAATGTTGAACCTTTTGATAGATCTACTAGTTGGTATGGCCTCATTCGCACTTGACTTTCTTTTATCATCTACGTATTTAATTGTTTTTCCGACCTAAAACTATTGCACAATAGTAACGACCATGTTCTACGAGCTATGTGCCCCGCCCACTGCCACTTAAGTTTCACGATTCTGCGGGCTATGTCGGTTACTTTAGTTCTCCTACGGATCTCCTCATTTCTGATTCGATCACGCAGGGAAACTCCGAGCATAGCGCGCTCCATCGCCCTTTGGGTGACCTTGAGCCTTCTTATGAGGCCCATAGTAAGCGTCCACGTCTCTGTTCCGTATGTCATTACTGGCAACACACACTGGTCAAAGACCTTAGTCTTGAGACACTGCGGTATTTTGGACGAGAAGATATCGCGAAGCTTCCCGAACGCTGCCCAGCCGAGTTGGATTCGACGGTTGACCTCTTTCTCAAAGTTGGACTTACCTAACTGAACTGTTTGTCCCAGGTATACATAATTGTCAAAAACTTCGAGTGTAGAGTCTCCAACCTTCAGAGGAGTGGGTGCGACAAGAATATTAAAAATAATTTTCGTCTTGTCCATGTTCATTTTTAGACCCACTTGTTGAGAGGCTCTACATAGCTCGTAGAACAGATAGCCGTTGGGGCAGAAAAGTTCTCAAGTGGCGACCACGAACCGGAAAACGTTGTGTTGGCAGGCCTCCCACTCGGTTGACCGACGACCTGGTAAAGGTCGCGGGATGCGCATGGATGCGGGCAGCGCAGGACCGGTCGTTGTGGAAATCCTTGGGGGAGGCCTTTGTCCAGCAGTGGACGTCTTTCGGCTGAGAGAGAACGACCATGTTTATTTAATAAAGATGTTAAAATCCTTCCTTATCCTTGACATGAGACAAAACATTACATACTTTGTCGACTCTGCCGATAGATACTCTGTGTGTGCGCAGAGATTCCGGGCAGACGAAAGGGCGGGAGGGTTCGGTACCGAAAAATTTACCGGTAAAAAACCTCGACCCGACACTACGTCTGTCCGACTAACCTAACCTAACCTATACGCAGTCTGCTACCACTGTAGTTTACAACGGGAACTACAGAACCCTGTATATTAAACCTAACTTAATAGCTACAACCACCCACAAACCCAAGGGTCACTTACCAAACTTAATCTTCTGCTCTTCGGATCCAATCTTGAGTGTCTTCGGAAAGGGGGAATGCGGTCCCTAAACACCAAACCTACCCCGAGATCTCAATTCCCCAGAACAAATAAATAGATTTCTTCCCGAAGTTGGCTCGGCAACAGATTTCGGCGTCCCCAGGCAGCCACGTTTCGCATCTCACAAGAAACAGTCAAAGTAAAAGGTTTCACAAACACAAATGTTCAATAGTTATTTAACAAACAGGAAATTCACAAATATAACTCAAACTAGTTAACAAGCAAAAGACGCGAGACCTCTCCGCGTATTAAAATCAAACCGATATGTCAGGACAAATGGCGGCCGTCCGCCATGCCATTCACGCGAGCAATTTCATGCGGCGCGGCCTCCCCGCGCGATGTCCAAACAATACTGAATTCAAAATGGTCGCTCGCGACTGCCGACGCCGGCCGAGCGGGCGACGACGCTACTAATATGAAACTACCGCACGCGCTAGAATATTACGGCGGCGAACGGACAAAACAACATAGATTTTATTACAAACACTGTGTATTCCCGAACCGGAAAATTTAGGTGCGCTAGGGATCTCCAGTTTCACAACTCGAATCTCCTTATCAAACTCCTTCATCTGAAACCATAACTCCACAACCGCAACTCCGTCGTAGCCTCAGGCAGAGGCAAGCACCTCGTCGATTAATCGAAGAAATGATTTAAGTTAATTTGGGAGGAATGTTACAACCTCATTTTGATATACTCTGTGCACATACCAGAGATATACCATAGACGTTGTCTTGGAGATTGGTCTAATAAAAAGCTATGACATGAAGTTGTATGTTGTAAAAAATGCCTTACCGATATTCAAACCAGGACTACCTGAATATGACAATCTGCTACCATGATGCAAATGAAATTTGTACTCGGGCGTGCGAGATTTTTTTCGAGAGGTATGGTCTGCGGATCAACCCAAGAACTATTCTTGGTGCCGTGCAGCGTCACCGCGAGACCGGCAGTTTCCGACCCAGGCCTGATGCAGGCCGACCGCGGTATCCTGTACGGCTGGAAGAAGATGTGTTGGACTTTTTTTAAGACACCCGGTGGCCAGCGCTGAAGACGCCGCATGTGTCTTCTTTGTGTCGAAATCATACATTTTAAAAGTGTTGCATAGCGAGGGATTTCATCCCTATCATATTCTGAGGGTTCAGGAGATGCTCCCGACGGACTATGAAGACAGAGTGGAGTTTTCGCAGTGGTTGTGTAGGAACCGAAATAATAACATTTTGTGGACAGATGAGTGCACGTTTACCCGGGTAGGCCTGTTCAACATTCACAATGAACATTATTGGACGGTTGAAAATCCTCGGATGGTTCGCCCCGATCATTTTCAACACAGATTCAGTGTGAATGTTTGGGCAGGTTTCCTTAAGGGAGAATTACTCGGGCCCGTATTTCTAGATAGACTGAACGCGGACACTTATTTAGACTTCCTACAAAATACCCTTCCGGTTTTGCTGGAAGATGTGCCTGTGTGCTACCGGAGGTGGATGTATTATCAACACGATGGCGCACCGGCGCATTTCAGTGTGCGCGTGAGGGACTACCTCACTGAGCAGTTCCAGGGACGCTGGATTGGACGTGGTGGAGTATCGGCTCGGCGGTTCGAGAACAGGTCTGGACCAGGCATCGCGTGGCCTCCACGTTCGCCAGACCTCACGCCACTGGACTTCCATGTGTGGGGTAGGGCCAAAGACCTTGTTTACGGACACGAAGGCCACACCATTAGCTCAATCGACGAGCTGAAGTCGCGGATAGTGAGAGCCTTTGAACTAATGCGGAGTGACACACATGTGCTCCAAAAAGTGACAAGACACTGTGTTGATAGAGCCATGATGTGTATTCTCGAAAGAGGGGGGTATGTGCAGCAAATCTTTAATTAATTTAGGTTGTGATTTAGGGTGTACATAAACTTGTAAATAGACTTTTAAACGCGCCGAATTAATGCAAATTCAAATAATCTACCTATTGACATGTCAGATTATTTTTTTAATTCCTATGTATTTTCGTTAGCTACATAGATAGGTACTTACAATTATTAATGCACTTAAACAACTAATTTGCATTAATTTGTCAGTCCACAGCCTGAAAAAGTGTGATGGGAAGTCATTATTTTATTGTAAATTGTAAACTTATTAATAAATTTGATAAACCAAATTCACGTGTTTGCTCTCCTAGTCGCCTTAAACCCCAAAACTTACACTTAAATTATCATCTTATTAGTTATTAGGCTATATTAGGTTATTTGTGTGTGTGTGTGTGTTAATCCACTCAAATAAATAAAACGGAACGAAATACACAATCATGTAGGTTTACATTGATACGTTTAAGTTTAATAAATCGCTTGTCATCTCTGTCTTCCACGCACTTTTGATAAAAAAGAGGAAGACGGCAAATCAATTTCATTCTACTATTATTTGGTGGGTGGAGCTTTCTTCTATTATTTGGTGGGTGGAGCATATAGATGAATGAATTGTCTAACATGTATCTACAGTATGATACTAAATGTCATCATTTTATAATATCTTTTTTGTTAGAAAAAATAAAATAAAAACTAGCGTATCGATTTTTAAAATTTTATCTCCAATACGTTGCCTCCTGGAGCCAGTCCTGAAAATATTTGTAGTTAATTTGAGTCCACCTTATATATGTTTTTTACGTTTCCATTATTACGGTCTAGCGAATCCAATATGTTAACAAGCTAATTATTTAAAAATAAAAAAAACACGACTGACAACTTACACAGCCTATGTCACTCGGAGGAATGCAAGGAATCAACAATACCTCTCACATCAAAATCTGTTAAGCCGTTCAGGACTTATGGTGGAATAAAGAAACTTACATACATACATACCCTGAAAACATAACACTCCTTTTTTGGTCAGTCATGTAAAAAGATTCTCCAACTCTCAGGAAAACAAATTTATATTCCTGGTCTATTCAATTAGGTGTTGGGTGCCGCAAAAACCGTTCACTGTTTCACACAAAGGGTCGAACATAGACAAAAGAAATAGGAACACTATATTACAGTTACCTGTGTAGTTGTACCTTTATTATACCTTGGCAAACTTGGATCGCCGAGGAAAGTTCTGTTACTTTCAGAGATGGGTTTACACCCCGGCCCGGGAAGAAACGTTTTCTGCCCGTTTATACCATATTTATACCTATCTTGAATGAAGCGGTGGTGTGGTGGCCGAATGGTTTGGGCGCCCGCTTCGTTCAACAATACTAACCTAGATTAAAGGTTTCAATATCAAAGCGAAAAACAATCCGCGTTGATTGAATATACAGTGGTGGTCAGATAATTAGAAACACCAGTCGATTTTCATACGAACGAGGTTATTTTAAAGCCTTGGTTCAAAGCCAGGATTGATCTGAGCTGTGATCTGATGATGGCCATCCAGGGATAGAATGGAGGACATCCAGATCGCTATACACACCCAACTGATCAGATCAGCATTCTAAGAGCTGTTTGGATATGATTTAAAAAACCGCGAAACCTCGTTTGTATGAAAATCACTGGTGTTTCTAATTATCTGACCACCACCGTATATCTTCGTTACTTTTGTGTATTTGTCTGGTGGTAGCGGCCGTGCTCGAGCGAAGACACCACTTACCTACTTTCGGTGAAGAAAAACATCGTGAGGATACCTGCACTCAGGTTGATGAATCAGCTAGTGTGTGAAATGGAGAAGGCAATGGCAAGCCAATTCCATTAATATTGACGATTGTCGTTGTGTGTGTTTCATTCCATATAATGACCACGACCCTCAGTATTGTGGAATACGACTAAAGGGGATACCTTAAGATTGGTTTTCACCGGGCAAAAACTTGTTCTCGTTTTTTCCCGGGCTTAAACCCATCTCTGACTACTTTTTCAATATTGGCTATTTCTGTGAGGATATGAGTGAGGGCTTTCATAGTTGCCTTTCGAAGATAAAAGCCCCTTTTGTTGCGCAAATGGTTACACAAAGACTGAAATGTAATATCAATTACCTACATATTAGTATTATATAAGTAAATAAAGGTAGTTGTGGGCTTTGAGGTTCTCCGAAAATTGTTTAGGTTTTATTTTTAGAAATACCAGTTTGGCGAATATTAGCCTGTGTAATATTTTCCTGGAAATAAAAAATAATTGTTGTATAAATAACTTCCTTGATCCGTAATATTAGTATGGGTCAAAAATAAGCAAATCTATATTCCGTACCAAAATAGCTTCCACGAGCTAAGGATTACTTATTCTAACTAGACTGGGTGTCGATTCTTTTAATTTTATTTTAAGTTATAATCGTGTATCAATAGATTTTTAATGGTAGAGCTTTTACACAGTTAATAAATAAATTAATAAATTATTTTTCACTCCAATTAAGTACCTACGAAATTACCTACATTTGATTTGTTAGGAGGACCTGAAAACTGCCTCCTGCCTAGAATACGTAGGGAAGATCTCTCTGTATTACAGTCACAAGGCTCCACTGTTGTACTAGTATGATAAAACCTATCGGAAAACCATTGAGATACATTTTAATTTTCGCAGAATTGACCTCTATTACCTACCTACGCTATTTGCAAAACTAAAACGAGATTTCAGAGAAACAGGGAATAATGAGAGGGCAATTTGTTAACCATTCTTGTTGAAATTAATTTTCTGTTTTTAGGGTTCCGAAGTAAACAAGGAACCCTTATAGTTTCGTCATGTCTGTCCGTCCGTCCGTCTGCGGCTAATCTCAGAGACTACTAGTACTAGAAAACTGTAATTTGGTAGAGATATACATATTTATTACGCGGAGCGAACTGTAGAATAAAATTAGGAAAAAAAAAATTTTTCTCGATTATACCATCGTGTGGGGTCATCATTTGATAGGTCTTCTAAAAATATTATGAGTGTCTGAAGAAATTTTTTTGATTTAGGGATCCGTGTGCGAAATATTTAACTTTAAAGTGATAAATTTTGTTAGAGTCAAGTGTCCCCCCCCTCGAAAACGAAAATGGTGTAGGGTGGATACATGAAACAAATTATAATAACTAACAAATATAATGAATTCAAAAGGAAAATTATCACGGCTATGTAGACTTTACACGTTAATGATTAATAGACGATAAACTTACATAATTGATTTTAGTATGAAAAATATTCGTAGGAACAATTTTCATTCTATATGATGGTATATATACTTAGGTTATTTTCATTAGTTATATAAAAGTGGAAGTAAATATAAGTTCATGTGTCCGTATTTCTACAGGATAGGTACCTTCGGAACCCTACATTGCGCGTGGCCCGACACGCACTTGACCAATTATTTAACCCTCAAGCTTTATTATTGATGCAAAACAGCTATTGACGCGAGTTGGCAGTTAATTTGAATACCGTGATGGCAAATGGCATGACGGTGTCGTGCTACGATGCTTACATCTGCCGGGCGTTTCTACTTTTTTTTAACATGTGTACATCGTAAAGTTCCTTTTTTCCATATCTGTATAAAATTTGCAATAAGCCAAAAATAACTAGTAGAAGTTCATGGTATAGAAGGCAAGGAGAATACAATAGAAGTGATATCTTTCAGTAGATGCACATACATGTAAGTTTCTTTCAGTTTGACGAATACGTTGAAAGCTTAACTCTTTCCGAGAATAACAAAAAAAGTTTTACGCTCGTTACATGCAGCTCAATAGTTGAGTGCAGATGAATAAGTAACAGAGAGGTTGCAACCGACGACGGGCGGGCCGCGTCCTTTGACATTCTCACGTACAGTCGGGAGCAAATAAAACTGACCCCTTATCGAATCCTCCCAGCAAACATTTTTGATCGAAATTATCATAAAATTATCTATTTATACCAAGAATAGGTATAAATATTAACATTATATTAATTGTATATTAAAATGTTTGCTGGGCTATCACAGGGGGGTTAGGTTCAACTGCCCCCGACTGTACAAGTTTGCGTTGCTTTGCCACCATTAAAAAATATAGTCATCTGACATTATTTTCCAAATTTAGTTATACAAATATTTGGAATCACCAGAAGAAAAAAGACGATTCCGAATATGTATTTAACACAATCCTAATCCTAACTAATATTATAAATGCGAAAGTGAGTTTGTTTGTTTATTTTTTCGTTCGTTCGTTTGTTTGTTTATTTGTTTGTTACCTCTTCACGCTATATCTACTGAACCAATCTTCCTGAAATTTCGCATATACATAGCTGGAAGTACGGAGAAGAACATACCTTTCATCCCAGGAAAAAGCACTGTTCCCGTGGGAAATTCACGCGGGCGAAGCCGTGGACGAAAACTAGTTATAAATAAATGTCAGATGCGTATTTTTTCTAATGTCGGTTGCAAGGCGCAGGCACGGGACCGGACGGCCGTCCGACTCGCATCTTCCGGCTTCCCGCCCCGCAATCACTTTCCCCCGCTTCATTATTCCCTACCGGGTCGCCGGGCGGGGGCAGGGTTACCACCTCTGATCTGCCTACGTCCGGGAGAATTACAAAAATTCGCGTAAGTAGACAAAAATAGCCAACATATTTAGTATCATTAGATAGACGTCCCCCGCTCGAAAGCTACATATTAGGGTCGAACGCGTTAGTAATTTTTGTTACTATTTCATTTCCTTTCCAGTAATCGCGAGATTCTTAAAACTTCAATAGAGGTGTTAACCCTAGGCGGGGGACATAGAGTACCTACCTGGAGTTGCCAGCACCCCATCCCAGCTCCATGGTAATTGACTAACCTTTCAATGAACCGCCTTTGTTCTACCGTCATGTTTGAATATAGAAGGTTATGCAAATATTAACGGTTATTGTACCGTTGAGTGTTTAGGTTAAGTTGTTTGCGAAGTTGCGAACTCATTTAGGGTGCTGATCGTTAGGTAAATTAACATCGTCATTGTTTCGGAACTGTTGATTTTGAGTTGCTGTTTCGGGCTAATTATTTATTTCAAGAAACCTTGTAAGTATTTCAACGTATTATGTCATTTAAAGTAACAGTATCTTAAAATTATAGAACGAATCTTATTCAAAACATGAAGGTATATAGATTCAGCTAATCGAACTGAGGTTGCTTTATTTGTTTTCTGCAATATCGATAGACGATGAAAAAAAATGTCTAAAATATACTGTCCCTACAATTTCAAACTTCCCCAAATCGTCGTCTAAATTTCCCGCCGAGCTGGCAACACTTAGGGCGGGCGGCGGCATCGCGGCAGCTTTCAGCGTTTCGCGTCAGTCCGCGAGCGGCGGCGCGCTGGCAACCTCCGCCCGCTGCGACCTCCGCGGCCGGCACCCGCCCTCAGGTACGCCGCGCCACCCTGTTGCGCATTGCACACCGATGTTTATGCTCCTCTACGACACCAATCAACTCTATGTAAATAATGCATGCGAATTCCACGCGTCAATAGACACGAAAATTCCAGATTTGAATTGTAAAGAATTTCCCGCGCTTTTTTCGCAGCTTCATAAAGATTTTCAGTGAAAAACTCACATCGCGCGATGTCAATAGATCGCTTTTCTTAGATTATCCGGACTTGTCTTTGTGTAAATGAACATATTGGTGTGTAGTGCGAAATAGGATAGTGTTTGAAATAAATACAATTTAACTTTGTTCTTTTTACACGACTTTTTAAATGCACTTACAATTTCAGTATAATATCTACAATAATAATTTGAACACCATTACTACCATACAGTTAAATATTCTAATAATAACTATGATTATTAAAATGAAACAATCACAAATAACATACAAAATTAGAACCTAAACAAACACAAACATGTGTGTTTTCCACAAGGTTCTCGTTTGTAGAATGAATCGATAAAATCATTAATCAAAAAGGTTGTTATAAGTGTGGTACCTGATAATAACAAAAGTTTCAGTCAACTTTTTCCCCGACTCTTCACAGAGCCAATCAAAACACACTCGTTGGGAATTGCTCTCTGAGTCGCTAGATAGATATTTAATTAGTTCTTCTTCGGTTGTTTCTCAGTTATTTCGAATTTATTTGCTGAAAAAAAAACAAGGAACCATAAAGGAACCTGGACAAGATTGACAAGAAATTATAAATTGGTTATGTATTGTAATTTCGTCGAATATTGTAACGAAATTTTCTTGTGACTGTATTTTCATTATACCTATAAATATGTGGTTTTCTATCTGAACATAATCCCATAATAAGAATTTCTGTAAGTAGTTGATTACTTCATTCTTTAGGTAGAGCCATAATTTTGATGACGCATCAAATTTCTAAAGAAAAAACAAGTCATATAAAATTTCGTATTCCTAGAAAAAATATTCTGAATTTAGCCAGCCAGTATTGCGTATTTAATACAAACATATACTCGTATGTGAGCGACGACTCAAGCATTACATTACATTCATAATATAATAACAACTCATTATAATAAGCATTATTTTTCAAATGTAATAATAATGTGTTGTCCCTCCTGTTGAACACAGCAATAAACGGCTATTATTTAAATTTTCCAGCAATAAACATACTTTCGCGTATAAATTTAACAAATGGCCGTTGTAGTGCGAATTTACGAGAATTGCCTGGGCCTGCCTCCATTGTGCTCGACCTCTTACCGTTACCGCCTTTATACTTTTTCTATAACCTGTGACATTTTTGGCTATCACGGTTTATTGGTTGTAAAAAATTATAATACTGCTGTGTTAGCTGTGACCGCGTTCTCATTTATTATCTGAGTTTGTCATTCACAGACAAATTGACATTGAAATGTTAGGTACAGATTTGTTTTTTTTTTCATAAAGTTTTTTCTTAGAATTTTTTATCGACTAACATTTTTTCTATAACCTGTGATATTTATGGCTATTGCGCTTTATTAGTAGTAAAAATAATACAACCGTGTGACTGAACATTTCTTTGAATAATTGGCATTTGTAATGAAAATTGTTTAACTTATATAGCCAGTCAAAGTTCATAGAATATCTTTGATTAAATTTTCATCTATTTAAACGCACTAGATGTGACGTGTGGAGTACTAGACTGATGAATAGACGATTATCTTTTAAATTACGTTAGAAATAGCTAAGTTATGAGTAATTTTGTGTAAAATACATCGTAAATAATTAAATTATTAATAATCAGCACCACACAAATAATATTCGAAATACAATACTGATTGACATCGCTCGCTTCATACCCTAAAATGAAAATCAGATAAAATCGAACAAAGCCTTCAGTTGCCATTGTAGTGGCACCCAGTGGCGGAAAATCACATAATTATGATTTCAAATATGATCGTCTAGATTTTCTTTAAAATAGAGATTAAGTCAAGATAATTCGCAACTTCAGGTAGATTATTTCTAAGAGAAACGCGCACTTCTTTTGTTAACGGGTTTTGGCGGCCATACATCACCTTAATTAACTTCACACTGCATTGGGTGAACAGAGAGCCCTCCTGTGTCCGTTTATTAGACAATTTATAACGATTTATTTGCTGGAGGTTACTAAAACAAGATAGGGCGAATCCAACTATCAATAACTTTACTTAGACCGGACCAATAAACGGACAATCGTCGGGTGTCTTCAAAGCGAGGCCTTTAGCTCGTTCGCCACTCAGGATCAATTTCTCGCTAGCTCGATTGGGGACCCTGCGCCACACGGGCCTTTTAACATTGTCATTGGGGCAACAGACCTGACACTCTTTTATAGCTGAGAAGCTTGCAAATCGACACCGCAAGGGTGGATATTAATAAGGCTTTATAGCCTGCCCCAGTCCCATGGGTACAAGTTTTATAATTTCATAATTAGTTATGGGTTCAAGTTGGCCAACCTGAGGTCGAGTGTCAGCTGCTATATGAGAGGATGTGTGTATTTGGGAGCCCAGATATTGCATCGCTGGTGTCACCAGAATCATGTGAGATACAAGTGATAGCCTTGAGCCACTTAGAACTTTACTTTACTCTTATATTTGTATATATGTTCACAAATTCAATAGGACTCTATCTAGATCTGAAGTTGCCAATATCAGGAGGTATGATACTTCCAAATACCTACTCATTCCCTTTGTCGTCTCGTCGACTCTGCAAAAAGTAGCTCGTAGATCTCCCCTTCTCGTTCAGATAATTATGTAGTGAATAATATCCTCTTTTACCAATATATTCGGTAATCAACCCCCAAATTCTTGTAATGAACTTAATATGTATTCTCAAGTGACTAGAGCTCAAAGTAAGTTATAAAATTAAGTACTGTATTCAAATAATAAGGCTAAAATAACGTTCCCCAGATCTCTAATACGATCAATTAAAATCTAATCAAATCAAATTGATGATGCCAGGACTCTACTCTCTTTTCAACAATAAATTCCCAACTTCTCTAGATTGAGTAAGTAAATAAACCAATTAATTTACGTTTCATAAATGCTCTGTCAGAATTGTCTCTAATTTCAGGTTTTGTGATCAGTTTTTTTCAAAACAGGTATGTCCGTAACTAATAGAATAGGTTGATTAAAACATTAAAGTAATTTGGATTAAACTATAGTCTCCATCATTATAAGTTCTAGATCTTAAATTTAAGGAATAAAACATAAAAGTGGAATACTAAATTAATTAACTAAATTTATTCTAATATCAAGAGTATTCCAAAGGAAAAGGCAAATGAACTGATTTATAGGTACGGTCATCTCGTCACAAGATCTAGGCAATTAGGTATTTACTTTCTAAACAATGGTTCTGCAAATTTTGCTCAAGGAACAGATATAGACCTTATGATTTTGATAAGCGCAGAGTGTTTCAGTTGGATCATTCTAAAGTTGCAGGAGAAAACCAACACACAAGAAAAAACTCCTACGATCGTCTTAATTCTAAAACACACATGCTTAATATATTATCAAAGGTTGTTGGGTTATTTCTACAATACCTACTGATTTGGTTTCTCTTTCCCTTAAGTTACACAAGTCATATATTCTTTTAACAATACCCTCGTTAAGCGCGTACACACAATTGTTATCGTTAAATTAAAATAAACAAGAATATTAACACAATTGGGAGAAATGTCTGCCTTCTGTTAGGCTATTGTTTCTCAGTACTGGAGTTAAATCGATTGAAACCATTTCTAATATATTTTCTACTCAAATTTATTTACAATGTGGCCTAACAACCTTTGAATACTTATTCTAGTACAATACCAAGTCTCTGGATCTGTGGAACACTGAATTTAATATAACACAAATATAATTTAACACCTTTACTATTTTTCTAAAATTACTTTTGAAAAAGAGAAAACAACACCACCAATGGATTAATAGATAACGCGATTTTGGCTTCGAGTTAAGACCCGATCGCTAGCGATCTCGAAACCAGACTGCCTGTCTGATTTTCATCCCTCCGCCTTCGAACCCTCTGTTCTCCCCTCTGCTTCACCTCCCCTGCCCAGGCGCACCCAATAAGATCGTCATCTGGAATTAAGAATGTCGTTAAAGTCCTGTGATTGGCTTAGACCTCTTACATCGGTATATTATTGTAATGTCCCATCCTTTGCATAAATCCCTTTTTTTTATTTCCAACCGATTTCTAAGAAGGTCCCTATTTGCTACGGATCAACTTACCCCGATACTAGTAAAAAAGCTTTTAGATTTATTTATGACCATTCGAGCAAATTCTTTAGTTTTAAGTGTAACTCGAAACTCTTTGTATCTGGTTAAATTTATGATGATAAATGCATGTTATTTTAGGCGAAATTGCTTGCAGTTGTAAAGTTTCTAAAAAAACTATTTGGGACGTTTATTTATTACTTTAGTTTATGGGGGTTTTATTTTTTGTTCTTTTAAATCGTGGGAATGTTTTGCGAAACTTTTAACTATTCAATTTGAGAAAGCAAAAAAAAATATTTGGATGTTGACCATCTCACACTCCCCCAAATATATTTTGAAAACTCTACTCCTTCCCCTCTTTCGACTATTATGTGGTTTTCTAAATATATTTCCTACAAAACCATTTTTTTTTTTCCACTCGCACCTGTCTCGATTTTCCACGATCGCTTCGGCAGTTGTACGCCCTAACTCCTTTTGTCTTTACTTATCTACCTCTCTTATTACTTAATTGTTTTTGTAATATCGAAACAAGTGGATCGCGTTATAGTTCCCTTTGATCTCCTTCGTATCTGCGTCTATCAATGTATAGACATTGTCATAATATACGGTCCCTCATACAGTCGCATAAATTTCTTAGTTAATTTTTTTATCGGCGTCTGATTTCACAAATGTCTTCAACTTTACCATATCTCCTATTTCAAAACGAATTAATTTATGATTTTTTCTATAGTGACGCTCCTGCTGATCGCTGCTTTCGATGCATTTTGACGTGCTTTATAACGTATTTGTTTTACAGTATCTTGTTCGCAATCTCCATCGTCAATTACGTCCATCTTAAAATCAGTGGATAATCTAACTCTTGTACCCCACACTATCTCGTTCGGTGCATACCCCGTTGTGGTATGTATTACTTTATTATAGCAGTCTTCTATATTTGGCAGCAAATCTACCCATGAACGATGCGATTTGTCACAATAAGTCCTGAATATTCTACCTAATTCTTTGTTCACTCTTTCAGTGGAATTTGGTCGCGGATTCTAACAGATGTATGCGTCAATTTGATACCTAAATCACGCAATCCTTAAACTGCTACTATTAGTCTGCAAATAATAAATTTCCTTTATATCTGCTCCCTAAATGCTGTAGATACCGGATAACTATGTTTAACAAAAGATGTTTCACCTATTAACTTTACGGCATGTTTATACCGGTCGGTTAAACTCAAACTGTTCGAAAAACTTTATGATGCTAGCCCGACACGGGTAACAATAGCTCTATTTGCTTGTTACTTATACCCAACCCGTCTTAGACAAAAGTTCCTACCTGCTGTATTGTTTGTACTGTTATAAGGCCCTATCTGCCTGTTTGTGAGTCGTGGTTTATTGCTGTGTTTATAGTGACTACTACTCACCTAGCCGTTAAATCTCGCATTCTGGGCTTAATTTAATTTGAGACCCAACCCTCAAATGCTCTATCGCCATCATTCGTCCACTTTGTATTGAATCATATAATTCTCTAATTATTCTGCTAATTTGACTCCCAGTATCAATTAAGGCTCGCAAACACCTAACATGTGACCTTACACCAACCTCAAGTAATTTAGGCAATGAATAAAATCCAACACGTTTCAAACTCTTCTAACCCATGAAATACAGTATATACACCTCTCCTTCGTGTTGTGCAGAACTCGCATATAACACCGACTTTTCCACACTCGGCTACACTGTCAAACTGATTACCTAATAAAATTCCTACGCTAGCTGCCACAGATCGACAATCCTCTTTTGTCTGATTCTCCATTACCCTAAATAGTCGCCTCGGATTTCCTTCAACTTTATAATGACAATTAAGTGTTCGGGATCCACCTGCCTAGGAAAGTTCAGTTTTTTGGACCATTATTTCCTTCAACCTCGCTGGTGTCTCGTGCCTTGCTCTCTCCTTCCTTAACAAACGAAATAGACGGTACGACCTTATTATCTTTTGGCTTGCTTGTCGATGGCATCGTATTATTAAAACTCGTTCTATATCCGAACCTATTCTGACGATAGCCTCGCCCTCTCGCTGAACCACGCCTATTTTGCCAGTTGTTTACAGCAATTGTAGCGCTAATTGGTAGTCTCGACCGCTGCCCGCTGTAATTACCTCTCCTATAATTTCCATTTGTCATTACTCTATTTGCTCCACGGTTCCTATCTACAATATTTTGCTCTATACTTCTAAGAAACTTCGCTCCATTCATAATTGTAGGTTCTTCAATTTTTGTAAACCACAATCTCTGAATGTCCAAAGGATAGTGTCTCATTATGGAATTTACTAAATCCCGTTCCCCAAATGCTATTGTTAGTGATTGCATGGATTCGGCTTGTTCTGCGAAATGTTCCGACATTGTAATTCCTGATTCGCCCGTATAAACTGTATTAAATTAATTTATGGCGCACAGACTCTTGAATTTGCTCCGCCCAATAGATACGTCTAAAGTCAGCTTCGAAATCCGCAAAACTGACCCAGTCTTTTGAATACAGGTCCATAACTTTACGTGCGTGACCCGTAATACATTCTAAGGCTATTTCTGTCTCACGATCTAAGCCATTTACTGCCCTAATATACTTTCTTAACCGTTTTAAAAACGTAATAGGGTTTGCGGATGACCTCCCGTCAAAACTAGGCTTGCTTACTGAAGGTTGTATTACATATACGTTCCGCGTCTCACTAGCTACACTGGGCGAGTTAGCTAAGGCAATGCTATCAGATCTTAGACTACCTAACTCAGCGTTAGTTCCGGTTCCCTTACTACTTTCCGGACAGGCTACGTTACCTACGCCATCACGTGCCCTGTTAGTCTGTAACTGGTCTAACCTTTTCTCGAATTCGCCCAATTTTTCGAGGATTAACTTCAGACTCGCATTGTCTGCATTTCTTATGTCGTTTCCTATCGCCATTGTCTCTATTCCCGTCTCACTCGATTTCCCTCGACGACTGTTACGTTTCCCCCTTCGCAAAGACATCACTTATATCCCTTTCTTATATGTACCAAATATTTATTATTAGTATTAAATTTATTTATTATTATTTATTATTAGTATTAAATTTATTTATTATTATTTATTATTAGTATTAAATTTATTTATTATTATTTATTATTAGTATTAAATTTATTTATTATTATTTATTAGTATTAAATTTATTTACTAGTAGTATTCAACTCTATTTATTATTTCTTTATTTCTTTAACTTTAATATTATGACGCTCTATAATAGACTATAAAATTCAGTTAATGAATTGAACAAATTTATTGCTATTAAGGTGACCCCGACACTATAACAAGTTAAGTTATGAAATCTCAAATATAAAATTTAATAAAATTTTGGTCCTGCAACACTAATTGTATGTGATCCTTTCTTCTCTTTCTCCTGGCTCCACCAGTCACTGCCTCGATGTCCTAGTTTATCCTGTAATAGTACACGTGTATAAGTATTCGTTGACGCTGACCTCACTCCCCCAGATCCTTGTCTTTCTCCAAAATCCAGCACAGCAGACATACATTGTAGTAAATACATAATAGGTCATGCACATTTAGGACATCTTATAATTCATGCACATAAAATAACAAGTAAGGTATGCCGCTCCCCCATGTCGCTGTAAGGATACAAAATAAATCAATAAATTAGACCAAACCTATGTCTCGTGTACTGCTCTCGTTATCTGTATTTTCTGAAATTTTCCATTAAATCCTGATCACAATCCCTAAAATTCTACGTTGTGTTTTATATAATTGTTCTTAAATCATACTCCAGTCGCATCGTTGTTTCGAATACGCAGCTGGAGATCCTGGTCACGGCACCATTTCTGTAGTGGCACCCAGTGGCGGAAAATCACATAATTATGATTTCAAATATGATCGTCTAGATTTTCTTTAAAATAGAGATTAAGTCAAGATAATTCGCAACTTCAGGTAGATTATTTCTAAGAGAAACGCGCACTTCTTTTGTTAACGGGTTTTGGCGGCCATACATCACCTTAATTAACTTCACACTGCATTGGGTGAACAGAGAGCCCTCCTGTGTCCGTTTATTAGACAATTTATAACGATTTATTTGCTGGAGGTTACTAAAACAAGATAGGGCGAATCCAACTATCAATAACTTTACTTAGACCGGACCAATAAACGGACAATCGTCGGGTGTCTTCTGTGCGAGGCCTTTAGCTCGTTCGCCACTCAGGATCAATTTCTCGCTAGCTCGATTGGGGACCCTGCGCCACACGGGCCTTTTAACATTGTCATTGGGGCAACAGACCTGACACTCTTTTATAGCTGAGAAGCTTGCAAATCGACACCGCAAGGGTGGATATTAATAAGGCTTTATAGCCTGCCCCAGTCCCATGGGTACAAGTTTTATAATTTCATAATTAGTTATGGGTTCAAGTTGGCCAACCTGAGGTCGAGTGTCAGCTGCTATATGAGAGGATGTGTGTATTTGGGAGCCCAGATATTGCATCGCTGGTGTCACCAGAATCATGTGAGATACAAGTGATAGCCTTGAGCCACTTAGAACTTTACTTTACTCTTATATTTGTATATATGTTCACAAATTCAATAGGACTCTATCTAGATCTGAAGTTGCCAATATCAACATCTTATTCTGAAAAACTCATTAACCAGAGGTATGATACTTCCAAATACCTACTCATTCCCTTTGTCGTCTCGTCGACTCTGCAAAGTAGCTCGTAGATCTCCCCTTCTCGTTCAGATAATTATGTAGTGAATAATATCCTCTTTTACCAATATATTCGGTAATCAACCCCCAAATTCTTGTAATGAACTTAATATGTATTCTCAAGTGACTAGAGCTCAAAGTAAGTTATAAAATTAAGTACTGTATTCAAATAATAAGGCTAAAATAACGTTCCCCAGATCTCTAATACGATCAATTAAAATCTAATCAAATCAAATTGATGATGCCAGGACTCTACTCTCTTTTCAACAATAAATTCCCAACTTCTCTAGATTGAGTAAGTAAATAAACCAATTAATTTACGTAAATGCCCATGTTTCTTTAGATCAGTTTATCTAATAAATGCTCTGTCAGAATTGTCTCTAATTTCAGGTTTTGTGATCAGTTTTCAGGTTATGAACTTATAATATTGGAGACCCTTCTTATTTCAAAACAGGTATGTCCGTAACCAATAGAATAGGTTGATTAAAACATTAAAGTAATTTGGATTAAACTATAGTCTCCATCATTATAAGTTCTAGATCTTAAATTTAAGGAATAAAACATAAAAGTGGAATACTAAATTTTTAATTAACTAAATTTATTCTAATATCAAGAGTATTCCAAAGGAAAAGGCAAATGAACTGATTTATAGGTACGGTCATCTCGTCACAAGATCTAGGCAATTAGGTATTTACTTTCTAAACAATGGTTCTGCAAATTTTGCTCAAGGAACAGATATAGACCTTATGATTTTGATAAGCGCAGAGTGTTTCAGTTGGATCATTCTAAAGTTGCAGGAGAAAACCAACACACAAGAAAAAACTCCTACGATCGTCTTAATTCTAAAACACACATGCTTAATATATTATCAAAGGTTGTTGGGTTATTTCTACAATACCTACTGATTTGGTTTCTCTTTCCCTTAAGTTACACAAGTCATATATTCTTTTAACAATACCCCTCGTTAAGCGCGTACACACAATTGTTATCGTTAAATTAAAATAAACAAGAATATTAACACAATTGGGAGAAATGTCTGCCTTCTGTTAGGCTATTGTTTCTCAGTACTGGAGTTAAATCGATTGAAACCATTTCTAATATATTTTCTACTCAAATTTATTTACAATGTGGCCTAACAACCTTTGAATACTTATTCTAGTACAATACCAAGTCTCTGGATCTGTGGAACACTGAATTTAATATAACACAAATATAATTTAACACCTTTACTATTTTTCTAAAATTACTTTTGAAAAAGAGAAAAACAACACCACCAATGGATTAATAGATAACGCGATTTTGGCTTCGAGTTAAGACCCGATCGCTAGCGATCTCGAAACCAGACTGCCTGTCTGATTTTCATCCCTCCGCCTTCGAACCCTCTGTTCTCCCCTCTGCTTCACCTCCCCTGCCCAGGCGCACCCAATAAGATCGTCATCTGGAATTAAGAATGTCGTTAAAGTCCTGTGATTGGCTTAGACCTCTTACATCGGTATATTATTGTAATGTCCCATCCTTTGCATAAATCCCTTTTTTTATTTCCAACCGATTTCTAAGAAGGTCCCTATTTGCTACGGATCAACTTACCCCGATACTAGTAAAAAAGCTTTTAGATTTATTTATGACCATTCGAGCAAATTCTTTAGTTTTAAGTGTAACTCGAAACTCTTTGTATCTGGTTAAATTTATGATGATAAATGCATGTTATTTTAGGCGAAATTGCTTGCAGTTGTAAAGTTTCTTGTTATTGTAAAAAAACTATTTGGGACGTTTATTTATTACTTTAGTTTATGGGGGTTTTATTTTTTGTTCTTTTAAATCGTTGGAATGTTTTTCGAAACTTTTAACTATTCAATTTGAGAAAGCAAAAAAATATTTGGATGTTGACCATCTCACCATCAACCATTTGGTTTCTGACATCTCAGTGCCGGTGGGGTGTGAATTGTCGACTACATTGATTTTACACGAACCACGGAGAGTACAGAATATATATACATGATAAAAATTTCGATGAAATTAATTTGAAATGAAAATGATTAGACTGACTACGAGACTATTATTGAGAGTGTGTATTAAGTACCTAATTGGAATGTTGCAGCTGGAGTAATTTTGTTGAAAAATAAATTAGATTTCTACGTAATGATGTATTTAAAACTCCTAAGTTTAAAAACAGACCAGTCAGAGTTCTATTGTTTTCTTGGGAAATGATTGGTATTTGTTAGGAACTTAAAGGTTAGAAGACGAAAGCAAATAATACGATTCACCATTGACCACATGCATATTTTGAGTGTTGTCTCATAGTGAATGCAAAAAGTATTTCTTTTTAAATTTCACCTTTTGATCACACGCATGGCCAGCTATGTGGTCACATGGCGAACAACCTAAAACATTAATTTTACATATCTTAAAACATAATTAAGTTATAAAACATTTAATAAAACATGAATTAATTTAAACCCACTTGTAGTCTTAATTAAATCTAACATGACTTTAATTTTATACTAGTACTAGTTAGTATCTTCGCTCTGTGAACAATGTATGCACATTTGCATGCAGTACTGATTGCATAGCTTGATTGATGACAGTGCAGTTCCGGAGTAACGTGAATTCTTATCACCACCATCGTCTGATTAATTGGAGCCGCAGTCTAACCTTTTAAATACGAACGTGGCCTTATCAGATTTCAGTGAAGGTCAGTGGAAATAATATACGCAAATGCATTACGTTAGGGTGACCTAGAGGTGACCTGAAGGACACAAACAGAAATAACTCTATGGTAATATAATAAACTCATTCACCCATCCGTGGTAATTGGTCCGACGTCTAATGATAAAGCTTTACTTTTGATATAAGTACAATTTTTTATTGTAACTAAGATTGCCACAGAAATTATTTGTGTAATTTTTCTTGTTTAAAAAACAGGAGTCGAAATTGAAATTAATTATTAAGTATTGTGCATGAAATCAATATAGGTATACTACGTACAGCTCAGTAGCGGATTTAGGGGGGGGGCACCAGACTGCTTTTTTGTGTACCTACTGTGGAGGGAGATTCCATGATAGTGCATATCAAATTAAGAAATTACAGAAACGGCCCCCCCAGACTGTTATATTACTGTCGTATCTTTGTATTATTATGAGCTCAAAATAATTACGTACTTGTATCTTTCCCAGTGGACTAAAATTATTTATTTTTAATCTTAAGTTCAAATCCAGTTAAAATTAAACAAAAACAAGAAGATAATAGCGCGAATATTATAGTTTAAAAAAAATTACGACGAAGAAAAGGTTATTTTGTGAAAAACAAATTAATTCGCAATTGATGAGAATGATAGCTTTCGTTTTCGAAGAACTTATTATCAATATAGCCAATAGAATTGTAATTAGTGAAGAAGACGCTAGAAAATGGCTCGTCAAAGCAATTTCTTCGAGATCAATCTTTTGAAGTCTGATGTTTGATAAAGAAAATTCAATATGAAGCACGATTGATCATTACATTGAAAATTTTATTTTTATTTATAAAAATACTGAATAAATAAATAAAATAAATAATCTGATTGCTATTACTAAATTCTGAACATAATTTATGTTGGTATTGTAAATGTTATTTTTTATGAAAGAGATTCCCAAGGGCGGAAAAGTTTGTTTGTACCTATGTGGAAATTTCGTTATTTTCCCAAGCGAATTTGCTAAGTGCTTGTGGGTCCACTAGTTTTATTTACGGTACAGATCTCAAACGGTTGTCAATATTTGAACAGATAATACATGACTATCAGGAAAATATTCCGGATATTGCTTCGACAGTTTTCGGGTTAACCGCGTTTAAATAAACTCACTTTACTTACATCTTTTTATTTTTCTTATTTCTTTCTAATAAACAGTGGTCCTTACTTTAGTTATTGTGTATTTAACTCTCTCTATACATTTTTTTTAGATGGGAATATCAACTGAAATGAGAAATTGAATGGCTCTCAAAAGTATTGAAGGAATTGGACGAAGGTTTAAAAATATTGAACTCTAGCTATTGTCAGGGGTTGCGCTGCAGTGGGAATTTCAAGTCGAAATATCCTTGTGTTATTAACAAATTGATTCTTTTCTCCGCGAAAAAATGCAACAGTTTACGTATACTTTGCATTTTTTGATGTAAAATATCAATTGGCGCGGCTTGGTAGTAAAATCGACTCGAATGCCTTGACGGCAAATGACACACTGTCGTGCCACGATGCTCAGATTTTTCACATCTGCCGGGCGACCCGTACGACCAAATTTTTATTTATTCATTTTGAATGCTATTGAATTTTATTCCAATATACAAATAGCAGTGAGCATGAGCCATCGGGACGTTTCTCCAATATTTCCCAAGCCGCAAATTTGCATCCGGGAATTCAGTGGCACGCTCCGAATCCATTTGTTTTTCCAGCACTCAAACTTTTTTATCGATGTAGATATCTAGTTTATTGATCAGTTGATAACTGCATGCAGTATCTAGTTTTGAAAAATAATGATAATAAGGACAATAGACTCAATTTAAGATCCGAAAGTTGCTCGATATTAATCAGTTGAGAGTAGGGTACAACTTCACCCCGCTTCGCGTTATAATGCGTGCAATATAGAGGGATGTTTTTACATAAAACCTGAAAGCAGGTAAATAGAACGGTCGAAGATTTTCTTAACGGTAAAAATCCTAAGACATAATATTTTCTAAAGAGAGCGGTGATGAACGCATACAAATTTTCATATCAAACCAGCATGTCACGTCACGATCACGAGAGACTACCTCAATTTGATTTTTTTTTGCATGGTCAATTTGAATCTAAATTAGGTTGTTTTTCCACAATATACATATGTAGATAAACAATGTATAAAGAACATTTTTACTATTTACTAGAGTTTCGTATTTTATTTTGAAAATGAATAAATATTTAGCAGATCTGGTGGAAAACCAGCACTATTCTAAAGTTATCTGAATATCTTCCCTCTAGCGGTGGAAATGGCCGGCGCATAATATTCATAGAATTAGTAAAATTTAATAGACCCGGCATAACAATCTATATACAAACAGTAGTTTTGCGGCCGGTCGCCATGATTTGTCACTATTATTAGTATGGGCAGGCCATCTTTGTGCCAAATCCTTTGTCAGCGCCGGGTTTAAGTATGCACGATTTTTTTGTAGCTATGTCATGTCTATACTTTTTTCATTCGTCTGAGATAATATTCCTTGGAATCCGACTGACACTTCAGAGACGTTCATTATTCTGTCAGTTGCCCGAGTTGTGAGGGATTTAAAATTGAATTGGGGACTAATTTCGAAGATACGGGTCATTTTTACTTTTTGCGTAGAATTTCTTCCGTTACAAATGAAACACGTTTTTAGGATCAAATAGAATGACATTGCTTTCCTAATTCTCAATAATGAATGAATGAATGTATGAATGTGAGATACATATAAAGCTATTCAGTTTTATTATATTCAATTCATAGATGTAGTAAAATACTGATATCATCTATTCTTTATTATTATTTTTTTATAATATTATTCTTTATATAAGATTTGTATATTAGAAGGCAAAATGCATAGCTATATTCAGTTTCAGGTTTTTATTTTATTCTTGATCACACAAGTTTTGTTCAAACAGTAGGAGGTTTACATTTTTAGCCCTGGTCCGGGATTATCATTTTTATATAAGTACAACACAGATTTACTTACTTACTTAATACCTTAAAAATCCTACCTTTTTTTTGACTAGCCTGTAGGTTTTGTGTCGAACTGCTGGGCAAAGCCCCCCCCCCCCCTTAAAGAAAATAAACTTAAAATTAAAAAAAGTTGATGCAAATTCTCATCTGGCATGTAGTAATCAATAAACATGGTCAATTTGAGTCCCAACCAGAGTGGTTTAATTTCAGCGAAGTTCCAGCGAACTGCGACGTCACAATTAGTGGACATCCCGAGAGGCGCCAAACTTAATTACATTTTGACTAAAACTTGTTGGGACAAGTTTTTTTCCCTCCAAAAACAGATATAATTATCTAATGCTCAGGTGGCGGGTGATCCAGCAAAATGTAATTGGATTTACTTATATGTAAAACATTAATAATATCTGACATTTCAGATTTTTCACAGTAATTTCCACTGGTCTGACCATACCAGTTCATATTTCTCTATGCCATATTTATTTTATAGTTGAAACAGAACAAATTATATAACAATAATAAAATAATCCAACAATAAATAATTAAGCAATACATTTATTGACATATCAAATCTGACTTGCTGCAAGTGCGGTTTGATGTTTTTTTTTAAATAATTTAGGGCGGCAAACGAGCAAGCGGGTCACCTGATCGTAAGCGATCACCGCTGCCCATGGACAAATGCAACACCAGGGGTATTACAAGAGTGTTGCCGGCCTTTTTCAGATAGATTCGAAAGTTTGTATAATCCGTATAATCGGATGACAATGCAATATTTTTATGACCGAGTTTGTCTGATGATGGAGCCCATAGAGCTAGAAAAAGTTTATATGTCTATTCAAGAATGATTTTATTTTCTATGTGTATGATGGAGCCAGAAGGTGGCCACAAGAACTTTGTAGTTAATCGCCGCAATCCATCGAATTTGAGCTCTTTTGATCCGTCTGATCCATAAACTTCGCTATATTATAGGTCTATGGTCTGATCCTACTAGATAAACTCCCCTTCAATAAAAGCTGATGCCAAAAAATATTTTTTTTAATTCGTCGTAATTGGAATAAGATATATTTTTCACCTAAATATTTTGGCAGAAGATCGCGGCGCTCCATTAATTTCCATTAAACCGATCGTGTGTACCTGCCTACATCAATCTCCAAAAATAGAATAATTAAACCTCCCTAACACTGTTCCGAGGTGTTTATATGGGGTGTTTCAATAAAGCAAATTTTCTTATATCTTGTAGGTAATTATTAAGCGTAAATAATTTTGTAAGATGTGTTTACTGAAGTATATGATGTACATACTAGATGCTCCCTGGAGGCTTCGTTTTCGTAGAAATTTCGGTATAAATAGATACAAATATTATACGAGAATATAGTTTATGAATCTGGATGTCAAATATCAATCAGATTTTTTCTTATCCGTCTGTTTGTTTTAGAGATTATCGTGTTTAAGCAAACAAAAGAATATTACAGTTTTATTGTATTAGTAGGTATAGGTAGATATTATTTTACCAAAAAAATATTTTAGCTTCAGTCCGCAATGAGGAGTAGAGTGTAAGACGCCGACTTTAAATTACCTCAGTCAAATGGAATAAAAATTGTCGTCCTTCATGGTCCTTTTGGCGAAAATAGTTTGGTATTTTCCTGGGAATAGACCACAGGTTTCGTTATGTTAGTCATCAAATCATCATATCATATATATTACGACATTTCTTCACCTGTACTATTAAGTACTTATTGTCTTGAAGAATAATTTGCATTTGCTGGGAAAAAACACATAACTGCACCGTATGAGTGTCCTAGATATAATAATGAGCTTTCTACAACTAAGGGTACTATATAATTATTGTATTATGCATTGAATTATAATGTCAGAGGCATATTAAAATTATAATTTCATTTATAAAAGAAAAGGAATAAAAAAGAAAAGGTACTTTATCTACATTTGATCTAAATAAATGTTTGTATGTATTTTCATGTTCGGGGTTTTCAAAACCCCTGCGGGTGATGCCACAAAGCCGATAAGGCTTTTGTTATTGGTTATGATTCAAACGATAATATTTAACACCTTTTGGTCATGCAATTCAACGTCCAACGCTGTTCTAAAAATGTCCACTAAACATTGTGTATTTATCAAAGTCAATTGTTTTTTTATTTAAATTGGCTTAAAAAAATACTTTTAAATAGTCATATACTATACTAAATGCGCTTTATTACAGTATTTTTTGTTTGATATTTATTGTCACTATACAAAAATTATAAGCTTATGTTTTTCTCGTAGAATTTCTACAAAATTGTTAATAATTAATATCATCAATAAATTCTACGTCTTCGGTTTATACGAAAATAATACCAAATTTGCCCTAGTAGTTACCTGGACGAGAACAGATTTTTTCAAAAGTTGACGGGTGGCAGTCACCCTTGTGGGCCCCCAGCCACCAGTAGCCGCATGATTCTTTTTGCCCCCCGGGCTCAAAATGCGATAGAATCACTCAAGGAACATATGACATGAAGCTCATACCTTAATGAAAAATTTAAAGGTCAATTACATAACTGCTTGTACTAATAAAGTAGATAAGTTAGTTAATGTCAGAAAATTACCGCCTCCAAAGCGCAAGTGGAGAAGAGGCGGCGCAATAAACTCCACTGATGCATTTTCACCAAAGACGTCACTTTACAACATATGTCTTATCGTTATACTTACTGCGCCTTGGGGTTCCGCTTGCGTGGAAATTTTGAGATAAAGAGTACCCTATGTGCTATTCCAGGTTTTTTTCTACCTGTGTACCAAATTTCATTGAAATCTGTCCAGTAGTTTTTGACTGAAAGAGTAGGTAACAAATACCTATCCATCCATCAAAACATTCATCTTCACAAAGCTTCACGTTTACAATATTAGATGGATATGGGATAGGATTGAAAACGCAATATTATTGTTATAGTGAACATTATTTTTCCATATTCTCGATGTCCAAGAACTGTGTCAAACAAAATTTGTGCATTACTCCTAGCTCTTTCTACATATTTTGAAACCAAATCGCGTCTATCCATCGATGCGTCTATCTGTATTCTGCTAACTCCTTCAGGCGCGTAGGGACTAGGGACCAATACGAAACTGGGTTTCTTTCGGCACTCCTCAGCAGTTTCCTTTTAGAAGTTTTAGACTTTTCTTTCTTTCGTAAATTTCCATGTATAAAACACTAGCTTTTGCCCGCGGCTTCACCCGCGTAAATTTCCTAGGGGAACAGTCCTTTTTCCCGGAATGAAAGGTACCCTATATCCTTCTCTGTACTTTTAACTATCTGTATGCGAAATTTCAGGAAAGTTGGTTTAGTAGATAGACCGTGAAGGGGTAACAAACAAACAAACAAACAAATAAATACTCACTCACTTTCGCATTTATAATATTAGTTAGGATAAGATATCCGTGCGAAATCGTTTTTTCTTTGTAAGTACGAATACTATGTTTTTAAATGTATTAATTGCATAATTAGTTACGTTAAAATTAAGCATGCGAATATAAAAAATGCTTTTGGAACGGTAAGTGTAAATTCGATTCGATTCGCGTGTTATATAATAGATATGTGTTACATATACTTGATGTTGCCTGTGCCAATGTTTAAAATTCGATGTGAAAAGGTACCCATAAAGTTGTAATTTCTCAACTAATTGAATTTACAACACAGAATTTAGTAACTAAGACTGATTTTTTTAAATATTTATATAAATAATGTCATGCCATAAATAAAAATACCTTGAATAAATGGTTGGTTATTTGTGTTTGGCCAATTCAAACCCGAATGATTCAAAGGGCGGGCTATTTTTCGTGAGGTTTTATTTGCGTGTAATATCTAAGGGTTGATATTATTTTTCATAGCAGAAATTTGATTTTCTTGCCTCTCTTATCGGCTTGATATTAATCATGCGCAAATTGAATTGGAGTATAAAAATGGTTTGTTTTAAGATATTTCTTGATAAGGGTCTTTTTGAGAATAATTATTTTTGTAAAAATTTATAAATGATACCACTTTGAAGGGTTTTAATTTATCTATTCGTTATGAAATGGTTGAATGTTGAATTGTTTAGTTTGAGTGATAATTGTGAATCTCCTGTTTGTTAAATAACTATTGAATTTGTGTTTGTGAAAAACTCTGTTATTGTGACTTTTTCTTGTGAGAGGTGAAACGTGGCTGGCTGTTCACATCTGGCTGTTCCCGAGTGAAACTACGGGAAGAAATCTATTTAGTTGTCCTGGGGAATTGAGATCTCATGGGTTAGGTAGGGTGATTAGGAATTCCCCCTTCCCGAAGACACTCAAGTTTGGATCCGAAGAGAAAGAAGATTTAATTTGGTAAGTGTTCAATTGTAGTTAATTTATAGGTTAGGTTATCATATAGGGCCCTGTAGCTCCCTTCATAAGCTACGGTGGTAGCAGACTGCGTTAAGTTAGTTAGGTTTTAGTCGGGCAAACGTGGTGCCGCGTGGAGATTTTTCCCGGTACTTATTTTTACCGGTGGTTTTCCCGGTGAAGTTCCGGTACAGAATTCTTCCCGCCGCTTCGTTTGTCCGGATTCGCTCTGCGCACATTTTCTGGCAGCAGAGCGTAGTTGCTCTGCACATTTTCTGGTAGCAGAGCGTAGTTTATCTACCCTCTATTTGTTCGTTTGTAAAAAATAATTAATTGTTTGTAAAAATTATTAGATTTTTTCTTAGTTTGTTTGTATAAGAATATTTGTAACCTTTTTTGTATTTGTTTGCGGTTTGTACCGTGCGTTCCGGGTTTGTGCCATTCTCATACCTACCGCGGTTCTTCGTGTAGTTGCTTGATTTTGTTGTTTTTTATTTACCCTTTGTTATTTTTTGTTTGTGACTTGACGCGATGGCGAAGGCCTCCAATGCTAGGGCGACACTCGCCAACGAATTGAGATGGTTTGTGACGGCCGGAGGACTCCTGTCCCGGAAGGACAGGGAGGGCGCCATACTGCTAAGAGCGGATCACCTCCACTCACGTTTGATTAGCGCGGAAGCGGCCATGGCGGCGCTTACCGAAGCCGATCTTACCCCGGAGGCCTACGCAGGTCACATGGCGGACATGGACCAGATCCTGAGTCTGCACGATGATATCGCGGAGGCGGTGACCGCAATAAGGGCGAGACAGGCTGGCGGACCAGCCCCTCGCACACCTGTTAGACAGGAAGGACCAGCGGTTACTGGTCGGCTCCCCACCCTTCAGCTGTCCGCACTCTTGAGGATGAAGCGCGGTCGCTCATCCAGCACCTCCGGGTGGAGGACGACCAGTACGATACGGCTTGGGAGTTATTGAACTCCCGCTACCAAAACTTACGTTTGGTAGCGGATGCGCACGCCGCACAGTTGATGGCCCTGCCCAAGGTGGCCAACAGGGCACAGTTGCGCCTGCAGTTGCTCACGCCCGTTACAGTGGCCTGTAACGCGCTCCGCACACTGGGGCTGCCGGTGGACCAATGGTCCTTTTTGCTGGTGCACATTGTATTGGGCAAATTACCCAATGACATCCGCTCGCGATTTGAGCGCGAGAATGCGGAACGGGATAGCACCACCCTACCAACATTCACTGACTTGGTGAAGTTTTTGGAGTTTGAGGCACGGGCTGCTGAGAATACCATGACGGACTCAGCGCCATCCAGAGCGCCTGAACGTAGGCCCCAACAGGGACGGCAACCGCCACCGCGTGGAGCTGGTGTGCGGGTTGCGCACACGGCAGCAGTCGCGAGGGACGCGGACTGCCTGCAATGTGGCCGGATGGGCCACAGCCTGCTACAAAGCGGCATGAACTTTGCTTTTATTGTTTGGGCGGTCACTATGCACGTGACTGTCCCAGTGCCATACCATGCAGTGCATGCCGTGGGCGGCACCACGCGATGCTTTGCATGAACCGCAACGGGGATGGCAGCCGGATGTTGAGGCAGGGGTCCCCTATGGGCGGGGGCGCTCCTGCGCGAAGCCCTCCACCACCGGACGGAGGACGCGGCTTCGCTCGTCGCACCCCCCTCGGGAGGGGTCGCGTACCTGCGCGGGTCTTGGCGGACCGGGACCACGCGCCCCAAGGTCATGGCCAGTATGTAGCTGGCCAGGCCCCGGATAGGGCCCCCATGGGCGGGGGCCCTAGATCGGACGTGAGAGTGGGGACACCCCCTCCACGCGGGTTACCAATACCCAACACATGCAGCCGCAGCGGTTTTCTCCGCCGCTGCACGAGTACCCACGGCTGGAGTACCACCCGCCGTACCATATGTATGGCCGGGCCGCGGGTTATGCCCCCCTCAGATGGGGATGTGCACTCGCCCGCCATATTATCCGGGTCAGTGGCGCGCCCCTGGTTTGGAGAGAGTGGGGAGCCCGTAACTAGCTTGCTCCCTTGCTGGGACAGAGCCGCGGACGGTTCTGCTCCCTACCGCGGTGGTCCGCGTATGGGGTCGTAGAGGGAAGCCATTAATTTGAGAGCTCTGTTGGACTCAGGGCTCAAAGCAGTTTGGTTACCACTCGAGTGGCACGCCAGTTAGGTTTAGTCGTGGAAGACTCGCCTGTGCCACTTCTTGGAGTTGGTGGCATACAAGTGAAGTGTCTGACGGGCCAGACACTTGTCACCTTTCTTCGCTGAAGTCCTCCACAATGAGGATCACGACTTCGGCTATGGTAATGGATACCATTGCGGGTTGGCACCCCTCGACAGACATACCGCCGGGTGTGTTGTCTTTGGTTTCGGGTCTGGATTTGGCCGACCCCTTTGTCTTTCATCCCGGCCCAGTGGACTTGCTCCTGGGCTCGGACGTATTGGGTTGGATTTTGTTGGGTACACAGAAGGCTCTGGGTTCGTCTTCACTGATGGCAGTGTCTACTATCTTTGGTTTCGCCCTGATGGGCCCTGTATTTGATAATAGCACCGTGGAGGAGCCACCGGTCGTCGCATCTGCGTCCTTGGCCAAGACCATGCAAAGGTTTTGGGAGGTGGAGGAGCCACCTATGAGTTCCAGGATGGATCCGGAACACGCTGAGTGCGAAGCCCTTTTTCGATCGACCACGGAGAGGTTGCCCTCCGGTCGGTTTGTAACTAGGTCGTACTTCGCGATAAATATATTGAATTTATGCGCGAGTACGAGGATTTGGGTCACATGTCTCCGGCTCGAGTTGATTGGAGCTCAACTGAGCATTATTTTTGCCCCACCACGCGGTGGTGAAGGCCTCAACAGGCAAATTGAGGACCGTCTTCGATGGGTCCGCACCCACTTCGAACGGGGTTTCGTTGAATCTGTGTTTGCATTCGGGTCCCAAATTGCATAGGGACATAATTGACATCATCTTGAACTTTAGAAGACATCAAGTGGCGGTGCGGACATCCGGATGATGTTCCGCCAGACAGTCATACATCCTGAGGACAGGCGATTCCAGTTGATACTCCCTACTGCGGGATGAATTGATTGAAATATTGAAGACAGGTGGCTACGAGCTACGTAAGTGGTTGTCTAATGAGCCTAAAGTTCTAGAAGGGATCCCGGAGGATCACCAACAGAACCCTCACCTGTTTGAGGATGTGGATGATCCCAACAGGATAGCGGTGCTGGGCATGCAGTACCAGCCGCTGTTTGATCCAAGCGGTTGGATCAGTCCAGTGATATTCTCTGCGACGTGTCTTCTTCAGAGACTGTGGACTTTGGGCGTCTCGTGGGACGAGCCGCTGTTTGGCTCTCCATTGGATGATTGGCTCGAGTTGTTTTCATCGATTAAGGAAGTCAATCGGATTGCCTTGCCTCGTCGAATATTGCCACCCGGGAAATATCGAGCCAGCCTGCATGGCTTTTGTGACGCGTCGGAGCGAGGCTATGCCGCGTCAGTCTATATGCGGACAGTTGACGCCGATGGCCGGGTCAATGTCTCGCTTTTGTTAGCTGAGTGGAGCTCACCTTCTCTCTAAATTGTTGCATCACGTTGCCAGTGAGCTGGCGGCCACGGTCGAGATACGAGACATCTTCGCCTGGTCGGATAGCCAGGTCGCGCTGGGAAATCGGGTTTCCCAAATCCAGAATATCGGAATTGATATAACATGGAGACATGTGCCGGGAGAGCTTAACCCAGCGGACTGTGCTTCCCGAGGTTGTACGGCACCAGAATTGGAGTTTGACTGGGCTCCGTGTACATGCTGTAGTCGCTGAGACGACGTCGGAGCCGGATTGGCTACTTGCTCGGTATAGCAGTTTGGATAAGCTTCTGGGTGTTACCAGTTGGATTAAGCGTTTCATACATAATTGTAGAAACCCACAGGCAAAGCGGTTGGAGCCGATGGTGCAGCTTTTGGTGTCTGATCGACACATTCGTATGTGTATTTGTTTGTTTGGCCACCAAGGCTGTCCATTTGGAGGTGGTATCGGCTCTGATCATTTTTTGGTGGGAGGGCCGTTGAATGCCCTGCCCGAATACCCGTGGAAGGATGAACGCGTATATCGGTTGTCGCGTTTTCAAATGTTGCAGCAAATGAGCCAGGACTTTTGGCGTCGCTGGTCGCTTGAATATTTGCATTTGCTGCAGCAAAGAGTGAAGTGGACAGACAGGACTGAGCCTCCCAGGGAGGGTGATTTAGTATTGTTAAAAGAGGCAAATTTGCCCTCATTGCTTTGGCGACGAGCTCGCATATTACGTTTGATTCTTGGCGGAGATGGCACTCCGCGTGTGGCTGAGGTGTTGGTCGACGGTTCGATTTTAAGGAGAGGTGTGACCTCTCTCGCCCGCCTTCCCGTAGAGTAAGCTAGCGGTCTGCTTCTCAGACCGGGACAGGGGGATGTTTGTAATATATTGGGTAAAACTAAACGCAGGCGTTTCCTGTTATGATATCGGTTTGATTTTTAATACGCGGAGCGGTCTCGCGTCTTTTGCTTGTTGTTTAGTTTGAGTGATAATTGTGAATCTCCTGTTTGTTAAATAACTATTGAATTTGTGTTTGTGAAAAACTCTGTTATTGTGACTTTTTCTTGTGAGAGGTGAAACGTGGCTGGCTGTTCACATCTGGCTGTTCCCGAGTGAAACTACGGGAAGAAATCTATTTAGTTGTCCTGGGGAATTGAGATCTCATGGGTTAGGTAGGGTGATTAGGAATTCCCCTTCCCGAAGACACTCAAGTTTGGATCCGAAGAGAAAGAAGATTTAATTTGGTAAGTGTTCAATTGTAGTTAATTTATAGGTTAGGTTATCATATAGGGCCCTGTAGCTCCCTTCATAAGCTACGGTGGTAGCAGACTGCGTTAAGTTAGTTAGGTTTTAGTCGGACAAGCGTGGTGTCGCGTGGAGATTTTTTCCCGGTACTTAATTTTACCGGTAGATTTTTTCCCGGTAAAGTTCCGGTACAGAATTCTTCCCGCCGCTTCGTTTGTCCGGATTCCCTCTGCCACATTTTCTGGCAGCAGAGCGTAGTTGCTCTGCACAACTATACCTACCTATATTTTTTTAAGTTTTAATTTGACACATGAATCTTACTACCTTCTTGCTAATGTTATAAGTATGTAGTGTAAGTTTGGCAAATGTGTAAGTCTGGGTGTATGTGAATGTTTGTTACTCAATTGCGCAAAATCTGAAATTGCAACACTGGTTTTCTACCGGTATTTTCTATTCCTGGACTATTTTAAAGGGTACTTTTATCCCGAAATTCTTACAACAGCGAACCTCTAGGCGCAGCTATTATAATTTTTACATTAGAGAAAAAAAGGAATAAAGTTTCTTGGGATCATTCTGTAAAGCCCCTGGGAATTTATGACTGTTTTAGTTTTGTTATCGGTTCACTACGGCGATACATATTCTGTGAAACTTTTGACATTATTTCAAAGGTCAAACGACGTCTTGTTTGCTTATCTCTGCATGTGTACTATCTATTATTTATTTATTTAACCTTTATTGTACAAACACAATGTATGGCACAATAGGTGGATTTAATGCAGAAGCATTATCTAACAGTCGACCTTTGGGGTACTAATATCAATAAAATAAATAAACATTGGAAGTATCTAATGTTTATTAAGCCTGCATCACACGTTTTTTAGCCAAAACAGGCGTTACTGAATTGACCCTGGTGCCAAAACTAGATCATTATTGATAATAAAAATAGTACTATAGGCTTCTCAAATAACTGCTACTACTTATACGAGACAGATAAAAATATTTTGCCTTTTATTTTTGCGTAAATACCTTCCAGAAAACACGAAAAATACGAAAAACAAGGTTCACGGCTTTAACGAAATCATTATGTAAAACACAAATTATAATTTCTACATAATGTTAAATCGCGAGTTTATTAAACTAGCTACAAGTTGCTCGTTTTAGATTTTTGAAAAATAACTCGAAAAAAATATTATATATCGTAACAATTCACTAAGAAATTCCCCATACATTTTTTGTATGGCAATGCCATCGCTCAATATAAACGAGTTCCAAGCCCAAGAAAAATCAGTCTGCCGGTAAGAGTCAAGGGGGAATCCACGTCGCTCTGCTGCTCGGGAGGCATTTAATTTTCGCGTGTTCCATGTATTCACAGACAGCAGAGAGTAATGTAGATCAGAGTTACATATTTATTACTTTTAATCTTTTTAAAATTTATATAGGTACCATTTTCATACTCATGAATGATGGCCGACAATTTTTGATGAAATAGAAATCGTAATAAATCGCAATCATAGAAATCGTAATAAATCGAAATCATAAAAATCAAAATAAATCTAAATCAAGATCCAAGATGGCGGACAACTTTTTTTTTAATTTTGCGATATGTATATCGTTTCATAAGTTTTTCAGTGCGCTGATTACGAAAATAACATTTATTTTGTGATCCAAGATGGCGGACAACTTTTTTTTTTCAATTTTACAATATGGGTATGTTTTTATAGGTTTTTCGGTGCGCTAATGACAAAAATAACATTTATTTTGAGATCCAAGATGGCGGGCAGTTTTTTTTTTCAAGTTTACATTATGGGTATGGTTATATAGGTTTTTGGGGACGCTGATGACGAAAATAACATTTATTTTGAGATCCAAGATGGAGGACAGTTTTTTATTTTATTTTACAATATGGGTATCGTTTTCTAGGTTTTTGGGGACGCTGATGACGAAAATAACATTTATTTTGAGATCCAAGATGGCGGACAATTTTTTATTTTATTTTACAATATGGGTATCATTTTATAGGTTTTTGGGGACGCTGATGACGAAAATAACATTTATTTTGAGATCCAAGATGACTGACAGTTTTTTTATTATTTTACAATATGGGTATCGTTTAATAGGTTTTCGGGGACGCTGATCTTAAAATAAATGTTATTTTGGTCATCAGCGTCCCCAAAAACCCATAAAACGATACCCATATTGTAATATAAAATAAAAAACTGTCCTCCATCTTGGATCTCCAAATAAATGTTATTTTCGTCATCAGCGTCCCCAAAAACCTAGAAAACGATACCCATATTGTAAAATAAAATAAAAAACTGTCCTCCATCTTGGATCTCAAAATAAATGTTATTTTCGTCATCAGCGTCCCCAAAAACCTATATAACCATACCCATATTGTAAACTTGAAAAAAAAAACTGCCGGCCATCTTGGATCTCAAAATAAATGTTATTTTTGTCATAAGCGCACCGAAAAACCTATAAAAACATACCCATATTGTAAAATTGAAAAAAAAAGTTGTCCGCCATCTTGGATCTCAAAATAAATGTTATTTTCGTCATCAGCGTCCCCAAAAACCCACAACATGTTAACCATATTGCAAAATTGAAAAAAAAATTGTCCTCCATCTTGGATCACAAAATAAATGTTATTTTTGTCATCAGCGCATCGAAATACCTATATAACCATACCCATATTGTAAACTTGAAAAAAAAGTTGTCCGCCATCTTGGATCCAAAAATACTATTTTTGTAAACCTCATCCCGAAAAATTGGCCTTCATGGGATGCCAGGCAGATGTTTAACATCTTAGCATCCTGGCACGACGGTCATGCTATTTTCTGTCGCGGCATTCGTGTCCATTTTACTGCCAAGTCGCGCCAAGTATGTTTTACATAAGAAAATGGTCGTAATTTTATTTTTAGTATTCATTACCGTAAAGCAAGAAAAAATATATATATACCTACAAATCCTTTGTCGGATCCCTGTCACTTATTACTTCGGGTTGGCGGCAATCTCACGTCGATGTGTGCGTGTGACTTGCACACAGCCAGCTGAGGTCTATCAAATACCTAAACTCGGTCGGGCGCGCGGACGTGATACACTCTTAATTATATTTATATTAATATACCTACAGCTTGAAGTACCTAGTGGTGGTGCCTGGTGTCAAAGGGTTCCAAGTTCGAGTTTGGATGTGTATGTGTGAACTTTGTGACTAACGCAAAATCAACTGGACGGATTTCGATGAAATTTGGTACACGGGTTGAATACTTTTTATCCCGAAATTTCTAAATGAGCGAAGCATCAGAGCGCAGCTCCAAATGCTCCGATCCATCATCCATATCAGGAATCAGGTAGATTAATTCAATATTCCTCATGAATAGAAAGGAGTTATCATTATTTGAAGTCGGTGATTGGTAGGTATCTACAGAGAGCTGAAAGTCAAAGTCAAGATTTGTTAAAAGATGCAGGATCCAGTGATTAAACTGTGACTCCATTGCACAACTTTCGAGGCGGTATTATCAGCTCTGTTATTGACTTAACTTTCTTATTACACTTTGACTAGGAAGCCGAGATGGTAGGGTGAAAGTTGATGAGGAATGGGGTGAAACTATTATTGTACATTAGTTATAAAATACGTATTAGAAGTTAAAGAATCTTGTGTTCTTTATTCAGTAGTCAGTAAAAGTAACTTAATTCTAATCAAGATTTAAATATAAAGTACTCATTAAATTATCAAATCATGACTAGAAAATTATTAGATGAAATTCAATCAAGTATTGCGCAACCATACATATTAAGTTTTTAATAATATATCGCGCCATTGGGCTTGATAAAGACCTATATCAATAACATTGAGTTAACCAGAGTGACAGGCAGCCTAAATCCTGTAACACGGCCTTGGTACAGTAGACTCTTGTAAAGTTGTGCATGGACCTCTATGGGGCGATAATAAAAGCGAATTTGCAATGACATTGCGTAGGTTGATAAGCTGTTTGACTGTACACGAAAGGTCGAAGAAGAAATTGAACACTGTCTTGATATATTGACAATATGCTAAACAAATTTTTTATCTTTTAAATCAGATTAGGATTTTTTAGATTCTGAAGGCAATCAATAATTTCATTGATTGGCAGTATACATTATGATCATAGACATAGAAAAAATAAATTAATTGAATATTTTTTTCTGACAAACACCTTTCGAAGTAAATTGTAGGAAGTAGGATGTTAGGTTTCTGTTTCCATTCGCTACGACCCCCTTACTGGTTTTATTCTGCTGGGAAGGTTTAAGTATACTTGTACCACAGAATTATTATAGCCTTGCTTGTACTACACATACTCCACAGTCCTCACTACTTGAGTTGAATACCCGAGAGGGGTTGGAAGTTGATGAAAAGGACCACCTCGTTAGTGCTAAGCTTGTTTTTCATTAAAATGTTACCTCACATCTGCTACTTAATTTGTGATATTTCCTTCATCTTTTATTGATTTTACATAAAATAAATAAAATTTTATAGCTTTTCGATCTTGACATATTTTTGTTTTTGTGTATTTATTTCTTACCATAGACATAAAAAAAAATTGATTTTTCCAACATTACCCATTTTTATATTAACTTTCAATCACTGAGGTCAATACGTATATATATCGATGCTTTTAGGTAAAATCTTACAAGCTAAAATTATTGATTCCATTTGTGTTACCAAATACTATACATATAAACTCAAGCGAGAGTTTATATAGTGTTTAGCAAAGAATAAATCGGTAGATAAGCCCTTCATACAAAGAGCGCAGAAAAATTTGTCAACGCTCATAGAGCGCGGGCGCTCTATTTTTAGTGTTACTAGCTGTGTACCGCCGAGAAATTTCCTGTTTCCGAAAGTTTCTTCCCTTGAAAATATCCGAAAATTCTCGAAAATGTTCTATTGTTTTTAGGAAAATTTTCCGTTCTCGAGAATATTTCCGAGAAATGTCCAAGAAACTTTCCGCTGTTTCTTTGAAAATTTCGGAAACGACACATCACTAGGTGTTACAGAGATGAAATTTTTCACGTAGCTCCAAATCTGACGTCAACGACATCCAGGATCGGTGCCCAACGATTTTATCGATCTTTCTTGTGATATTAAGGGCTCTCAGTAAGTGAAAACGGCAATATTGGCTGTTTTCTATAAGCTGCTGTTTAAAGAATTGAAGAGTTTTCACCCTGAAATTTCTGATATGTATTGTAGAACGTATGTTTAAAGGGAGGACTGTTACCAAAACACGATGGGAAAAATTTTGCTCGATAGAAAAAAATCCTGAAGTTACCTCTAAAATTTCATATGAATACAGATAACATCCGTGTTTTATAATAAAAAATGTTTTAAAATCACCAACACAAAGGTATTTTACCTTTTCGATTTCGTGACTGATTTAAATTTTTGAAAAACTTAACATTTCTATTAACTTTTTGATAAAAATGTGAATGGCGCGCAACCGGGACGTCCCCCCGCCTCAGCCGCTTCATATGAATTTTCGCTGACCGCCTAACCCTTAAAAGCTTTAGCGGGACTTTATACCCGAAAAATACTACCGTTTGAGGTAAATTCCTTTTCACTCTACCTAATTTTATAGTAGTAACTGAGCCAAGACAACCTTTTCAATTCTTGAAAAGCTTTAGGGATTTTTCTTAGACCTTAAGTCTATTGATTTCAAATATTACTGTATTTTTGTTTGTTAAACATTACACTGTTTAACACTCATTACTAAGTTTAATTAAAAGATCTCTAGAAATTATAAATATGAACCAAATTTCGTACTAGATACACAGACACATACACAGGCACATACACAGATATATATTTTTAAAGAAAAAAATATAGGACAGACAAAAAATTAAATTTTTGTTTCATTGTCGCAATTAAATTTTCATATCGGATCGTGTTTCGATTGGTTGTGTTTAGTTCATAACATATCAAAACTAACAATAATTAATTGTTATTTTTAGATCGAGCTATAAATAGATCATAAGAACTATATTGTTTCACATCAGAGAGAAGACCCTCTTTCCAACTGATGTGTTATGAAATGAAGCGGACAGCATCACAGCACATCCTGGCACCATTAAACTAAATTTAAACTAACATCTACATAATTAGAGCTACATATAGCCAACGATCTATTTAAAACCACCCTTAACAATATATTGTTAAAATATAATATGTTTTTAAGATTTCCAAATCATTTTAACATGTCCGGTTTTGCAGAATATTTGCGAGTTTCTTCAGTTTGTATTTCGCACTGTCTATGTTTGGTTTATCATTGACATTTCATTTCATTAATGACATCTTAACTCAACTAATATTGTTGATTTGGAGAAGATGAAAACCAATCTAAAGGTAATCCCAAAATCTCCCAAAAGATAAAGGTTCGACCGAACCTTGCGGTCGCACTTAGTCCTTACTAGTGATGTGCCGTTCCCGAAATTTCCAAAGAAACATTGCAAAGTTTCTTGGAAATTTCTCGGAAATATTCTCGAGCACGGAAAATTTTCCTAAAAACCCGAGAAATTCTAAGAATTTTTGGAAATTTTCAAGGGAAGAAATTTTATATATGGGCGGCACATCTACATTTATAATGGCATCTCTACATTTTATAGATGTAGGTATATCATCTTTGATCTATCTGTAGAACATGTGGGTGACTCGTCGTTACCGTGTTCTCACGTAGCTATCACTTCCACCGAAGGCACTATCTATTGGATCGCCTTTATGGGAGTACTCCGAACATCTGCGGGCCCAGTTAACTCCAGTATCCAGTGCCTTTATCAATTCTTTCTTTCTTATTGAGTATATTTTAACCAATACCGGTGGCAATTTTTTTCAAATCGCCTAATCTGACATGATTTGATCACTACTGCTCAAAGTCAAAGTCAATTTTGTTTATTGAAACTTTGCCTTCAAAGAAGGCTCTTTTTCACGTCGAAAACTAATTATTTAATCATAATATATTATGTCTCAAAGCTACAAACTACTAGCTTTTCGGAACGACCACTGCTGAGAAGAAATGCCGATAGCAACTCATAATGATAGTGGCAGTAGTCTTATACACACTTTACTTTACTATTTTCGTTTACCAAAAGCTTCATTGGTTAATGAAAATGATTGTAGTTGAGAGTTCAGAGGTAGGTGTCAAACCGCGCCTGAGAATAGAACCTAAATCGGTAAATCGGGATACTCAAATGCCATTCACACCGTGGTGCCATGTGCCAAACCTTCGTTGTGTCAATCGCCACAATACTACTCCTAGGCACAGATTTATTTAATACCCTAGTAGACCAACTGAGCCACATAATCGCTATAATTCAATTATCAATTTTATCAAATTTCCATGCGAACCGAAACAGATAATCTGAAATTGAAGAGCATAAAAATGTAAAAAAACTCCCATCGACGACGGCGAGTTCGGGCGACAATCATGTTTATATTTATCTCTGATATTTTCAGGAAAATAATGAGATAAAGACGTGATTCTAATGTATGTATGTATGTATTTTCAGGAAAATAATGAGTATTATGTGTCGGGTGAAATGTCTGCAATTACTTTGCGCACTGATTAGGCACTGGATCATGAACCGCAACTCGTTTGTTTGGAGAGGAACGCGGTAGTCGCCGTGGGACCGAGTTATTTTCACATATTACCCCAATCTCTTTGTGTTTGTCCAAACAATGTGTATTTGTTTAACTACGTGCCCGCGACTTCGTCCGCGTGTTATTTACTCAGGTTCTAAGCGTATCAAGATGAAACCTTCGCCAGATTTTAAGTTGGATTTTCAACAATACAACAGTAAAAACCGAATCAAATTTGGTCCAGTAGTTTATGGGTGATGCGCGTACAAACATACAAACAGAAAGACAGACAGACAAAAATTTAAAAAAAAATGGTATTGGCTTCTATTGGTCCTATAAAGACCTGGCATTGTTTTTTTCATAAATATTTCCCTTATGTACAGACGCAGACAAGTTACAGTTTTATTATATGTAGTGATTGATGTGTTGAACTAAAAGCAAATATAAATATTTTGATAAATATTTAGTATGCCCCATACTAAAGGAAAAACGTGTGGTCGTAAAACGCGGCTCTTGAACGAAAAATGAGTTTGGGAGATAAGTTACCTTCGCGGGGACATCTTTACCGCACCCAATACATTCCATTTTCGGGGCTCACCCGCGATTTTCGTAAATACTTTAACAAAACTTCTCTCTTTGGGACTTTGTGTATAAAAATTGCGCAATCCCGGATCGAGAGGGGATTTCGATTGTATTGTGTTAGATAAAGCCACTGAAATGGAGCGAGTGGACAGTACTTGGGTACAGTTAACTACACGTTAAGGATTAACCGCATGGATATCTATGTGGCCCCTCGGTGAATCTTCGTTTACACTAAGGTACCTATACAACAAGTATGTTAATATGAGTTTCAAATAAGAACTGGACTGTTAATGGGTGATTTTGTGACAGCTAAATTAAAAAAAAAACAGTATAAAAAAGTCTTAACAGGCGTTTTATAAAAGCAGGGTCATAATAATGGCTGTACCTTTATTGTGCGCTTTTTCTTGTCAACCAAAGGCAGAAAAAAAATAACCTAACAGTTTGACAGTTGCACAAATCACAATATTAAGACTTTTTAGATGCTTTTTTATTAGGTTTTATTTCAAAAAAATGAAAATCCCGTGCATTTTTGGTTTTTCTATGGACTCGCCTTTTATCTATGAAGTCATTTGGAACTATTTTTTTTTATTTGGGTCTCGGAAAACCTCCCATTGCCATATTGCATTTCGCAACAACTTCTTTGTAATGTGTACCATACTTACTTTGTTACGGACAGCCGAATTAATAATTTTAATGTAGCTAATGTTTAACTACCCGCGGTCACGTTACGGTAAACTTCCAATAGGGTGCCTTTAAACTTAGAGTTTTTCTTATGTTTTTTAATGTAAATAAAGGCTTTGCCCAAATTAGGTTAGCTAGATCATGTTATTAGGCTAGTTAAGCACATATATAAAACATATTTAACTGAATATAGAATGGCCCGCCCCTATGAAATGTATATAATATGTAATGTTTACAAATAAAAGTTTGGATTTTGGTGACTTTTATTCCCCAGCCGGTTAAGAGTATGTGCTATCCCGGTTTGGGACTGGGATAATTAAGTATCCCGGTCTGAAACAGGAAGAAGTTAATGTATGTAAACAAAGAACGGGGTCGTGGCCAAATATTGTATATAGAGGGTAGTTGTGAAAAATGTAAGCCGAGTAGTGGGGGGAGGGGTTTTGATATCTCCCACCACTGGCCGGCCGACGAGGCTATATAAGCAGGGCATGTTTATATGGCTTTGTCGTTCGTAAGTTGTGAAGTGCAATAAAAGGAAGAAAAGGAAAAAAGTGTTCTTATTTGAGTGCCGTGGTAAAGTTTCCTGGTACTGTGGTTGGTCAGTGAGGCGCACCACCTAAGATTACAGTCCGTGTCGTCGTGAAAGCCGGTGGCTCGACAGCTGGGGAGCCACACAATTCAGGAAGGGCGTGTCGGGAATATAGGGACGCGCTGAATGGTTTGGATTTGTTGTGCGCTGTCCGCAACATTTCCCTTGTTCCTTCGGAGCCGGATTTTTCTGGCTAGGGTCCTGTGAAGAAGCTGGCGCATTGCTGATCAAGGTCACAGAAGAGGCGCGGCTAAGCAGTTTAGACAAAGAAGAGGGCCGGGGCACAACAAACGAACGACCAACCCGCACCAACCGTGTGTATGTTGTTTCTATGATACATTTCTATCCTGTTTCTTTGACCGGTGCGGGTGGGTTTCTTTTTCGTTGGGGTTTTGGAGCGTGGACTTGGCTTTTAACTGCGGGATCCCCTGCGGGCTCGAGGGGACTTGGACCTAACGGTGTCAAACCCAAGGCCTCTCGACTTAACACCGGGCGGTGGTGTAGTGGACCGGGCGACACTGCCAATCATCTCCCACCAGGGGGTGAATTGAAATAGCCCGCTACGCCAATAAGGAGTTGCGTTCGTGACGGGGCCTCATAGTGGGCACTGCGGAAGGTTACTGGCGTTCCCCCAGTAACCCGAGCACCCGAAGCGGCGTGATTCCCTCTATTGGGTAGTCCCTCCCTTTCCTTTCCTGCACGACCATCCATCCTCGGTTGGGTTCACCGCGGTAGTATACCCGACTGGGATTGTTAGTGTTAGGGCTGCGTGTTAGTGTTAGGGCTTGCAAGTGCGAAGATGCCAACAACCAGGAAGCAGCAAGCCGGGAGGAGCCGGGAGAGCCACAGTGAAGTGACCAGGAGGTTAACCTTTGATGAACCACCAGCATCACCATCGGCAGTTACGGATGTTAACATCCACCCCACCACCAGAGAGTTACCGCTACCCGCAGAAAGCGGGACAGAACAAACCCAACAAGAAGATACACGGCAAGGAGGCACGACGACACTTCGGAGCACCATCAATTCGGTCAGGGGCGTCGAGCATCGTGTCTCGCATCGCGCAAGCAGAGTTGCAGGCGCAAGAGCGTCTAGCGATGCTAAAGAAAAAGGAATTAGAGATTGAAGCAGAGCTCGTGAAGAAAAGATTAGCCGTGGAAGTAATTTCCATAAGAGAGGAAGAAGAGCAGGCGTTACCTGCGGAACCTGCGGGCAACGTGCAAGCGCGCATCGATGAGTGGCTGCATCGGAGTATGATCGGGCAGCCAAAGGGCCAAGCAGACGTGCCATCGACTTCACAGTACATGTCAGACGTCCGTCAGACGGGACGGGAGGATCTGGAACGAGGGGCTGTGAGGAAGATTCTCAAAGACGGGAGCCATGCCCGCCCTCACCAGGGAGGGGGATAAGGATGAAACAGATGTTAGACAAAGAGGGTCGACGCCTCACCGTGAAAAGGGAATAGATCGATTGGCAGATGTTTTGGAAAAGATGACGCGACAACGGCCTGTCCCCAGACAGGCACATGACTTACCGATCTTCAGCGGAGCGCCGTTAGATTGGTTGGCGTACAAGGCGGCTATGAGAGACTCAACAGAGTTATTCAAGTTCACGAGAGCTGAGAACCTCGCAAGGCTACGGATTAGCTTGCGGGGAGAGGCAAAGGAAGCTGTTTCGTCACTGCTGTTTACCGCAACGGATCCAGATGTAATTATGAATACGCTGGAGCAATGTTTTGGGCGGCCAGAGGTGATTATAGACAGAACGCTGGATGAGATAAGGAAGTTGCGCAACCCAGGCGCGACGGCCAGCGAATTCAACAGCTTCGCCATCAAAGTAAACAATATTGTGTGCACATTGAGTACTATAGACAACAAGGGATACTTAAAAAATCCGATGTTGGCACGAGAGATTGTAGATAAACTGAGCCCGCACGTAAAGGCGAGATGGTGCGACTATGCCGAAGCGAATAGTACTACAGATTCCGAGATGGAAGTTTTGGCTCGATTCTTAATGCAGGAGGCAGACAGGGCACTTCGACACGCTTACAACGCGCCGAAGACGAGTACAACGACGTCCAACACAGAGACAAAGAAATTCAAACCACCATACAGAGGACCTAAGAAAGAGGCCACCGTATACAACACAGACGTCGAGTGTTTGAGCTGCAATGAGAAACATGCAACGCCTAGCTGTCCAAAAATAAAGGCTATGGATGTAAACGAAAGATGGAAGTGGGCCAAACAAGAAGGAATATGTTTTAGGTGTTTCAACAGTAAACACAGGCGCTTCAAGTGCAGTCGAAAGGCATGCGGAATGAATGGGTGTAGATATCCCCACCACCAGTTATTGCACAGATTGCCCAGTGAGCGCGAGACGGCAAACACAGACAATACCGAGACGGTCGCATCGCTCAACACGGAAGATAAGCAAATATTATTGAAGATATGTCCCGTGCAACTAAAGGGTCCCAAGGGAGTTATTCAGACGTACGCCCTGTGCGACGAAGGAAGCTCAACTACAATAATAGATGAGGATTTGGCTGATAATTTGGGAGCGGAGGGCCCGCCGGCCCCGTTCGCGGTGCGAAGCATAAATGCGCACTCAGAGATAACAGGCAGCCGATATGTAAGTCTACAAATACTCACCACGGAGGGCGCACACAATATACGAGCAAGAACGATGAAAGATTTATCGTTGAATACTCAAAAGATTGAGATGAGACATTTACAATGTCCGCACCTACAGGACATTGCTAAGGAAATATGTACAGGCAAAATGAAGCCGAAAATCTTAATAGGATCAGATTTTTGGGAATTGATCGTGACCAGGAGGTTACGTGAAGGAAGTCGGGGACAGCCGGTTGCGTCCCTGACTAAACTGGGATGGATAATCCATGGCTCGGCTCCGCGAAACAGGGAGCGAGACGGCGAGATTGTATGCCATATACAGAGCGTGAGAAAGATAGATGACACGCTACATGATTTAGTGCGCGAACATTTCGCGATTGATGCGATAGGTATTAGGAAATGTGAAAAACCTATGACGCAATCAGAGCAGAGAGCAGTTGAATGCTTCCAGAAGAGTGTGAAATTGACAGATGGGCGATACCAAGTCGCATTGCCATGGCGACGAGACGATGTTAAGATGCCGCCTAGTTTCGCGCAGGCGTTCAAGAGACTGCAGACGATAGAAAGAAAAATGGATAAATCTAGCGATTTTCGAGACAAGTATACAGCGCAGATCGAAAACCTACTGGAGAAAGGTTACGCTGTACCTGCAGATGGGTCAGAAGAAGGAAACCCTAAGCAGTGGTTCCTGCCACACTTCGCTGTAATCAACCCAAATAAGCCAGGGAAAATTCGCCTCGTATTTGACGCGCGAGCGAAACTGTCAGGCGAGACAAGCTTGAATTCGGAATTATTAGAAGGCCCCGACCTACTAAGGAATTTGGCAGGAATTCTATGGCGGTTTCGAGAAGGAAGAATCGCCGTACACTTCGATATAAAAGAGATGTTTTTACGGATAAAGAATGAGCCCGACGACAGGGCGGCTCAAATGTTCTTATGGCGTGGACAGGATAGAGAGGGACCGCCCACAAAGTATAAGATGATTTCAATGATATTTGGTGCGAAAAGCTCGCCGTTCCTAGCGCATAGCGTGAGGGATTACAACGCCTTACAACACAGAGAAGAATGCCCACGCGCAGCACAGAGCATAACGCAGTCATTTTTCATGGACGATTACGTAGAGAGCTTCGATGACGAGGATGAGGCTATGAGAGTCGTGACAGATGTGGTACGAATACACAGCTTAGCAGGTTTCGAGTTGACAGGCTGCGCTACAAATAGCCTGAAGATTCGAGACAGAATGCGACAGGATAACTGTGATGCGACTACTATGAAACCCCTGACGGAGTCCGCTGAGCAAGAGCGCACGCTTGGGCTATGCTATGAATCGAGCAGCGACTTAATGGGATTCAATACTACCATGAACCGAGTCCCAGAGGACGTCAAGAGATGTTTGCGCCCACCTACTAAGAGAGAAGCGTTGAGCGCAGTAATGTCGACGTTCGACCCGTTGGGCCTTTTAAGTTATTACGTCATCACCGCGAAAATCATACTACAGAGTCTATGGCGTATGAAGTTGGATTGGGATGGTCCTCTACCGCATGAAGAAGCTGAATTATTTCAGAGATGGCTGCAGGGAATGAGAGAGATAAGCGAATTGCGTCTGCCCCGAAGTTATTTTACGGGGAGAGTGAGGAACAGACAGTTGCACACCTTTGTAGATGCGAGTGAATCGGCGGTCGCCGCGATCGTATTTTGGCGAATTGAAGACGACGCTGGGAGAATTCATGTATCTCTGGCCGCCGCAAAAGCTAAAGTGAGCCCTATGATGTCGCAAACTATCCCGAAATTAGAGTTGCAGGGGCGCTAATAGGTACGCGCCTCACAAAGTCCGTGTTAGAAGAACATAGATGGAAGCCGGAAAACATAACGTACTGGTCCGACTCTAGGACAGTTTTACAATGGATAAGAAATCCAGAGATTAAGTATACACCTTTTGTGGCAAATAGAGTGACAGAAATTAACGAGAGTACGGAAGTGTCACAATGGAGATGGGTGTCTACGGAAGATAATGTGGTTGATGACGCCACAAGATTGAATTTTGATATGAAGACCTCAGATGATAGATGGTTTATTGGTCCGTATTTTTTATACAAGCCAGAGTCTGAGTGGCCGCAAGAAGATGAACAAGTAATGAATATCACAGATGAGTACGTGCTACATGCCAAGAAGGCTGCATTGTGCATCATAGATATGAACCGATTTTCAAAGTATGAACGCCTACTAAAAACGATGGGGCGCGCTATTTACTTGTTTGACAACAAGAGCGATACATATGGAATTAGTCGCTTCACTCAGTACGGACTCAGCTATAATGGCTATGAGAAGGATGGCGTCGCGACGCGGATGGCCGCGCGTCATGTACTCAGATAATGGAACTAATTTTAAGGGAGCGGATCAAGAACTGAGGTCTGCCATGAAGGAGTGGGAACCCGCGCTAAGAGATTACACGGCGATACACCAGCTAATTTGGCGAACGATAAGTCCGGGAGCAGCTTGGCAAGGGGAGCATGGGAAAGGATGATTCAGACAGTAAAGCGAGCTCTGAAAATAGTATTAACGGAGAAACATCCTAAAGAAGAAGTTCTACAAACTTTGCTTGCCGAGGTAGAGTTCACGGTGAACGCACGTCCCCTGACCCACGTGCCTGTAACGAGAGACGACCCCGAAGCGCTAACACCTAATCATTTTCTACTGGGAAGCTCCATGGGTCTGCCTACACTAGGCCCGTGTGAGCCGGCGGACCGCAAGACATGGCGGGCTGCCCAAGGCCTGGCGGATGAGTTTTGGCGGCGATGGGTGCGCGAGTACTTACCCCTACTAGTACCCCGCAATGATGCACCCAACAGACAACAGAGGAAAATAGCGGTGGACGATTTGGTGGTGGTGGTAGACAAGAGTCTACCCCGGAATCTTTGGCCAAGAGGGATTGTGATAGCAGTTCATCCCGGCCCCGATGGTGAGGTTCGCAATTGCACAGTGAGGACGGCAAGCGGCGTGTTCCGGCGTCCTGCGGGAAACCTGGCTGTCCTGCCGATTGCTGATGAGGTCTGCGGCAGGGAGCCTTCGACGGGGAGAGACTGTTACGGACAGCCGAATTAATAATTTTAATGTAGCTAATGTTTAACTACCCGCGGTCACGTTACGGTAAACTTCCAATAGGGTGCCTTTAAACTTAGAGTTTTTCTTATGTTTTTTAATGTAAATAAAGGCTTTGCCCAAATTAGGTTAGCTAGATCATGTTATTAGGCTAGTTAAGCACATATATAAAACATATTTAACTGAATATAGAATGGCCCGCCCCTATGAAATGTATATAATATGTAATGTTTACAAATAAAAGTTTGGATTTTGGTGACTTTTATTCCCCAGCCGGTTAAGAGTATGTGCTATCCCGGTTTGGGACTGGGATAATTAAGTATCCCGGTCTGAAACAGGAAGAAGTTAATGTATGTAAACAAAGAACGGGGTCGTGGCCAAATATTGTATATAGAGGGTAGTTGTGAAAAATGTAAGCCGAGTAGTGGGGGAGGGTTTTGATATCTCCCACCACTGGCCGGCCGACGAGGCTATATAAGCAGGGCATGTTTATATGGCTTTGTCGTTCGTAAGTTGTGAAGTGCAATAAAAGGAAGAAAAGGAAAAAAGTGTTCTTATTTGAGTGCCGTGGTAAAGTTTCCTGGTTCTGTGGTCCTGTCAGTGAGGCGCACCACCTAAGATTACAGTCCGTGTCGTCGTGAAGCCAGTGGCTTGGCAGCAGGGGAGCCACACAACTCAGCAAGGGCGCGTCGGGAATATAGGGACGCGCTGAATGGTCTGGATTTGTTGCGCGCTGTCCGCAACATACTTATTACAATGAAGTTCGCTAAATGCAATACGGCGTCGTTGGCGGTTCAATTGTTATTTGAAACGCATTGTATTTACTTATTGTATATGAGGGGTAATAGCGGCTTTGCCTTGAATTTAGGCAGCTTAATGTGCTAACCGTACAGTCTATTCCGTATTGAGTTACCCTGCATGTATTGAGGTTTAGTTGTGAATTTCAAACGAATTGAGGTATGTTGTGCTGTTGACCGTACATGTTCATTGAATTCAACAAGCTCGCTTAAATACACGTAGCAGTGCGGTTCAAACGCTAGGCAAATGTTGTTCAGTTAAATTTTGGACAATAATCGATACCTACGTGGTTTGAAAGTACCCTGAATTTAGTGATGATGATAATATCTTAGTTAACCTCATTTAGTATAGTACTAGGTAATGAGGTAATTATAAATAAGTAGGTATTTATCCTATATGTGATTTTGTGAATTTGGAAGGTTGTGAGGATGTTTGTTACTCAATCATGCAAAATCTACTGGACGGGTTTCAATGAAATTGGGTACATGGGTGGAAAAGTACCGGGAATTGCTCAAATGGTACTTTTATCCCGAAATTCACACGGAAGCGAAGCCCCGGGGCGCGGGTAGTTAATATTATGAGTGAGGAAGTTTAGATTTCTATTACTAAGATAAGATTCTTCTTGTAGTTGTAGTGCATCTCCATTAATGGTGGTTGGTTGTCAGCTTCGCAAAGTCCTCTCTGTTCATCACCAGGCGAAAAAGCTGTCCAACGCTGGTGTCGATCTCCAGTCCACTCCGTTATGTTTTTCAGCCATGATTTTTTACGTCCACCAACACGTCCATTGCCTTCTTTTTAGATAAGTAAGAATGGGGTAAAGTAAGTAATAAACGGATGTACTGTTTATTACTTACTTTACCCCAATCTGGGCGGGTTTTTATAAAATTTGGTGCAAATGTTAACCAACTTTTAGCTCAAAATACCCATGGGAGTGGAGCCTCGGAAAGAAGCTAGTTAATTTTCTATCGCTACTAGACTTCCATGCTGTTCTGAGAAAGAAAATATTTCAGGTGTGTTTGGTAATTAAAATTTGATTTATGATTCGCGTGTTAATAGCAACTTTGAATATCATAACTTGAGCGGGAACGAACTCGTACTTGAATACAAAATAACTCGTTTAACACGTACGCCGTTATGTTAAATAAGTAAGTTAACAAGTTAATTAAGTTCGTTCCGTTACCGCAACGCAAACTGGCCAAACTTCTAATGACCTTTAAAATTTTCTAACGCTAAACAACATATACCTATGTGTACCTTTTTGTGGTTTCACTTTATTTTTATATCCTAAAATTAGTAAAATGCCGAGAAAGGGCAACTTTTAAAAAGTTACCTATGAATTCACATACAATCGGATGTGAATTTCTAGGAAACTTGGAAAAATGTTGTATTTCTACTGACAATAAAAGTCTGTTAGGTCACCTGTTGAAAACTTGAAACATATTTACTGTTACTTACCAGCAACAGATATAAGTAGCAGTCAAAAGTAGAGCTTCTAAAATCAAAAGTCATTATAAATAAAAAAAATGTTATTATTCCATCTATCTACCCTTTTCCTATTCGGCGTAAAATACCTTCTCTCTCCATAATTCCCCCAGTCATATTCACTCAACCGCCTCAATACCTAAACAAATAGAAGCAATTAAAAAATGTTTAAAAAATCCGAGGGATTTTCCGAGACCCAAATAAAAAAATAAAAAATAGTTCCAGATGAATTAATAGGTGGCGCTTAGTAAAAGGCGAGACAATTCAAAAAGCAAAAAGGCACGGTATTGGCATTTAAAAAAATAAAACCTAATAAAAAACATCTAAAAACTATCAATATTGTGAATTGAGCAACTGTCAAACTGTTATGTGATATTTTTTTTGCCTATGGCTGACAATAAAAAGCGCACAATATAGGTACAGCCATTATTACGACTCGGCTTTCAATAAAACGCCATCTGTTGAGACTTTTTTATACTGAATTTTTTCTTAATTCAGCTGTCAGAAAAATCGCTCATTAGTACATGCATTTTAATATAAATTTTAAAAAGTGGTAAATTAAAAAAGCAAAACTCAATTCGAAACATCTTCCAAACTTCGAAACAAAAGAACGCAGAAAAACAAAAGCACAATTTCGTAGGTAATACATAGGTACACGGACGTCAGAACATTTGTTTTGTGAATAGCGGCACTTGCACTTCCCGACAAATTGATGGAACCCTAAAAGGGGTTTTTATTATGAATTCCCCTTTCAGGATAGGCAAAGGGATCAACTAAAAGAACACCTTTGTCATACTTTAATTTTATTTGCATATGTTTTTATATCGCTGTAACCTAGTTGTTTTATGAAAGGATTTTATGAAAACCTTTTATTTAAGTTTTCATGAGCACGCGATGTAATATGGATCATAATGTTGATGAAAAATTTTCATATGAGCAGAAATGTTTATACGTCAACCTACACAATTTGGCCTTTATTACCACGGTATAGAGGTCAGTGCAAGAATTGTGTGTACTGTACATTAATTAAATATAAAAAGTACAACAAACAAATCTTTGATCCGTGATTAAGATATCACAGTTTTAAAATTTATTGAAAGTTACAGACAGACAGACATCAGGAAAGTCAATGAAGCTAAATAAATACTTAGTTGAAAAAAAAACCTTCGCAGTTTGAAATGAACTGTGTTAAGGATAATTTGGATAAAACAAGATCAAGGTATAAATAAATATAAGAATTGCTAAGATCATATGCTTTTCCATCCACCAGATTGCGGATCTCCTTAAAAAGGGAGATATTAGGAGCACCCATAACCGGAGAGCATGTATGAAGAGAGTGATGAGTGTAGAGGAAGCAAGAGAGATCTGTAAGGATCGTAGCAGGTGGAAATCGCTAGTCTCTGCCTACCCCCACGGGAAAAAGGCGTGATAATATGTATGTATGTATGTATGTACATGCTTAGTCCTATTCCTTTAGTTTGTAATTAAATAATTGTAAAATGCTAAGGAAGTAATTATGAAATGGAAAATTAATGGCAACGATAAAACAGCTCTCATTTAATTTGTGTAATGACATAATTAAAGCATCGACATTGCTACTTTGTAGTTACAACCAGAGTTCATTTGGTGAATTGATTTCATATTGACTAGGTCGATACCTTAATTAAAATGTGTGCCAATTTAATTACTTACGTATTAAATTGTTTTTCGTGATGTATGAAACCATAACACATAAAAAAACTTATTCATTCTATATCTATATTTCTACATAGTATTTCTAGTAGTATATTGGCTACTTAAATAGCATAAAATTTGTATTTTGATAATAGGTAATTTAAATAAAAAGACAGTCAGAAAACAAACACACCTGTATAGGTTCCGTTCTTTCCTTTTAAGGTACCTACAACGAATATAACAAGCTATGTAATTATTAAATAATTGGTCAAGTGTCGGGCCACATAGCGCAATGTAGGGAATGTAGGTAATCCGAAAATACCTGACACATGAAAATGCTGTTATGCCGTTCCACTTATGGTGGATATAACTAATGAAAATAACCTAAGTATATACCATCATAAGAATGAAAATTGTACCTACGAATATTTTTCATAAGTACTAAATGAATTTTGTAAGTTTATCGTCTATTACTCATTAACGTTTAAATTGATTATATTTGCTAGTCATTATAATTTTATTCATGTATCCACCCTCCACCATTTTCCTGATCGAGGGGGGGTGACACTTGACTCTAACAAAATTTAGCACTTTAAAATTAAATATTTCACACACAGATCCCTAAATCAAAAAATATTCTTCAGAACTCAAATATTTTTAAAAGACCTATCAAATGATACCCCACATGATTGTATAATCGAGAGAAAAAAAAATCATCCCCACTTTAGGTGTAGGGGAGGCCCCCTAAAAAAATATATTTTTCCTAATTTTATTCTTCAGTTCGCTCCGCGAAATAAATATGTATATCTCTACCAAATTAAAGTTTTCTAGTACTAGGAGTCTCTGAGATTAGCCGCAGACAGACGGACGGACGGACGGACAGACATGACGAAACTATAAGGGTTCCTTGTTTACTTCGGAACCCTAAAAATAAAAAACACGACTCAACTCACATAGCCTATGTCACTCGCGGGAATGCAAGGAATCTAAAAATACCTCTCACATAAAAATCTGTTATGCCGTTCAGGACTTATGGTGGAATAAAGAAACTTATACATATGTACGAGCACGTACAATATGTCGAATCATCAAAACCGCGCGATGCGCATTTCTATGTAATTTACTAAAATCATACCGGCCAGCGAGCGAGCCGCGCGTACTCATATGAACTTGATCATCAGTAAAATTAAGGGTGTCCCGAAATATAGGGTTTTTTTATCAGTATCAGTGACTTTCATTTATTAGATCAACATAGTTCGGGTATCAGCTGCCCGAACAACATGCTCATACATGAACCCTGAAAACATAACACTCCTTTTTTGGTGAATCGTGTAAAAAATACGCTAACTGAAAAACCGCCGAATATAGAAACACTAAACTACATTTTTCAGATATATTTAAGCGCAATTAGTGGCTGGCGCAAGTGAGCGCTGAGAAATTAATTTTGAAAATTCAAGAAAGGGGTGAAAAACCAAACTAAATAAACATAACAGAATAAAGTATCCCAATTACAATGTTAAGCATATCTAACCATAAAATATCTGGTGGAATATGTTTCGCACGAGGGGGCTTGAAGCAATATGCTATTCAGTTATTCATTCAAATCCTTACGACATATGTAAGTGCATGAGACGGCTGCATTGTGGATACGAGCCCCCATCTGACACGATAAATAAATAATACAAATGCGGTTTTATCTCAACAGTTTAAAGTGTATATTTATAAGTTCAGTTCATATTTATAGAAATGTATCTGATTACACTTGTTTAGAAAGTCGCCAATGTACCTATAAGATAAGAACAAATCGCTTTGTCCAATTAGCGCCAAGCTGCCGAGTACGAGTAAGCTTGTTCATGTTCACTGAGCTTAAAGCTCCGATAATGAACCAAACGAGAGGGAAAATCGAGATTTGTATCATTTATATTACAATTAAAAGTATCATAACAAAAAGGTGTAACTAAAAATAAACTTCGCCAGAAATATTCAAAGTTCTCGAGAAATGTTTACGTCGGCAGATTTTTATCATGAAAGTAAAACTGCCTTAACATTCCGAATAATGTTCATTCCATTTTCCTCAACTTTTCCCCGAAAATATTGTTAAAATTCGAGGCTGCGAGCGTGGGCTGACCGCTCGAACGATTCACGGTACCTCGCCACCGTTAAGGCTCAATGTTGATATCCACAATCTAAATCCGCTCAAACGATCCGGGTTCAAATCCCAGAGGACAAACTACGGACAACCACCTGCTGACTTACCTAGTAACGACTAGAATATATATGTTGTGCGGACAAGGGAATAGGAGTGGCACACCCTTTATGTTATTCAGATCATTATAAAATATACTACAAAAATACGTACTCAATTTAATCCCCAAATCGCTGAAGGTCGGTTATGAAATTGAGCCTATAATGGAACGCAAACGAGGAAAATCCGAGAAAACGCACGTTCATAAATCGGACTCGTTATAAGGATCAGCGTAATTGCGTTTTGATATATACAAAACAGCTTAGCCGCAATCATCGTAAAATGGAATGTCCATTAAGGAAGGCCTTCCAATCTGTGCGTTGGTTTTTTTTCTTTTTCCGATGCTAACAAAGCTATTGATTCGACTCCGGATACTGAGCTCACGCCTCGCTTAACTTCCACAACACACTTTTAAAACTATTACTCGATCAATCGAACATTTAACACTGATTGGAAAACAAAAGCCGTGAAACTATTGTTTCCTAGGCCTTATTATTGCAATTTTTGGATTTATATAACTGCCTTTTTTACGAAATTATACCCTATGGATTTTACCTTTATAAGTAAGAAACACAATTAAATATTAACTCTATGATCTAGGGATTTTAAACCTACATTTTTAAGAAACATTGTTTGGAAGAAAGTTGGCTAACAACCCGTTTAAAATAAAATGTGACTGAACTTTTAACAAGGCCTCGAGTTTTCCTCATTAATATATGATACGCTTTCACAAATATTTACCGTTTAATTGACAAATGCGTACGAATGGAAACAAAAATGAAATATTTTTTTATTTTCATGATGTTAACACAATTTTTATTATAAATAGAATTTTTGTTTGATGCTACTTTTCAATGGATAAAATTATTTTGCGTTCAGAATCGAATATTAGTACAAACAAGCATTTTACCTGAATCATAGAATAAATTAGTAATGGATCATAAATCTTAATGTATTTCAGAGTCACGGACCAATCAATTACCGGGTAGTCTAAATTGGACCTGGTTTTGGGAGGGGCATTATAAAGGGTGTTTCGTGGAAAATTGATGACCTGATTGGAAACATTCATCATAAATTGACAAGGCTCACTAAGGGCACAATGCCCATACGTTGACAGGGCCGTCTACGTAAAATACATAATGAAACATTAATGAAACGTCAGCGACTACGGCGAGTTTCCGTCGATGACAGCTACCAGGGGCGGATTAAGTAACATAAAGAGCGTAGGAAATGCACAGCACACCTCGGGAAAAAATTACTACGTTTAAGCATTACATGTAAATTTAAATGACCTATTTTATTGTAGTATATAATGTATATGAATTTAAGATTAATTTGATAGATAAAAAAATAAATTCACTCTCATTTTCGGTATTATTAATAGGCTAAACGTGGCATTGTTACGCACTGTGTATTTTCAGATGGAGTGGTGTCCACGAGCTAGTTATTATATTATCTGTGGTATTGTACAGCTAAATCTTCGCAGTACGTGGCGATAAGTTACTTTACTTTGAATTAGATACTAGCTTTGGCCCGTGACTTTGTTCCCGTGAAAATTACGGGAAATCCTCTCTTAGTACTTCCCTAAACTTCCTAGGGAACCTACGTGAAAATTTTTAGCTTTCCACGCCCAATTTCGGCTGTGCGTTGTCTGTCAGTTACTCGGTAAAGTTTTATATATATTGATTATGTTACTAGTTATGGGGACGCCCAGTGCAAGCACCAGACGAATGATCGCTCCTCTCATTCTGGGACCATTTTACCCAGTTCCCCGAGTTATATTTTTCCGTCGTTCGCATTTCACACAAAAAGTTGTAGATCGATCCAAAAATTTATATCAAGTTAGACGTCGTACTTTAGCTTTTTCGAATTCAGGTAGGTGCTGAATAATAATCCAATTTCATGAATTTCAGTGGAAGTTGCCTAAGTGTTCATGATTTCACTGATATTTTCTTCGCTACTTTGTTCCACTCTGGTGACATTATTGTTTTGTATTTTCGACATTACCGAAGAAATTGTTGATTTATTTTATTTAAATTGCAAAAATCAATCTTTGTTTTGATTAAACCGTATATTAGAATTTGAAATCGAACCGCCATATTTGTTCATTCAGTTCGTTTACTTCATTCGAAAACGGTTGTCATTTGACTCTTGTTTGTTCACTGTGCTAGGTGTCAGACGTATTGGCTTCCAAGCTATATTTAAAAAGGAAATAATAATTTGAAGTTCCTACAAATTAATTAGTTTAATTTATCGCCCTAACCATTTATTTTAGAGGTTATGGGAACCAGTTTGCGCATTTAAATATTTTCTTAGTAGTTTGAAATTTTTGAAACTTTACCGTTACCGTTATCGCCGAGTTTGTTTACGATGGATTTAAAACTGAAGAGAAATATAAAACAGTTTGACGGTGAAAAGTACAGTGTGTGGAAATTTAGAATACGGGCATTACTAAATGAAATGAATGTGCTAAAAGTGATTGATGATGATCCAATTATACGTGACAGTGTGTGGGAGAAAAATAACCGGATTGCAAAAGCAACAAAGAAGGGTACACTTCATGTCACCAGCAATATGGGTATACAAGGAACTTTGGAGGACGTGCTGTTCTGCCCCGAGGTGCCGTACAATTTGCTGTCGGTTTCGAAGCTGCAGCGTGCTGGGACAACGGTCATATTTGATCAACGTGGAGCTCATATTTATAAGGAAGGTAACAAAATTATGGAAGGAAGGTCAGTGAATAATTTAATTGCATTAGATTTTTTAGTGTCTGTGAATGATAGCCACCCTGTTTCCCAAGCTTGTAATGCTGGCATGAGTAATTATGAACTATGGCATCAGCGCCTAGGGCACATAAGTAAAAATAAATTTTTACAATTAAAAAATAATGAAATGGTTGTTGATGTTAATGAAATCGACAAAGTGATCCCGAGTAACAATTTGTGCGAGGCTTGCATTAATGGGAAGCAGAGTAGGTTACCTTTTAATCAGTCTAAGGACAAAAGTCATATTAACCGACCGTTATACATTGTCCATTCTGATGTGTGTGGCCCTATCACTCCTTCAACTGGAAGCAACAAGAATTATTTTGTTTTGTTTGTTGACCAATATACTCATTACTGTGTTACGTATCTATTAACTAATAAATCGGACGTATTTCCTGCTTTTAAAGACTTCGTTGCTAAAAGCGAAGCTAAATTTAATTTAAAATTAGTTTATTTATATAGTGATAACGGTGGGGAGTATTTATCCACCGATATGAAAAATTATTGTGTTGAAAAGGGAATTACTTACCACTTAACGGTTCCGAGAACTCCCACAACAAAATGGTGTCTCGGAGCGAATGGTAAGAACTATTACTGAAAAAGCTCGTTCTATGATAAATGGTGCAAAATTAGAAAAAGTATTTTGGGGTGAAGCCGTACAAACCGCTGTTTATTTAATTAATTTAACACCAACTAATGCTTTGAAAACAAACAAAACACCATTCGAAATGTGGCATGGTAAAAAGCCACAGATTAAGTATTTAAGAGTTTTTGGCTCGACAGTTTATGTGCATGATAAAACGAGTAAAACTAAATTCGACGAAAAGTCATGGAAAGGTATTTTAGTAGGATATGAACCAAACGGTTACAAAGTTTGGAATCCCGAATGCGAAAAGTTTGTAACTGTCAGAGATGTCATAGTGGATGAGACGAATTTTCTTCAGTCCAGGCCTGTGTTACAGCCTGAAGAGAATATTTTAAATTCTCATGATAATATTAACATTGACAAGAATTCGCATATTAAGTCAATGAAGTCTCAAAGTACTGACAGGTCAAAATCAGATAGTAACTGTAAATCTGATGATTATGAGTGTCCCCGTAAAATTCGCAAAACTAACCATGACATAGTCGACTTAGTTCAACCGTTAGAAATAAGTACCGATAGTTCTTCTTTAAATAAAGATACTGATAGCACAGATAGTAATGTTGCACCTAGAAGGAGTGATAGGCTCAAGAGTCGTCCCACTGTTTCGTATAAGGAAATTGATGATTACCTTATGTGTGCTCAATCAATTTTATGCAAAGTGCCAAGTACATTTCAGGAAATTAAAACTAGTAGTGATAGAGTTCAGTGGGAAAATGCAATACAAGATGAAATTAATTCTCTTTTAGTAAATAATACTTGGACATTAGTGCCCAAGCCAGTTGATAAAAATATAGTAGATTGCAAATGGATTTTTACCATAAAAAATGATGAATTTGGAAAACCTTCTAGATATAAGGCGCGTTTAGTTGCCAGAGGTTTTAGTCAGCAATATCTTATGGACTACAACGAAACCTTTGCACCCGTTGCTAGAATAGATAGTTTTAGATTTATTATTGCATTTGCAAATCAATTTAAATTATTAGTTCATCATATGGACGTAAAAACCGCCTTTTTAAATGGCGAGTTAAAAGAAGAAATATATATGAAAGTCCCAGAAGGCGTATCTAGTCAAAATGGTTATGTTTGTAAATTGAACAAATCATTATATGGGCTAAAACAAGCAGCTAGGTGCTGGTTTGAAGTTTTTGAGCAATCACTTAAAGAGAGGGGTTTTCAAAATTCATCAGTTGATAGGTGTATTTATGTATTAGATAAAGGTAATAGAGATAAAAATATATATATGGTGTTATATGTAGATGATTTGGTAATAGTTTGTGGCGATAAAAATATAATGACCAGTTTTAAAACATATTTAATGAGTAAATTTCAGATGACAGATTTGCTAGACATCAAATTATTTTTAGGAATTAAAATTACTCGATCCGATGATCAAATAACGTTAGATCAAAGTGCATATATCAATACAGTTTTAAATAAATTTAATATGCAGGATTGCAAACCTGTCAATACTCCGTTAGAAAATAAACTTAATTATGAAGCATTAAATTTAGAAGAAACATATAATGCTCCATGTCGCAATGTTATAGGTTGTTTGATGTATATAATGTTATGTACTAGACCTGATTTGAGTACTAGTGTCAATATACTTAGTAGGTATACAAATAAGAATAACAAGGAATTGTGGCAATGTCTAAAAAGAGTACTTAGATATTTAAAAGGTACAGTTAATTTAAAATTATGTTATAAAAGATGTGAATATAATAATATTTTATCGGGATATGTCGATTCAGATTGGGGAGGAAGTGATACAAATGACAGAAAAAGTACTACCGGTTACCTATTTAAATTATTTGATCAGTGTACAATAACCTGGAGTACAAAGAAACAACTGTCAGTAGCAGCTTCTTCTACAGAGGCCGAGTATATGGCCTTATATGAAGCGGTCAGGGAAGCCCTGTGGCTTAAATCTTTAGCAAAAAGTATTAATATGGAAATTGTTACTCCTATTATTATATATGAAGATAACAATGGCTGCATTAGTATCGCGAATAACCCAACTAACCATAAGCGTACAAAACACATCGATATTAAGTATCATTTTTCAAGGGAGCAAATAGAGCAAAATGTAATCAAATTAAATTACATTCCCACAGGTCAACAACTTGCGGACGCGTTGACTAAGCCGTTACCTGCAGTCACATTTATGGAATTGAGGAGGAAAATCGGCATAGAATAATAATTTGTTATTTTGTTATTTTTTTTTATAAGTATATATATTTTTTTTATTAATATACAAATGAGATTGTATTATGATTAAGATGAAATGATCTGATTAGGTTTTACTGGGTTTTCCTAATCCTTGCAACAAATGTTGGATCATTATTTTGTATTCCCCAGACCTGCTTGGAAGTTACATATGTTCTGAATAGCTAATTGATTTTGTGATTGTATAATGAAGAGATTAATTTTTGAGGGGGCGTGTTGATTTATTTTATTTAAATTGCAAAAATCAATCTTTGTTTTGATTAAACCGTATATTAGAATTTGAAATCGAACCGCCATATTTGTTCATTCAGTTCGTTTACTTCATTCGAAAACGGTTGTCATTTGACTCTCGTTTGTTCACTGTGCTAGGTGTCAGACGTATTGGCTTCCAAGCTATATTTAAAAAGGAAATAATAATTTGAAGTTCCTACAAATTAATTAGTTTAATTTATCGCCCAAACCATTTATTTTAGAGAAATAATACATTACTAAAGAGAAATATGTTTTGTAGTTTATAGTGACGTCACCCGAGACTTCAAAAGCCGAATCAAATTAGAACTTGCGTAGAAGTTCGTTCGCAATTAGATTATTCATTAATTAAACTAAATTTTAATGCGACACAAGAACATCTCTTGAATTATTTCCAACAAAGACCGAACACAACAATAATTTGTGTGTTCTATTTTATATAAATTATTTCTGCACTACTGAATAATTCTCGGTGATATTTTCTATTAAAAACAGTCAAATCTAGTTTCTAGAGGTGATCAAGTAATGTACAGAATATTAAGGTTGATTGATATTTCTTGATAAAACGGCTGTTAAAACTGCTGTTGATAGTTGGATAGTTGAAATGCCAATAAATATAGATATAGACAATGTTAGAATGGCGAAAAACCGCAATAAATACTTGAAATTATGAACTTCGCCACTGAATATCGAAGTATGAAATGCCGATGAGCAACTTTTCAAAGAAATCTAACTACTTACTAACTTCAAGGAAAATTTTACCCTCACGTACAAATGGGCAATTTTTTTATCGATGTGGAAACTTAACTAAATTTATTTTTGGATTTTTGTGCATCTCAGATGCAATTAGTACCTAAAGTACTTTAAACTTTATTTTGTAGATATTGAATGAGATTTACCTGAAACACGCGATTGTATGTGTACATAGGTGAAAAGTTAATCTATAGTAGGTAAAGGTACATACATGCAAATATAAACTTGATTTAAAAACCAAACTTATCACGTTTCTCACTTCTTTTATAGTTATACCTACTAGGTAACTATAGTTTGGTGAATGCAGTATAAGAAAATTAGGGATAAGTTCATTACACTCTGTTTCCTTTGTCCGATGAAAAGTTAGGACTCTGTAATTTTGTTAGTGTACGTACACTGTACATTGTACACTGTACAATGACAACTTATGTGGAGCGTTTGGAAACAAACTTCTTAGTGAACAACTAATGGTCAGAGCACTTCTGAGAAGAGTTAAACGAACTATTATATAAATTCCAAAGTTTTCTTCGAGATAACTACATTATGGAAAGTCTATATCGGTTTTAAAGTTTAGTAAAACCAAGTTTAAGAGATCATATCAATAAAATCTAAATCCACACTTACAAATTCTTTTCTTGTGACCTTAGTGAGTTCCGTAGTCCGACAAGGAACCCTTATAAGATCGTTCAGTCCGTCCTTGTCTGTCACATCACAGCAGAATACTTCTACGTTTATGGACTGATTTGCATGTAACTTGGTTCGAGGATACTTCACATATATGTAGATCTCATTTTTAAAAATACTAAATTCTTGGACCTATAAACTTCAAATCACTCACGTAAAGCAACAGGCGCGGAAACTCTTATTTAAAATTGTTTTGGGTGCCTGTGATGAATACTTTTGAAATTATAAATAAAATAAAAATATATACTTTTTTGTTGCAAGAAATGCAAGACAGCGCGGTGCCAAAAATGACTACGGAACCCTACTTTATGCATGGTCCAACACGCACTTGGCCGGTTATTTAGTAACTCTTTTTTTACTTATTTTATTATTATTCTCGCGTTTCACATTTATTTCTTTATGCCAGTGATTTTAAGAAAGTCCTAGATTGGTCCTTTAATAAAATTGTAGTGCTCTTTGCATAGAGCAACGGGGATTTTGTTGCTCTATGGCAAGCAAGTAAACAAATATCTTAAGTCATGTTCACGTAATTCTGGACAGATTACACCTTTTATGAGGCCACCAAGATTGGCATTAAGTAAATAAGTGCAATGTTCTCGCTCCTCAGCCGTGTGAAGCAGTTTTGCTTTGTAAAATATTACCTCAGAATAGTCAGGATGTACATTATATGAGCGTCGTAAAACTGCTCTCGTTTTGCAGTTGGAAAAAAATCAACACACTTTCTCCTTAACAAAGATAGAGGGCTTCCTTGAGTTTCATATAAAGGAATTATTTGTCTGAAAAACAAGAAAATGAATGTTCAGAAGGTTACATACACACTTTCCTTTCACGTTGGGTAATTGCACATTGTGTCATTATGTTACGTGGAATGTAACCTACAATATTTTTTTATTTAAAAGTTGAAGTTTGGAGATTGAGCTGGCGAAGCCTGCAAAGAAAAGAACTATACACAATTTTTCTTTTAATGACGATGAAACATTAGATTGTAATATTTTAATTCACCAAAGTCAGTCTTTCGCCAAAGACTTGTTCTCCACCATGAAAAAACTCTTTGTTGCAGCAGCAGTTTTATTTTTATTCACTCTAACGTACGTAAAGCCTTTGACATTTTCATACAAATTGATTTCATTTTTAGCATAAAATGAAATAGAATTTTGTTTATGCTAACGTACATAAAAGCTTTGCCATGTTCACATAAATATGATTTTTATTAGATGGTTAAAACAACGTTTCACTCTGTTTATTCTGCTCTAAATGAACAATTATTTGTTATATTGTTCTTATTTAGAAGCTTGCACCGACAAATACCTATTCGCCACACCTCTCTATTTTTTAAATAAAAAAAATAACCTACAATTATTGATATTCTAACCTATGTTGTCCTACTGCAAAACCCCCCATCGCCTTCCAATCCGCTCTATATGAAGGAATCTCCTACCAGTTTTTTTCTAAATATTCTCAGATCATCTCTCCATTGTGTCTACAGATCTCCTTTTTCTCTGAAAGACTCGCAAAAGTACCTATTTATAAGTATCGCAAAAGTATCTTTTTACCTACCAATGTCCCAGGAATCCTAAAGACATAGAAAGTTATTTAATTGTAAGACATATGTTGTAAAGTGACGTCTTTGGAGAAAATACAGCAGTGAAGTTTGTTGTGTCGCCTCTTCTCCACTTGTGCTTTGGAGGCGGTGGTAACCTTAGCTTTAAAAGTAATTTTATGACGTCAATTAACTAAAAAATAAGAATATGACGATTCAAAAGTGCTATTTTTTAGCCTATTTAATAAAATCATTTTCATTCATTCATTCGACATAACACATCTTTTTCATGTAACAACTTCACTATACAAACATAAAAACATAAAGAAACTCACATCGCCTCGACACCTGGCCTTGCCCGTCACATCGGGTGTTTTCCACGTCTGTCAAGCCCTAGAATTAATTATGTGTGGCGTCTCCAGCCTCCGACGTGGGTGTTTGGATATAAACAGTCCTACTTGAGGAAAATTCCACGTAAAACATATGTAGGATATATTTTGAAGCTTCCAAGTTAAACTGAATATAATTAGACATTGTTAAATGTTAGAAAATCTAGATCACTTACCGAATTGTACTCCATATTATTAAATTTTGTTTTTAATAAACCCTTCAGATGTCCTTTAGATTTCCAGTCTTAGAATAAGGACTTCAATATTTACATATAACTCCAATGTAAATATCTTTGAAGATAAATGATATGTGATTTATTTGGTTCACTAATGTTTCACCAAAAAAACCTTTCACAAACCATCACTTTATAAACTATCACTTAAAAAACTATACCTTTTAAAAATGTTTCATTTTACAAACTCGTTATTTTAAAAACGTTTCATTTTACAAACTTTTTTTTATATAAATGTTTTACTCTACAAATGTATCGAGTATAAAACTTTTATTTTATAAAGTTTTATTTCATCAAATAACTCTCTTGACAAAAACATCATTTTACAAACCTACTATAGGTAAATTATTAATCAAGGGCTGGCAGCTTCTTTGGCCAAAAGCTAAGCAATGCCAATGGCAAAAATAACCTAAACCTAACGTTTTTTCCACCCTCAAAGTCTTTCCGGGTGATGATAAAAAAACTGAACCTAACTTCTTTTCCGCCCTCGAGTCTTTCTGGGTGGGTCATAAAAAAAAATAACCTGAACCTAACTTTTTTCCGCCTTCAAAGTCTTTCCGGGTGGTCATAAAAAAATAACCTGAACCTAACTTTTTCCGCTCTCCAAGTCTTTCCGGGTGTTCATAAAAAAAATAACCTAAACCCAACTTATTTTCTGCCCTCATGTCTTTCCGGGTGGTCATAAAAAAATAATTTGAACCTAACTTTTTTCCGCCTTTAAAGTCTTTCCGGGTGGTCATAAAAAAAATAACCTAAACCTAACTTCTTCTACGCTCTCCAAGTCTTTCCGGGTGGTCATAAAAAAATAACCTAAACCCAACTTATTTTCTGCCCTCATGTCTTTCCGGGTGGTCATAAAAAAAAACCTGAACCTAACTTCTTTTACGCACTAAAAGACTTTCCGGATGGTCATAAAAAAAACCTGAACCTAACTTCTTTTCCGCCCTCAAAGTCTTTCTGGGTGGTCATAAAAAAAAATAACCTGAACCTAACTTCTTTTACACCCTAAAAGTCTTTCCGGGTGGTCATAAAAAAAATAACCTGAACCTAACTTATTTTCCGCCCTCAGTCTTTCTGGGTGGTCATAAAAAAAATAACCTGAACCTAACTATTTTCCGCCGTCAAAGTCTTTCCGGGTGGTCATAAAAAAAATAACCTGAACCTAACTTCTTTTACGCCCTAAAAGTCTTTCCGGGTGGTCATAAAAAAAATAACCTGAACCTAACTTCTTTTACACCCAAAAAGTCTTTCCGGGTGGTCATAAAAAAAACCTGAACCTAACTTCTTTTCCGCCCTCAAAGTCTTTCTGGGTGGTCATAAAAAAAATAACCTGAACCTATTTTCCGCCGTCAAAGTCTTTCCGGGTGGTCACAAAAAAATAACCTCAACCTAACTTTTTCTCCACCCTCAAAGTCTTTCTGGGTGGTCATAAAAAAAATAACCTGAACCTAACTTCTTTTCCACCCTCAAAGTCTTTCTGGGTGGTCATAAAAAAAAATAACCTGAACCTAACTTCTTTTACACCCTAAAAGTCTTTCCGGGTGGTCATAAAAAAAATAACCTGAACCTAACTTCTTTTCCGCCCTCAAAGTCTTTCCGGGTGGTCATAAAAAAATAACCTAAACCTAACTTCTTCTCCACCCTCAAAGTCTTTCCGGGTGGCAGTGGCGTGGGGTGAAAATATTCAAAGGTGAAGCCACAGTGCATGTCGAGTATGATAAAAGTGGCTTTAAAAAACACTCACACGCGCTTTATAAATATATAGAAAAAACGGCCAAGTCCGAGTAAAACTCGCACACCGAGAGTTCCGTACACGCAAAGCATCTCACATTATAGCTCTAACTAAACAACAAGTCCAACTAGTTTCAAAAACACACTTTACTTTGCAGTTCGATCCTAAGATTCATACTGAATCCAACGCAAAAATAAGTTTGTAACACTTTTTTTAGACTTCCAACAAAATATTTACAATTTTCAGATTTATTCCTGTATAAGTACTGTTAGACCTTGCTTTTTGCCAAATTTCATAATTTTAGGTCAACGGGAAGTAAGACAACAACCTATTAATACTAATCCGCCTTTCTCATCATATAGCCTACGTGACGACAAGAAACTAAAATAAACAAACAAACATTTACCATGAAACAAACTACAAACACTATACAATATAACTAAATAATATACCACAATCAAGTTAATCGCATATTACAACAATAGATAATCAGCATAGGTATGTACGCCCCGTGTGAGTGCAAACCAAAGCGCAAATGCGCGCGAAGCGAACCGAACAGCGAATTAGAATAGACTTAGTAAAAAATAATAAACCCGGCATAACAATCTATAGTTGTACATGTCTATTCTTTTTTCCTTCATCTGAGGAATTAGCATGACATTAGACATTCGCGGATTATCGCTGTGATTGGACGAAAATTTTTCAAGCGAACAGGAACAACCAATAAGGATTCGTTGTAGGCTATTTTAAATCGGCTTGTATCGCTGTCTATATCGACGAGTGGTTGCATATGTAGTTGTAATGTCATTGTGTGTGTGTCACCATACATTTTCAATTTACAAATTCCCAATATTATTGGCGAGTTAGTTACTACCGCGTCTCGCGTCCTGCAAAATAAAATCGTGCGTGTGGCGTTTGCGCGGTTTCGAATACATTGCGTATGTTGTATCCAGCTATTGAAGAATATTTATTACAAAGCGCGCAATGTAATGATGTGCGCACAATGTAATTATATCTCGCGCTCATATTAAATTATCTAAGGTAATGCCGTCGCTCGTCGGCTTATGGTAAGAGAGTGTCATATGGGTATAGAGTATAGATTTTTGTGCAAGTGTAGGCCGCGAGATTAAGCTATTATTGTTAATAATAAAAAATGTATATATTAGAATCTGCCAAGGAAGCCGATAGGAATCGTGTTCTAAGGACGCTTCGCCACTGCCGGGTGGTCATAAAAAAAATAACCTGAACCTAACTTCATTTCCACCCTCAAAGTCTTTTCGGGTGGTCATAAAAAAATAACCTGAACCCAACTTATTTTCTGCCCTCAAGTCTTTCGGTCATAAAAAAAATAACCTGAACCTAACTTACAGCTCAGATCGTTTGGAGACAAACTTTCTTTTCTTTATTAAAATCTAAAAATTGTTTATTTACTCCACAAAAAATGGCCTTGGACTACATTACATAGGTATGTGATAAACATTAATTAAATTTAATACCATAAAGGACAGTATCGTTGTGGAGATCTGGTGCCCGCGCTAGGTATCAAAGATCCTGTGTTGAAGGTTACCAGGTCCCCCACCCGGTGTGACACAATAAAAGGTATAAGCATGTTGAAATCATGTCACAATATGATTTGTGAGTTAATTTACAAATAAAAGACCAGTAATGACTTCTGTACCTAACCCTACGATGAAAATCTTGGGATCAGTGAGTTTAAACTTGAAACTTCATATCTTCTAGTTTTGGTAAATAATATTTATCAAACGATGTATTTGCCATAAGATATTTTGTCTAACGTTGTTTTACCAATTGAAAATTTAGTAAAATAATTTGTTTGTAAAATGATAATTTGAAAAAACACAATATTTGTCTAGTAATTAGTTTGTAAAATGATCCATTTTTAAAAGAATGAGTTTGACAAAGCATATGTTTTTCAAATGTATAGTTTTACAAGCGTTGTTTATAAAATGATTGTTTTTGAAATAATAATTTGTAATATGAGGGTGTACCGATTTATTTAAAAGTAATTTTTGCTACAAGCAATATGTAAATCAAAACATCCACTTGGTATCAGTTAGTCTAAAAAAATAATCGTCATTCATTATTATTTTTTAGATACTTATACCTTCACGTAAGAAAAACAGACACTTCAAAAGGAATACGTAGTTACCTAAATCAATAAAAACCTGAATGTCCAAATGTGTTTTTTTCACGAAAAAAAAAAATCCTCCACAAATCTTCCTTTCGCAAAACTTATATATTTAGTGATAAATAAAATGTGTCCTCATAAAAATATTCTCTGATCCCCTCATCCATCAAAAATCGGATCGTTTCGTATTTGGCGGAAATCATAATATGATTTATTTTGTACTCACGACCACTTTGAATATGTTGTCCATTATTTATCTTCTATATACCTCTATATAAAGTTGAACGCTCCTGACTGATTTATATATTATATTATATCATATCAACGCAGAGACGAAACCACTGAACGTAGAAACTTGCAATTTTGCATAGAGGTCCTTTATAAAGCGAAAGCTAGTGTAAGTGAGCATTGAATTTTGGAAATGAGATGTGAAATAGGTAAAAAAACAAAATTCAAGCGAGTGAAGCCGATGAAAGAAGCTAGATTATTATAAAATCATAGATCTATACTGATTTAAAGAGGAAAAAGTTAATTACGACAATTTCCCTTTGAAGATAAACGGTGATACCTAGCGCGTCATATTTCTAGTTAACAAACTAATTTCATGCATAACTATAAATAAACTTTGAAATTATTGTTACCAGTGCTTATTTCATTCCCTTGTAATACAGGGTTCTATCCTATGAAGTGCAAATTCTACTGTCTAATTTTTATTTAAGTAATATATAGATACATTTTTTGATAACCACCAGGAAAAAATGAGGCTCAAACCTCAAAATAATATATTTATAGTGTATTCCTGTTAAAAAATATTTAAGATGTATTTTATTATTTAGCGAAAATTAAAGAAAGATTGCAGCAAAGCAGATCTTCAAGCCAGGAAACGTCATAAATTTAATCATAAATTAAATGAAACGCAATTTTCCCGCGTCCGTGCCATTTCGCTATAAAAATCTTCGCTTTATTTAATCCCATTAAACAAGGACAGTTTTATTCAAAACAAACTGAAGTCTTCTCCATTTTACGAATGCAATTTAATCTGCTAACTCAATGGCTGCGCTCGGGGTTTCCTCTTTAAAATAATAACCAGTTCACAAATTAAAGGGCAGTCGCCCGGAAACTCGTGCACTTTGGTTCCGTACATTTTGCTTTCTTTACGGTGCATCTACACTACGGTGCACAGATCCTAACTAAAATTATAAATGCGATAGCGAGTGTGTTTATTTGTTACCTTTTCACGCTATATCTACTGAACCAATCTTCCTGAAATTTCGCATACACGTAGTTAAAAGCACTGATATGGACATAGCGTACCTTTCATCCCGGGAAAAAGCACTGTACCCGTGGAAAATTCACGCGGGCGAAGACACGGGCAAAATCTAGTAGAATATAGGTACATACGATACGATTCTTTGACGTTTATGCTATAACGTCTCCCACGTTGTTGATTCTTATAATCGATAGTTTATTCCATTGATTCGCATATCTTGTGACACATTCTGTTCAAGTTGTATGACATACTGCACATATAACATACTTATATCCGCTGTATGGACGTACCTTTAGTGCTTCCGCGTTCGCCTGCACCCTGCCCGCCACAGGTAATATATACAACTATGTTACTCTACTTACTACTTCACGTAATAACGCTAGATTTTGAGAGCACGCTTATTTCCAGAGTAGGTACAGTTTTAAAGCACTTTTTTAATTTTATAGCACTAGAATCTTGAAGCTACGAGACGAAATTAGATTTTGTAAGTTTTTAAAGTACCATGCACACTTGTATGAAACTCTAACAGCCATTTAGTTATTACAGTGGGAACTATTTTACAATTTTGACATAGAGTTCAGACCCAGTATCTGTTCCATGTCTGATTAATGGTTTATTTACTGTTAAAAAATCTCGAGTTTTATGGAAATTTAAAACCCACAAATTGTCACAGAGTCTATAAATAAATATATAAGTACTATTTTAATAAGGACGGAAAATGAATGCCATTGATGTTGTAGAATTGATCTATTGTTCTATCGTAACACGCAACCCTTACGTCGATATAGGTATGATAACACGCTTGTACTCAACGACAATAAAATAATCTAGTTATCTAATGTATTTTTTAATTTTTCCAAGGGAATTCATTTTGTCAATTCATTTAGATTATATCACAGAATAAATAATAGTACAAGTAATTATATTAAGATTGTATAATATAGTCTGATGAGTTAAAGTTTAAGTTGCTGTATTAGCAATATTAGTTAGGTACTACAACAACAACAATCGCTGGTTTCGAAAGCCAGTTGCGAAGGCAGAAAATAAAGCGTACATTCCACTAAGATGCCCAAGTCACTCCCCTGGGAGTCTCTACAGCCCTCTAAAATAATGGCAACCAAATTATTAACATTGAAAAGAAAGGTATGAAATAAGATACCTAAGCAGTACAAGTTAAGATCTTTTAGGTCTAATATCAAAGCTCAAAGCTATTGGCTTGCACTTTTGCAAGCCAAAAGCACCGAATTTATTTAAATTCGGTGTCAGGGAACTACTCGGCCCACTAAAAAAAACTCTTCCCAGGGATGAATAGTCTATATCAAATTTTATAAGGGATCAACTTGGACCAAGTTGTCTTAGAGATGGCATGAGTTTGTTACTGAATAATAACGATGTAGTTTACTGGGACCGGACCTCATCAAGTTTACAAATTTAATTCCTATGTCTACCGGTTGTGTCGTCGATGGCATGGACAGATCAGACAATTGTCCGCATCGTGACGGCCACTACCTACCTACACGACGTAGTAATGTAGTAACTGTCAGGTAGCATTGTATTGTGTAGTGTAGTCTGCTAATTACTCGGTATCGAACGCGTTGCTATGGCTCTCGTACATAATACAGCAATTTGTGGACTCCGGACACTAAATCCAATGATTACGTTCTCATTTATTCATGAAATTGTAGTTAGTGACTGTAGATATTATGCGGCAATTTTGTAATAAATATGATTGTTGTATTTGACTTCTGGCCACAAACCAATGAAACCAAAATGTCATATTACCGTAGAGAGGAGTTCCCATTAAAGAACATTAACAAAATAATTAATTTTAATGGATGAAATAAAAAAAATGCTTAAGTAGGTTGAAGGTAGATTTAATGAAATAAAAAAAATATTTTTAACTCATTTTTGTTTTGTTGATAGAGATTTTGTTGAGAGCATTTATATCAGAGCATCTTGTAGTTGCCTAAAAAGAGAATAAATATCTACCTATAATGCCAGAAATTAAAAATAAAATGTAAATAACACATTGAGCAATTGTGATTTTAATACGGATACCCACGCGTTACACGTTTTTAGTTTTAATCAAACATTGAGTAAAGTTAATTACATGTTTCTTGTCATTTATTTTACTCAACGTCATGAGGGATGTTTATACCTACTCCTTGTTTTATTGCTTCCATGCTGGTCTGGGAGCGAAGAAAAGACATAGAATGTGTCAGCTGCTTCTCTTCCCGCGCAGATTGTAAAAGTCAATTGAGGGAAAGGGCTTTAAACTGGGGATTCCTCCACTCATAGGCGATGGGCTAGCAACCTGTCACTATACCTGAATCCATTCCATCACAGAGCCCACTATTCAGCTAAGCGTGGCCTTCGAGTCTGACGACTTTTAGCTCTGTCTACCCCGTAAGGGATAAGACGTGATTCTATGTATGTATGTTTTATTTCTTTGAAGATTGATTGTTTTTAGTAAATGTACATTATATTTTCATAACATACGATATTACTTCTAGAGAAAATATATCGTTTGTTGCCTCTTTCCTTATGAAAACGATGTTTTTACATAACAATCACGCTGGTATCGAGTTCCCAGTAAATATTTGTCATGTTCGGCTACAGCCTGTAATTTGAAATTGAAACCTATCAGAAATTCAAGCGTAACAGAATTATTTCTATCTTATATTTTGCTCCGTAGGGTTCCGTATGAAAAGACTGTAAATAATATTAGTTTTGAATGGATGAAAAAGAAATAGATATATTTTAAAGACATTTAAATTTTTGGTACCTCTTTGGAGTAGTTTTTTCAACAGTGTATTAGTGTGACACCAGTTCACCACACCCTTGATCTGGGGGTCTAAAAAGGCCACTTTGACGAATCAGATATGATTCATTTCTCATTTTCTAAATATTTAAAAATGAACCTTATAAGTAGTTACATAAGTTTCATTTTTAAATTTTTTGGAACTGAGAAATGGATCATATTCCGATTCATCAAAATGGCCGTTTTAGACCCCCTGATATCAGTGCATAGATTATCTTATTCCCCTCCAAAGTCGTCAAATCCAGTGTCTATATTGTGGACATCTTAATACTAATATTAATTCTGTGCCTATAGAGTAAGCGGTGACCACTTACTCTGAGTCTACATGCTAACATAATTTAAAAAAAATTGAAAATGCGAAATGACAGCGAGACTTAAAGCACCTTTTAAACCACGGATTATATTATTATACCTTAGTAGTATAACTAAAAAAATATACGGGTGATTTTTTCCTACGCTCCTTTATCACTAATGATAACCGGCTAGTTATGCCTACCTCCCGGACAAAGTTTAATTAAGCTAGCCTTTATCCGGGTAGAGAGAGATGCAATATGTGTGCACTCATTAGGAATTCAGATTGCTCATACATAATTAGCTAATGTTAATGGACCCGCTTCGTTATATAAAGCAAAGGATGGAGTATATTAAGTGATTACGAATGAGTAGGATATATTCAACATTTTGATGTAATAATTCAGTATCCCTGTATTTTATGTATAATTAAATAGAATTACGACGTCATGAATGGATATGGGTTGATTCCAATTAGATTTTAATCGAATTTCGATTAATTTGAATCACACATGTATGAAATACTCGTTATTCTTGGTAAAAAAAAAACAAATTACCAGAGAACCAATCAGGGCCACCAGCTATTTCAGAGATCAGGTTCAATACAACCCAGCTCATCAACAAACCCCAATTTATACTGAAAGTATTCGAAAAACAAAAGTGCACTAATATTTCAATGACGTAATTCTATGACGACAAACTTATATCTGGCCGCAATAAAATTAAAAAAAAAAGAGAAAAATATATGCTCAATGATTTATTTATGCATATAGGTATCCAAAGGCCACGCCGTTGTCGCTGGGTTTTATGAATAAAAATTACATCCCCCGGGCTGTATTATCAGAGGTGTTCTTCTGAAACGCCCGTTATGAACCAACCAAACACATAATACATATTTATAGAACTTGGATGCCGAATTTGAGGGTGGCTTCCCTTGCGATTTGGTAATAACCAAGTCGAAACAACCAACGCAGTACAAAGTTGAGGCTGAGTGCCTCGGACCAGTCTACTAACAATGCGAACTTATGTAAAGTTGAAGTCATCGTTTCGTGTTTGTTTTAAGGTTAATTAACGACTGCGGGTATTTTGATGTTTTTACAGACTTTATGATCTGAGATTTATTGGTGTAAAGTAAATAGAGCTATGTGAAGGATATTTAATTAATTAGTTAAAAGTTTTCATAGTTTTCAAAACGCTTGCGTTTTTGTACAGATCATAGCATTTTTTTATAAAATAAGTAAACTTACTTTGAGTTTCAAATCAAACTTAAGCCAAAAAGTTGAAGCTCTTTGAGAAATATTTTCCGGAAACGTTTATGTAAGTACAATCGATACAACCAGTTAAACAAAGCAATTTATATTCCTCCATTTACACATATGTTAAATAAATAAATCTAAAATCTATTTAGAACAGGAAAAAAAAATAGTCTGAGCGCGGCGTCTCTTTTTATTTAGCCTACTTAATCTGAGCTCAAAGCTTTGGATTCATTAAAGCGATCTATAAATTTACAAATCCGTCGGTCCGCATGCAAAGTCCAGATTATACACTTCGCTTTATTTGTCGGTAATCTTCCGCTGACGTAGCAGTAAGTAGGTATCGGTAGAAATACTCGGGGTCTAAAAAGGCCACTGGCAAATCAGAATATACGATCCATTTCCCATATATTCGAAAATGAACCTAAAAGTCCAATCATAAGGTTCAAAGGGAAATGGTAATTTTAGATCCCCTGGGATAAACAACTGCTTGAATGTTACTGCAAAATCCTTTCATGTCGGCGGCGACACTCGACTGATACTTCCTTAACGGATGGCTGGCATCAACCGTTCGGCTTCTTTGAATTTATTGTGGATTTTATTCTGACGAAACAATACAGTTGTGTCGTATTTTCTTTTTTTTATTTTCTTAGAGGTTTACAGGGGTGACTTAACGTCAACGTAAGCCTGCATTCGTTTTCAGCTATTTCTCTTCTGTTTTAGTTGTACTTCTTAATATTCCTCGCTTTTTAGAAAGTTTTAAAGTTATAATAGTTTTTGGCAAATCAAAAAGCAGAGTAAATACTAGTTTGCTCTCTACATCATTGACATAAAATACTCTTTAATAAAAAAGATATTTCTGTGTTCTACATACACATTCTTCTCATAAATTGCGAATCATTCATCATCATCATCATCATCCACAGTCCTCCGTGACCCACTGCTGGGTATGGCCTCCTTCCATCTACGCCAACCTTCTCTGTCCTGGGCTATCCGAATTTAATTATTTTCTCTAAAAAAGTAAATCTCCAAGTTTAAAAGATACAGATATTGAATCACGTCTTTATCCCTACGGGGTAGACAGAAAGTTTAAAAAGAATTACCGAAAATAGTCACGTACGAATCGGATGTAACTGCAAGGGAGAAAAATCAAAATTTGATTAAGTAGGGCAGAGCGGGTCCAAAAACGGCAATATTCGCGTAGTAATATATGTACGTCGCCGGAATATTAATGAGGCCGAGTGCTTCTGTCTGATAAGAAGAAAAAAAAAGAAAATATAAGAAAAGATGGCCCGGTCCGGCCCGGAACGGATCCGTGCCGGATCTGCGGTTGCGTGCGGTCCTTTATTAGTTGCTTCTTCTTTGTGGAGTTCTTACGGGGTCTCATTATATGTATGACGTCCGCTGAGAAAACTGGTTTTATAATTTCATTTGTAACTAGCTTTTGCCCTCGGCTACACCCTCTTGATTTTCTTTTTCCACCCTTAGGTGTTGAATTTCTAAGATTTCCCTCATAACGCTTATGCTTAGGTACTTACGCTGTTAAAAGAATCAATTTCTACCAGTTTCGTTTTGTCTCTACGTTGATATAAGTACCAATCAGTCAGGCAGGGTCCAATTGTAAATATAATATACCTAGATTTCTTCTGATTACCTATTTATTCCAATAAAATCAAAATAAAGAAAATCTTCCGCGGAAAAATGTACTTATGTTTATTTTTTAAATAGTATCTATTCATGATGAGCAAAAGCATTACACTAAGCATTGTAAGTTCTACGATTCTTGTTATTATGACGGGAAGTTAATATTTTTTCTGTAACTTAAAGTAAATAGGCTCAGAGGCAGACTCCCAGTAAGGTCGCTCCTTCGTGGAAGAGGATCTAATTTCAACTAAGTACTCACCTGAATAACGGAAGGCCAGAAAAAAATATTACTCATTTTTCATCCAAAAATAAACGTTATTTATCAATTAAAAGTTATAAACTAATTAAAGGACCATTTTTCATAATTTTAATTAAAAGTAAGCCTCTAAATATTTATCTTTAATGGATTGTTCGCCCTGAGGTGAATAGATATAAAAGATTAATCGTTTCTTGGGGAAAGTTAAGATAGCATTAACTGGAGTTTGTGCGTGCCCTAACTTTATGTTGTAGGGTTTATGATTTAAATATTTCATTCTTGACCTTAGGAATGAACTTAGGGTTTTCGACAGAAAGTGGATGGAAAAGACCATTGACAGGGATTCGGAGAAAGAGTGTGGGGAGACTTTTGCCCAGTAGTGGGACATGCTATAGCTATTTAAAAAATCATTACAAAAAAAGTCGTACGCACATTTTACGTCAAAATATTCAGCCATGAGTTGTGCCCTGCCGCCGCTTTGTATTAGAGGAAATTCCGGATAGCCTTACTCATGAATGTCGAAATTATTTTCTAATTGATTTTGATAATATTTTTTCAAATCCTAGTGGCATGTTTAATACAATCTGTACGGGAGGGCCTAATTACCGCTCCCGTTTTGGGTGTGCGGTGTGACTAGATACTGTCGCACTAGGACTACAGTAGGTAACTAACACTGGGTGGAAATAAAAGCACTATTGAATTCACTATGAAAACCCCAGGGTGAGGGCAGGGTCACTAGCCAGGCACTAGGTACTTTTCACTATTTCTGGATCCCGGAGAGCACTGAATTGAAACTGTGCGGTGTATGAAACCGCGCGTTCTTTTATACATTTTTAATTAATGAGCTGGCCAGCGGTCCCTGCCTACCCCTCTAGCTTTCAAATTTATTTTCTCTTAACCCTTAGATCTAGGTACATGTGGCAGCTTAAACCAAAGTGTATTTTACTCTAGGCTACATTCTAGGACTAGTTGTGTCACGCGGCGATGCTCAGGGGAGGCTCCAAGCGAGCGCGGAGTAAATGACTATAAATATGAACTTTCCCCCACCCCTTCTTAATAAAACCACGCCTGCCATTCGGCGCGGCGTCAGAGCGCCCGTGTTCATCGCTACGCTAACATCGTGTGCAGTTGCTGTCTACAATGAGTGAAAACAGACCTTTTCAGGTCTCTACCTATCTGTTTCTAGTGTTTCTATGATTAGTTTGCCTAAATATATGAACTAAAATAAAACAACAGAAGGAAATACTCTTTAATACTTAACAACTAGTACATATTTAACCTATATTAGCCTAGTTCGCTAGTCTAAGGATGAAAAAGGGTATCTTTATTTACATTCAATCAACTTATTACATAAAAATATCCTATATACTGAACGGCTATATTTACATTTAAAGATTTTACTTATTGAACCGTAGAAAATCAGCAAAGATATACAAAAACAAATCCGTTCAGTATGCCGTCTAAGTGCCGTCGTGAACATTTCTCCCGCCGTCGCCGCCCGGCGATACCTCTGGGATCACGACGATCTTCTTGGTTGGACGTTGTAACACCCGGCCGCCTCCAACCTGGACGTCGACGACTCGCACTTCTCCGTCGGCACCTGGGTAGACTCGCACGATCCTCCCCTTCGGCCATGTGTTTCTCGGTAAGTTGGCGTCGCAGATAACCACGAAGTCCCCGACCTCAGGTGGTTTGGACGGGTTGAATGGCTCCCGCCGGTGCTGCAATATGGGTAGGTACTCGCGCACCCATCTTCTCCAGAATATGTCAGCTAGGGCTTGGGCTCTTCTCCATTGTTGTCTGGCGTTGACGTCTTCCACCCCAAAGTACCCCGGAGGAGGAACATGACTATTGGGACCCACAAGGATATGGTTAGGAGTAAGAGCTTCAGGTTCATCAGGAGAGACTGAGACATGGGTTAAGGGTCTCGAATTCACGGTGTTTTCTACTTCTGCAAGTAGAGTGGCGAGTGTCTCATCTGACGGGTACTTCTCGTGTAGCGTAGTCTTGAGAGCTTCTTTCACCGCGCGCACCATCCTTTCCCACGCTCCCCCCATGAATGGAGAAGCAGGGGGGATGTATCGCCAATGTATCTGGTGCGTGACGACCTCATGTTGTAGACCTTCTAAGGCGGCTTCTGCTAACTCCTTTTCTGCACCTTTGAAGCATGTGGCGTTGTCGCTCCACATCTCTTTCGGACATCCTCTTCTTGCTATGAACCTCCGGAGTGCCGCTATCGCAGAATCCGTGCTGAGCGAGTGAGCAATCTCGATATGAATGGCTCGCGACGTCATGCAGGTGAACAACGCTCCATATCGCTTCTCTTTGTGACGTCCAACGGTGACTTCCATGGGCCCAAAATAGTCCAGGCCAGTAAAGGTGAACGGACGTGCGTGATGAGCTAGTCGTGCAGGTGGCAAATCTCCCGTCACTGGATGTAATGGCTTCGTTCTTCTTATCCTGCAGAAGATGCAAGATTTGATGACACTGCGAACTTCTGGCCTGATTCGGATTATCCAGACTCGTTTCCGTAGCTCGTTCACTACCAGCTCAACTCCGCCGTGATGGAGTTTCTCGTGCACATATTGAACGTATAACTTGGTGTAGCGATGCTTCCCGTCTAATACTGGAGGGTTGATTTGGTCTTCACTTATGTTTCTCGCTGCAGCAACTCTCCCTCGGAGTCTCAAGATGCCTTCTTCGTCGATATATGTGTTGAGACTAGCTAATCTATCTTCTCCGGCAGGTTTCTCACCGTTTCTCACCCTGATTTTTTCTTTACGGAAGGAATCCTCTTGGCTGGCTTCTATCCACATCTTTTCGGCTCTCATTAGTAGATATGCCGACAATTCTTCGTATTTCCTTTGATGGGTCGAGCTGCTTTTAGGTCTAGGCAAGGAGACTTCTTTCTTCTTGTTTCTCGCCCAGGTAGGATCCTTCTCTGCTGTCTTCTTGGTCCTTTTCCTTGTTGCCATTGCCCTCTTCGTTGACAACTTCTGGATGAATAGCAGGACGTAGGCTGTTGCTCTTATCAGTCTTGTCCACTTTGAAAATCTATCTATCTGTGGTAGATAGGGATATTGTTGTTCCCTCTCCAAGTGACATCTCAGTGGTTTCCTTTCTATGTCGTCTTCAGGAACTTCACTTGATACTTCTACTGGCCATTGGTCTTCTGGTAACGTGAGAAACGCTGGTCCCTTGAACCATCGATGATTATGATCAAACTCGTTGGGTGTTGACCTCGTCGCATCATCAGCCACGTTTTCCTTCGTCGGCAGCCACCTCCATTCATTTTTCTTAGTGGTATCTTCAATCTCTGCCAATCTGTGAGCGACGAACGTTTTGTAGGCTCTTGGTTCCGATCGTATCCACGCTAAGGCCGTGCGTGAATCACTCCAATATATTTTCTTCTCCACTTCGAACTCATGCTCCTCCAGGACAGTATGCGCCAATCTTGCCCCCAGAAGTGCTGCCTGTAGCTCCAGCCGTGGTATGGAGATAGGTTTCAGCGGTGTCACCTTGCTTTTCGCGGCTGCCAATGCTACCGTTATACTGCCATCGTTGTTCTCGGAGCGCCAGTATACAGCGGCTGCATAAGCTTCCTCACTTGCGTCAACAAAGGTGTGTAGTTGACGGCGCGTCGATGCTCTGTAATCGTAGCACCGCGGTATCCTCAGGTTTTCTATGCTGAATAGACTTCTCATCCACTTCTGCCATCTTGGCCAGAGTTCTTCTGGAATTGGTTCGTCCCAACCGATGGTATATCGCCAAGTGTCCTGGAAAATCCTCTTTGCTGGCATGGTTATCGGAGATATATAACCCAAGGGATCGAAGAGCGCCATGATGATGCTGAGTGCTTCCCTTTTGGACGGTTTTCTCTCGTTCTGGATGACTTCTTCTGGTGTCTTCATCCTGTTGATTTTGAAGCTGAAGCAATCTTCTTGGACGTTCCACTGAAGCCCTAGAGCTTTCTCTGTTTCTTTTCCTCCGATTATCACGTTGAAATTGGAGTGTTTCTCGGGTTCAACTTCTACTAGTATCTCTTGTTTGTTCGAAGTCCAACCGTTGAGCACGAATCCTGCTTGTTTATGTACATAGTCAACCGCTTTCGTCGTCTCTATGGCTTCTTCTATAGTGACAAAACTTTGTAAGTAATCATCCATATAATGATTCTTCTTTATTGCCTCTGCTGCGTGCGGGTATTGTTCCTGGTAGTCCTCTGCATTCCTGTTTTTAACATATAGAGCGGTGCATGGTGACGATGTTGCTCCGAAAATGACCGATGTCATGCGATATTCATCTGGTTCGCCCTCCCGCCGGTCATCTCTCCATAGAAACCGAAGTGTGTCGCGATCTTCTTCTCTTATCTTTATCTGCATAAACATTTCTTTGATGTCCGCCGATACTGCATAAGGATATTGACGGAACCTCATAATTACCCCTGGTAGGGACTGGAGTAGATCTGGCCCGGACAGAAGCATGTCGTTGAGGCTCACCCCGGCGAACTTGGCTGCTGCGTCGTGAACCAATCTTGGTGGTTTGTGAGGCTTGGCTGGATTGATCACTGGAAAGTGAGGAAGGTACCATGTTCTACCTTGTTTTGGAGATGCGGGTGCCGGTTCAGCATACCCTGACTTGAGTAGGTTCTGCATACGATCTTTGTATTTCTCCTTGAGGTCCTCATCACGGTCCAGCTTTTTCTCCAATAAATGAAGCCGTTTCTCAGCCTGTGGATAGTTGTTGGGAATAACGAAATCTTTATCCTTCCACAGCATGCCAGTCTCATATCTCCCCTCGGGTAGGCGACGACTCTTTTCTTCTAGAATGTCGAGGGCTTTTCTCTCAGGATCTTCTCTTGGCTTCTTAGCTTCTATACCAAGTGACTCCAGCTTGAAATGTTCTTTGATAAGCTCTTCCATATCTTCATCCCTTTTCATCTGCTTCAGGTTTCCACAGAAGGCGATAGTGTCAGTAGTAGAGCTCTGACACCCATGCAGTACCCATCCTAATTGAGTGTAGGACGCGACAGGTTGATTTTCTTCCCTACACGTAGCTCCCTTTGTCACTATCAGGTGCCAATTATCCTGACCAATAAGTATCTTTGGCGTCGCTCTCTCATACACGATTTCTTCTGCTATGTCTGTGAGGTGAGCGCAATCTTCAATGTCTTCTCTTCTTATTGTGTCAGACGCGAAATTCAGACGATCCACCGTACGAACCGCTTCGACTTCATGTACTTCTTTAACATATTTCCCTTTGATCTTGAAGCTAAGCATCTTGCTGTTTTCGTGTCTCACTTCTGTGCTTATTCCCTGCAACCACATTGTCTTCTTTGGCCCATCTGCTCCTATGACTTCAGCAATGGATGCATCTATCAGTGTGACGGTGCTTCCTTCGTCCAGCAAGGCGAATGTCTCGACGCTTGTGAGTGGGCCAGTCAATACTACGGGAACAATCTTCAAATATGCCCGTCGATAACTCGGTTGATCAGTAGCCATAGTGACTTCCCTCGCTGACGTCACAGCTTCTGGCGTTGCTGCCTTCTTCTGATAGTGTAGTAGTTTGTGATGCCTCATTTGACAACCATCTTGTCCACATACTGGAGCTTTGCAGACGAATCTCTTGTGTTTGCTTCTTATACACCGAAAACAGACGTTATTCTTCTTACATATCAACCACCTTTCTTCGGTTGTAGCTTGCTTGAACTTCTCACAATCTGTTAGGTAATGTTGTTTCTCACAGGCGGGGCACTTTTCTGAAACTTCTTTCTTCAGTGTGAAGGCTTGTTCTTTTCTCTTTCTCCTATCTTGAAAGTTTCTATCTTCCTTCACTATTTCAGGCAATGCGTATGCTCCGCACTTGTCCGCTTCTTCATTGAGAAAGTTAGACAGCTTCTTTATATCTGGAATATCTTCTGTCTTGACCGCCACATAATCATACCACTTGTTTCTCAGTATCGGCGTTAGTTTCTCAATCACTATCCGGACTAATTCTGGATTATACAAATAGTGAGACTTCTTTAAGGCTTCTATTGTTCCCACTATGTTATCTATTGCGCCTGCAAAGACGCACAACTCTCTTGGACTGTCACTTATCTTATGCAGATGCTTCAGTTTCTCTATTTCCGCATGTATGAGTGACTCCGGTCGACCGAATCTTCTTTCTAATGCTTCTATAATCTTCTTTGGGTCAGATTGACTGAATAAGAGGCACCCGACGGCTTCTTTAGCTGTGCCTTTCAAACTTCTTCTTATTCTTGACACGTTTTCACTCGCTGAGAAAAACTTATGTGAGTCTTCATAGGCCGCCTTAAACCCAAGCCACTCGCTGCTATTGCCGTTGAAGAATGGTAACTCTTGCAAATACTTTGGAGGGTCTCTGCTTCCTTTTGCTGCCTGAACCAGAGCTGTAGCGAGCGTCGCGACGTCCACATTAGTTTGAGATTGACGAGTAGGCCCATCAGTGCATTTCTCTATCACTGGTTCCCGAACAATCTCCCGCACATATTCATCTTGTCGCTGCGGCGCTGCCTCTACCTCCTTAACCTTGTCTTCCATTGGCGGTGCAATATCTTGACTCCTTAATGGCGTCCTTTCAATCCAATTCTGAATTCTCACTGACTCGAGTTCATCATCTTCTTCTTCCTCAGATGTGTCATCTAACCTCATTTTTTGAAGCTTCAGTCTTTGCAATTCCTCCTCAGCTTTGGCCTGCTTTAATCTGCTTTCGGCTAGCTTCTCTTTGGCCTCCAGCTCCGCGAGGAGCTTCTTGCAGGAGGCCGCCGATCGGCGTGACCGAACGTCGTTAGGCCTCAGCGTATTTGATCGCCTTGATCCTTCCAGCAACGCCTGAGACGATTCTGTTGCCCTGGACGAGACGACCTCTTCTTCTGACTCGCCTATTTCCATGCGAGTAGGGTTAGCAGTAATACCGCTGCCCGACGCTGCCAAAAAAGCTTCCAATACAGGCGGACGTGGCACATTCTGTACCCCCTGTATTCCTTGAACGTCTATTAATACTTGTTCGGCAGGTTCTTGATGAGTCCGGTGCTCTCCGGGTCCCGCCGGGTTAGAAGAACCTGATTCGTCACCCTTCTGGCTTCTAGTGACCACCATTTTGCCCTCACAGTATATAACAGCACTAACAGTTACTATTCTTTATTATTTTTATCACTGGTTACTATTAACAGTCACTTAAAGCAGCAATCAGTCTATAGAGTCACTATTGTTTACTAATATCAGTCTTTAAATTCGCGTACAGTCTATATGCCAGTCCATTTATTTACTTTGACACTTATTTGTTTATACACTGGATTATATACTCACTGTTAATACTTGAAGTCAATAAACATCATGTCTCTATGCGTATTCGTGTAATTCAAAAACACAGGGCACAGTATACAGTCTTAACTCGAGACTTCCCCCACCTTTCGGACCACTGTACATCAACGCGTTACTTTACACTCGAATCGCGCCACTTGGGGAAACTCACAGACTGTAGTGTTTATTTACTTTACAGGCATCGGTCTATAAACTGGACTACTATTTACTTTTAGCACTGGTTAGCCTTAATGTAAGGTGTAGACGACTGTTACTTTCTCTCTATGCCAATCTGGCTGACACTGTACTGGTTACTTTCTTTATGCCAATCTGGCTGACACTGGACTGATTACTTTCTTTATGCCAATCTGGCTGACACTGGACTGATTACTTTCTTTTTGCCAATCTGGCTGACACTGGACTGATTACTTTCTTTATGCCGATCTGGCTGACACTGTAACTCACTTTAAAATACTGTTATATACTAAACTGACACTGTTATGCACTGTTATTTATTTTAAAATTAAAAAACACTACTGTACTGTCCATTTATTCACACTGATTCACTACTTTTTTATCCGGCTTCGATAGGACCACTTTGTACGGGAGGGCCTAATTACCGCTCCCGTTTTGGGTGTGCGGTGTGACTAGATACTGTCGCACTAGGACTACAGTAGGTAACTAACACTGGGTGGAAATAAAAGCACTATTGAATTCACTATGAAAACCCCAGGGTGAGGGCAGGGTCACTAGCCAGGCACTAGGTACTTTTCACTATTTCTGGATCCCGGAGAGCACTGAATTGAAACTGTGCGGTGTATGAAACCGCGCGTTCTTTTATACATTTTTAATTAATGAGCTGGCCAGCGGTCCCTGCCTACCCCTCTAGCTTTCAAATTTATTTTCTCTTAACCCTTAGATCTAGGTACATGTGGCAGCTTAAACCAAAGTGTATTTTACTCTAGGCTACATTCTAGGACTAGTTGTGTCACGCGGCGATGCTCAGGGAGGCTCCAAGCGAGCGCGGAGTAAATGACTATAAATATGAACTTCCCCCCACCCCTTCTTAATAAAACCACGCCTGCCATTCGGCGCGGCGTCAGAGCGCCCGTGTTCATCGCTACGCTAACATCGTGTGCAGTTGCTGTCTACAATGAGTGAAAACAGACCTTTTCAGGTCTCTACCTATCTGTTTCTAGTGTTTCTATGATTAGTTTGCCTAAATATATGAACTAAAATAAAACAACAGAAGGAAATACTCTTTAATACTTAACAACTAGTACATATTTAACCTATATTAGCCTAGTTCGCTAGTCTAAGGATGAAAAAGGGTATCTTTATTTACATTCAATCAACTTATTACATAAAAATATCCTATATACTGAACGGCTATATTTACATTTAAAGATTTTACTTATTGAACCGTAGAAAATCAGCAAAGATATACAAAAACAAATCCGTTCAGTATGCCGTCTAAGTGCCGTCGTGAACACAATCAAACAAAACTCTTCAACATATTAAGTAGGTACAGAAGTAGGTTTTATCCATATATTCTCCTGTTCGTAAGGTCGGACAAAACTAAACAGAATCCCAGGTAAATCTGGTAAAATTCGCCACACTCATACATATAAGTCACACATCAATAGGAGTTAGGTACTTTCCCGGCGCCCCGCCCCAAGCCGCTCGTATTTTCTTCGAAAGAAGCCTTTCTCCTATTCGTATTTGACGGCAATGATATACGGCACTACTAACTGAACTTTGAAACGTGAGTTTAACTTGCAAATATGTAGTACGAAATTACTGAATACCTATATTTTGTCTAATATAGCCGTACAAAAAAATAAAAAGACTAGTTCTTATCTTGTTGGTAATTTGGTATGGTATGTGGTGACCTCGTGGTGACCTATCAAGTACATTGTTTACTTAAACTGGCAAAGGCGTAATAAAACTACATCAAATAAAAGATCAAATATACTAAAACTTTGAATGATATAGAAAAGTAGACTAATTAAATAGCATATGGCGTAACATGTTTTGTTTTAATATCAAGAGTCGTCCGGACTCGTCTCGCTCGAGATTCGAATATGAGAAAAACAGATTTACAATCTTACCAAACCCTGACCAAACCACAGCAAAAAGACGGGGGAAAAGTTAAAGATACTTGGAAAACTTATAAAAAGTTTCAGTATGGATACGATTTAGGAAAAAATCTTTGAAAAATATGAAAAATTTATTACTTGACATATTTTCATCCGTTTGCAAAGAAAGAAGAATGATTTATTTAGGTTTGATACAGCCACTACTGGTGGAGACTTTGTGATTTGATTTAGGTTATAATAATATTATTATTTTTTAAGTCATCTGGACCCCACGATGGGTAAAGGCCTCCAGAGCATTCCATTCGTCTCTGTTCCTAGCAATATTTGCCCACTTTTTCCTGCGAAATCTTCTATCTCGTCTCTCTATCTCCCGTTTTAGTCGGGGCTGTGAATTTTCAGTTGTATGGAGGTGGTCACATTAAATCCTACGATGGTGATTTTTATAAACTACATAGATTATGATATTACAACTGCAAATTTAAGTGTAAAAAAAATCACCACCGCCGTTTTTTTTTAAACGCTATTATAAGACTCATATTGTTATAACTCTCAAACAAAAAATCCTACCAGGGTGATTTTTTGTTACATGTTTCCTTACGAATAATAAAAGCTTGATTTAAAAAATCACCAATAAATAACAATCCGAAATTGATTTTTTAATGAGTTGTAATTTTTATACTTTAAAAACATCCTGTACAAAAACAAAAAATCCAGCAATGGTGACTTTTATATATTATTCGTATACGATTGTAATGAACCATATCCTCAATTTTTATAAGGGTGACTACAACAGTTTTTTTTATTAACTTTTAATTTTTTTTAATTCTACAGTCGAGAAAATTGTATATTCGTACGTAATGTGAATTATTCAATCTTAATTTTAAAAAACGACTCATGTTTATGAACCCGATTTCCTGTAATTAAATAAAAACCATATTGACATTTATAACGTTAAAATACATTTTATGACTAGAAAGCCTTATTATAAACCGGCCAACTTTTATTTACAGGTAAATGAAGTTATATAAGGATGTCTAAAAACATCAAAATAATGTTAAGTATAAGAATCATGGTTGTAGGAATTTGTCGGTAAAAAAATTTAAATGCCCCGCCTATTTGTCACCACAAATATTGATTACAATGAGAATGGAATCAAGAGATGGACTAAAAGACTGATCTTTTAGTCCATCTCTTGATTCCATGAATTGAATTTAATTTATTTCTAGCTTTTACCCGCGGCTCGCCCGCGTGAATTTCCCACGGAAAAGTGCTTTTTCCCGGGAAGAAAGGTACTCTATGTCCTTCTTATTCTCAGTACCTACTTCAATCTATGTGTATTAGAAATTTCAGCAAGATTGGTTCAGTAGATAAAGCGTGAAGAGGTAACAAACTAACAAATAAACAAACAAACTCATTTTCGTATTTATAATATTAGTTAGGATTAGAATTAGGATAAGGTTTTTTTTTATTTGTATTCATCAAAGAGTTTACTTGCTTGTTGTCAGGCGCACGCGCAGTCGGCGCAGGCGGGGCCGGCGTGCGGCGCGCACTCGCATGGCGCTGCTGTACCGCGCCACGCGGCTCAAGGACCGCGCCGACACGCACGTGTTCACGTTCGTGGTGACGCGCTCGGCCACGCGCGAGCCGGACCGTGACGTCACCTCCAAGGACTTCTGCTGCGCGCACCAGCGATGGGCCGTCGCCTTCAGTCGCTCCGATGCTTCGCTAGGTCTGTTTCTGATACTGCTGTAGACACCATCTATGTTCACGTTCGTGACGCGCTTGGCCACGCGCGAGCCGGACCGTGACGTCACCTCCAAGGACTTCTGCTGCGCGCACCAGCGATGGCCGTCGCCTTCAGTTGCTCCGATGCTTTGCTAGGTCTGTTTCTGATACTCCTGTAGATACTGATTACTCTATGTTCACATTGGTGATGCGCTCAGCCACGCGCAAGTTGTTCGTGACGTCATCCCTAAGGACTTCTGCTAATTGCCTTTATTCAACGACTTGTTTTTTCCCTCGGTTTCGCTCGAGTGAATTTCGTTTTTCACCTATTTCACCCCATTAGGAGACGACGAGAGTTTTTTGATATTTATACCTACGTACAAGAAATTTCGCATTCATAAATATAAAATGCTTGAAAAGAACTTATCTATCCACACACATTTTCAAAGATTAGACTGCGCAATAAATAAATAATATACAATTATTATTCCGATGAGAGCACGTATAAGCAATTTCATCCTCCCAAGAAATCCCGCGAAAGGCAATAACAGCAATAACTTTCATAACATGTGTACACTTATTATGATTGGTGACTTTTCATTTGGAGCTTTATTAACTAGGTATTTCGTTTCTTTTGCAGGTGTGTACCTAGTATGGCGTGGCGCATGCGAGGGGATGCGTGTTTACGTCGACTTCACCTTCACACTACTCAGTAGAGATCACTTCACCGCCAATGAGGGTTTCTCGGGCAAACAAGTGCGGTTCAACGCGGGCTGCGCGGCGCAGGGGCGCGGGCGCTGCGTCTCACTCGCCGAGCTCAACACCAAGTTTGCAGACGCTCGCGGCGAGTTCCAACTCGAGCTTAGCATGTCCAAAGTGCGCACTCTATACTCGTGCGAGCTGCGGGCCCCGCGACTCGACACGCCGCCCATAGCCTTCGCCGGCTTTGACTGGTCGGTTTCAGCTACTGGCGGCAACAATAAGGATCCCCTTACCCTTCGACTAGTCCGCCTATCGGGCGAGGGCCAGAAATGCCGTGTGCGCTATGCACTCGCTCTCGGAGAGGGTGAAAGACGGCTGCACTCGGGCCCTCTCGAATATGTGTGCGACGCTGATGGTCGCACCCCTCCCTGGACTCCCAGACCTCCCGCGCGTCTTCTAAGCAAAGGAGTACGTCTGACAGTGGAACTCGTCTGGGCGAGAGCTCTAGCCGAGCTGGCTGTGCCGGCTGCCGGCCGCGCCGCCACGTGCTACGACCGAGACAAACAGGCCTGGTCGCTCCGCTGTGACATGCACTCTGAATCTGTACGACTTCATATGCTTTATCGAGATGTGCATCATGTGCCGCGCAATCACTTACGATATGTAAGCTGGTCGGCTTGGCTCGTGCGCGCGAACCCAGCCCCTGGGGAGCCAGATGCCGAAGAGTTGCCTGGCGCCCCCTTCGAGCATTACTACGCGCAGGAGAGCGCGGACGAGGGGCTCATGATGGAGACTTCACTTCGAGTGGAAGATGTTTCGCGGCCGGGCTGCCCCTTTCTGCACCCCGGCGGTGAGCTTCGTGTTCGCCTAGAATGGGGCGACACCTACTTACTCTTTCAAGCTACTTACCATGTCTATGACGATCTATGTCGTCTACAAGGACATCAAATGAGGTAATTACTTTTATCAACCGCATAACTAATAATAAGATGGTCTATTGCATAAACTTCCTAGCTATTTAAATGGCAGTATTTATGATAATCAATTAACCTTTTTTCACCTCTATTGTACCACTGAATCCGTGCTGAGCAAAGGTCTCCCCCACCACCGTCAAATCCTCTCTATCCAAATGAACCTCCAGCCAGTTTCTTATATATGCCCTTAGATAGATCATCAATCCATTGCATCCGCGGTCTTCCACTCTTTCGGTAGTCAACTTGAGGATACTTGGTGGCTACAAATTCACCTTAAAATTTCTTTGTTGCAGACGTGAGATAGCCGCTCTACAGGCTGAGAACTATTCCCTGGAGAGGCAACTGTTCAGCTATCAGAAGAGCCTGGCGTACGCGCAGGCGCAGGCGGGCGAGCCGACGGCAGCCGACACGGGCCGACGCTCCCCCGCCGAGCGTTCGCTCTCTACCGACACGGAGTACGCGTGAAGAACCAGTTCAACCAATGGCTGCCTTCGACAACGCCACTCCACTCTTCTATCTTTCGACTGATTCTGACATTTTTGAGCGATTTATCTATTTTTCTAGACGTTTTATGGCGAGGTGCGCCTCGTCCGCACCGCTTCTCGCCGGTCGCCTGCACTCTCGCCGCTCGATCTATCGATAGCCGATTATTATACTTGACTACTTTTCTATTTATCTGTACATAAAATATATTTAGATATTATATATTATGTATATTTCTTAACTTGAATCTCGAATTCATATACTGCAACAGTCGATTTATGAATAAAAGTCCGATAAATATATTGAAGTAATGCGTTTCATTTCCACCTTACCATACCACTATTTTCAAACATACATAAAATACGAGGTACCTCTTACGCCAACCAATATTGTAAATCTTTGTACAAAGACGCATCAAAATTGTAATGCATTCAGATGGAAATTAGAAAACCGAGGTGAAAATGCCGATTCGCATGCCACCTTGCCGCGGGTACAGCAGGGTGGATGTGGGGTTCGAACCCACTAAAAACATCCCGGTGTCCCTCTGCACTATAAATATATATCTGGGACTGCAGGTACGCCAACTAAACAACAAAATTGTACCTAATGCATCCATGCAGATGAAAAATGGGAACCTGAAAAAACCACAGAAGTAAATTTTTTTTTTTAAATATAAGCAGAAGAAACACAAATTTCACACAACTCTGATGATATTTGACAATATTTGCATCCTGTTCATGATAAGGACTGTCACATAACTCTGTCCCTTTCCTTCCTTAGCATTCCAATGTATTGCAACACGAACCACTACACTGAAAGATTTATCACAAGCCGGATTTTTCATGCGAAATGATCCTTAACTGTCATATTTTTGTTGTGTTGTCACAGTTGTCATAAATATTTAAAATTATTTTTTACTGTTTTGTGCTTTTAAACTCAATAGAAATGATAAAATGCAACGTGTACAATGTGTGGAAGTGTTTCATAAAAAAATATTCGTGGAATATCGTTCCTTCGGTAAGCAATTCATGTTTTTTTGACGTGCCCAATGATAATATACAATTTCGTGTTATTTTTGAATCAATAACCATTATTAGACTTTTGAATGCTATTTATCAGCAATATCATTATTTATTTTATAAAGTAGTGTATTAATTATAACCATTTCATAAGAAATACTACAAGTAATTTAATAATTTCGTAAATAGCATAGATCATTTGACAGATCCAGTTTTGTTTACTATGGCTGGGCCGAATCAAGGCAAATATACGAATTTAGTACCTATTCTATAAAAATCTCAGGAATTCTTTCTTGAAGATTAAAATGCACATTTTATAAAAATACTGACAGTGAATTTTATTTCAGAACAAGGAAAATATGTCAGAAAATAATACCTCAAGAAAGAGAACTGCTATGGGGAGTATTTCTCTTACGTACTACGAGTACCAGGACATTGAATGGACGCCAGCAACCATCAACATCATTGCAATGTTTCATTGCACGTGATTTTAAATAATTTAAAATAAATTTTATTTATTTAATGACTATAGTATTTTTTCCCAAAAGGGATAGAATTTCCCATTGTAAAAAGCTGATGCAGATCCGTCCGCACACCGCGCACGGCGCAAAATTTTTGGTTTTGCTACACTGTACTGAATATAATTTGTACGTGACGAACCGTACACCGGTGCGCTGGGTGTCGAACCTACGTCCCTCTGTTCCACACCTGGGCTCAGGGCAAACGCGGCGCGGTAGGCGCTCGAGACTGTACCACAAAGAAACAGGATAGAATGAACGGACGGTCAAAGAAACAAAATATTCGGTCGTATTGCCCAGCGGTACAGTCGAGCGTGGACGAAACGAGCGTACGGACAGAGCACTATTCTATACACTATGAGCCCAGCACTATTCTTCAGGCTTCTTTCTTCTTTTGCTTCTGTCTTCTGTTTCTTCTGTTTCTTCTTTCTTCACTGGAGAACTGGAGCGAACTGTAGACGCGATGGTACTGTGCGTATATTTATCCCCCAAATGGCGAGCGCACTCTGTATCCGTATGCGCGAGCTAGTCGAGCCAATAGGAACGCGGCGTTGACCTACCCCCGCGCTCCCCTCTGTCCGTCCGTCGCCCATGCTCTATGTACATAAGCCATTTATTTACTATAAACATATGTAATTATCACTATTAATCTATATCTATCATAAACTATCTATATATCTTATTAAGAAATCTATTTACATAAAAAATCTATAGAAAACTGTTATCTTATCATAAGCTAAGTTGTATATCTCTGTATGCTATGTACGGGGAAATAAAAGTCACACAAGACTATTTCTTTATTTGGCGACTTATTTAACTATAATCTATACTAACTTAACCTATTTACTATAGCTAAGGGGAATAAAAGACAAACTATACGATATTTTATTTACAACTTAGCCTATGTTATTCTAATTATATACTATTCTAGACTATCGTTTGTCGGCTGTCACGAACATTCTCCCGCCGTGCGTCGTCCGCCAGGTCGTCGCATTCTGTTTTTCCCGGGAGTGCAGCCGACGCTGTAGGCAGGATCACCAGCTTCTTCGTTGGCCGCCGCAGGACTCCGCCCTTCGTCCTCACGTCGACCGCTCTGGTGACTCCATCCGGTCCAGGGTGCACGGCGATGACGATGCCGCGCGGCCATGTGTTGCGCGGCAGGGTCCCATCGGCGATCAGCACGACGTCGCCGGCTCGGATTGCGGGGCCCTTAGCGTGGGGCTCCCGCCTGTGTTGCAAGTCAGGCAGGTACTCGCGTAGCCATCTTGCCCAGAAGAGATCGGCAAGGCGTTGTGAGGCGCGCCAGTGGGGACGCCCGATGAGGTCGCTGTCGTCGAAGGTGCCGGCGCTCGGAGTTCGCGCTGAACCACCCAGGAGAAAGTGGTTAGGGGTGATGGCTTCGGGATCTTCGGAGTTGACTGAGACGTGTGTCAGGGGCCGACTGTTGACTGTGTATTCGGCCTCTGCGAGTAGTGTGGAGAGTGTCTCTTCTGTCGGATGTCGCTCGTGCAGCACGGTGGTGAGTGCAGTCTTCACACTTCTGACGAGTCGCTCCCATGCCCCTCCCATGAATGGGGCCCCTGGTGGTATGTACCTAAAACTGATTGACCTCTTGTTCGCCTCCTGTTCTGTTGCCCTGGCTGCCTCGCGGAGTTCGGTCGCCGTACCTCGGAGATTCGTGCCGTTGTCTGACCACATTTCTGTTGGGCATCCTCTTCGTGCTATGAATCTTCGGAATGCCAGTACTGCGGAGTCAGTGCTGAGCGATGCGGCGATTTCCAGGTGTACGGCGCGTGTTGTAAGGCATGTGAACAACGCCACATAGCGCTTCTGTGTGCCGCGTCCGACTGTGACTGTGAGCGGCCCGAAGTAGTCCCATCCCGTGTAGGTGAATGGTCTTCTGTGATGTGCTAGTCTGCAGTGCGGTAGATCACCGGTCGGCGGAGTCGGTGGCGTAGCTCTTCTAATACGACACGGAATGCAGCGATGAATGATAGCCCGCGCTGTTGGCCGCAGGCGTAAAATCCAAAAACTCTGTCGACACTCGTTGATTGTCGTCTCTACGCCGGCGTGGTGTAGACTTCTATGTACATATTCTATGTAGAGTCGCGTAGTGTAGTGATCTCCGTCTAACACCGGTGGTCTCTTCGTAGTATCTTCTATGTTTGTTGCGGCGGCGATTCTTGACCTTATCGTTATCACTCCGGTGACAAGTTCGACCGCTAGGGGCGCAGTCGACTGTTGTTGCTAATTTCCTTCCCGCAGGCGAGTGCTGTTATTTCGTTGGCGAAATTTTCTTGCTGGCTCGCTCGAACTAATAACTTTTCAGCGTCGCGCAGCGTCGCGGCGGGGATCTGTAGGTACTGTCGCTGCGGTTTTTCTCCCTTCTGTACTGTAATTTTCTGTTTTCTATTATGTTTGTTGATTTTGTGCCACGCCGGATCCTTCTCTGTGTTTTTTCGCGTGCGCTTGTAATGCACGGCTTCTGTGTTCTTTTTTCTTAGCAGATCTATGAACTGTAGGACCCGCGCCGTGGAACGTAGGACCCGCTCCCACCGGGAAAACCTGTGGACGTCTGGAATACATTCCCGGAGAGCGGCCGACGTCTTCTGTGCTGTAGTGTGACATGTTTTTTCTTCTCCAGTTTTTTCTATAGGCGTAGGACTGTCAGACGGCCATATTGATGGATGTTGGCGTAGGAACTCGGGGCCTCGAAACCAGCGGCGATTTTTGTCGAGGCCTTGTGGTACATCCCGCGTAGCATCGTCCGCGACGTTCAACTTTGTGGGCACCCATCGCCACTCGCTGACTGTACTATTTTCTTCTATTTCGGCGATTCGATGAGCGACGTATGGACGGTAGGTGCGCGCGCCGTTGGCGATGAACGCGTCCATCTGTTCTTCGTACTTCTTCTTGAGTTGGGGGTCCCTGTCGATCTTGCGTTCTGTAGATAATAATCTTCTGTAGGCATTGTTGTAATTATTAGGCATTACAACGTCTGTTGACTTCCAAAGCAGCGCTGTTTCGTAACGCCCGTCGTCTCGTTGCTGTGTGTTTTCTTCTAACATGACGAGTGCTCGCTGTTCGGGGTCGCTGCGTGGTTGTCTCGGTGCTATAGTGAGGGACTCCAACGCGAAGTGGTGTTTCAGCTGTTCGTCCATTCTGTTGTCGACGCTGACCTCTTCTGTGTTGCTCGGCTCGACGATATGGTTGACGTAGTGTACGCGCTGTCCTAGTGTACGGGTGTGTGCGCCGTGTAACACCCATCCCAACGACGTACGAGATGCGACCGGCTGATCGCGTCGACCTCTTCGTACTTCTGTGGCGAGTAGCATGTGCCAGTTGTCTTGCCCGATGAGTAGTTTCGGCGTCGCATCTTGGTACTTGAGGTGGTCGGCGATGTCTGTTAAGTGATCGCAGCCGGCCAGATCTTCGTCGGTGATGCGTTGTGGCGATAGACGTAGGCTGCTGAGCGTGCGCGCTTGCATTCTGTAGCTACTGTCTGCCCCGTGGATGGTGAAGGATACACGTCGCGACTGTGTAGCGTCAACTTCTGTCTTCCCGATGGCTTCTATGTGTAGAGGGCTGACTGGTCCTCTTGCGCCAATCTTCTGTGCTATTTGTTCGTCGAGGAGCGATATGGTCGAACCGTCGTCCAACAGAGCGTAGGTAGAAATGTCGCCCTTGGGACCGGAGAGACGAACTGGGACTATCTTTAGGAAGGCCTGGGCGCGCTTCCTCTGTGTCCACGTTGAGGCGACGATTTCACTGGGTTCTTCCTTCTTCGTGAAGTGAAGTAAGCTGTGGTGAGTGCGGGTGCACCCATCGACGTCACAGGATTTCTTCTCACACGTGTGACCTCGGTGTCGGTAGATGAGACAACGGAAACACAGCCTCTTGTTCTTGGCAAATTCCCATCTTCCGTTCGGATCCGCTTCTATGAACTGTTGACATGCGGAGGGAGCGTGGCCGGGTTTGCCGCAGACGACACACTCCTTTTTCTGTGCTGTAGGTTTCGACGACTCGGTCGCGGCGAATGTTTTCTGTTGACGGTCCCGCCGCTGTGGAGTCTTCGTATCTGTGTGTGTAGGTATTGCCTCCGGTAGTGCGTGCCGGCCGCATCTGTCCGCTTCGCGCTGTAGGAATCGAGCCAACTTGACCAGGTCCGCTTCGTCTTCACTCTGTTCTGCTTCGAAGTCGTACCAGCGGTATCGCAGCGTCGGAGGAAGCTTGTCGACTGTCTTCGTTGTGACTTCCGGGTTGTATACGTAGAATATCTTGCCGAGAGCTTGCAGCGCTGTTACGATGTTGACCACTCGAGTAGCGAAGATACAGATGTCCTTAGGCGTATCGTTGGGGCGCGGCAGTGAACGCAGGCGCTCCAATTCGGAGATGGCGATAGCGTCGGGACGACCGAAACGGGACTCGAGCGTCTTCATAATAACTTCTGGCTTGCCTGTGTGAATGAGTAGAGTCTCGACGGCTTCTTTGGCTTTTCCACGTATGCTGCGACGTAGGCGGGCCATGTTGTCGATGTCGGAGTAATGCGGCGATGTTTCTTGATATGCGGCACGGAACGACAACCATTCTTGATACGATCCGTAGTACGGGGGCAATTCTTGCACATGACGGGTTCCCATCGCGCGGCGAGAGCGAAGGCATTCGCGAGCTCGGTGATATCGATGCTATGAGGCTGGCGAACGGCGACTGTAGTATTTTCTCCCGCCGGTGACGAAACGGGCATCTGAGGGGCGCGCGGGGTCGGTGGGGGTGACGCGCGCTGCACTGTGTTTGCTGTAGTTTGCAGTACCTGTGGTTTCACGACGATCGGTGGTGGCGCCACTGTAGCTTGCGCGGCTGGCGTCGTGATATCTTGTTGCACTGCAGGCGACGGATTGTATGCTTGATCTGCGATGGCAAGCTGCGGTTGACTGGTGTCCAGCCAGTCGGTGACTCGACGCGCCGTTTCCTGTTCACTGATCACCGTGTCGTCGTCTTCTGTATCTGATTCTTCTTCTAGGGCGGCGACGCGGGCGGCGGCGAGTTCGACCTGTAGGCGTAGTAACTCTTCCTTGGCCTTGGCGAGGCGGAGCGATTTCTTGCTCTTCTGGCTGCTTCGGCGACGGGACGGACGAGGAGAGGCTACGCGTTCTGTAGGGAGCGAGGGAGCGGCTCCCGCGGCACCGACGGAGGCGGAGGGGCGCAGCGGGGCTTCTCTCGCGACGGTGCTGTGTGACGAGTTCGCTGTTGTGGTTCCATGAGTCCAAGTGTGGGTTTCTTCGGTAGCCGTGGTGCCGGAGGACGTGGTCGTGACTGTGGTGCCGCTGCTCTGAACACCGCTCGCTGACGAGGCTATTACCTCCGACGAACGCTCGGAGGCCCCTGGCGGCGAAACGGCGGGCGCTGTAGCGACGGCGGGTTGATCCGGAGACGGCTGTACGGGCGCGGCAGCCTCTGACGCTGCCCTCGATGTGCGCTCGCCCCGACCGGACCTCGACCTTGTTACTGGCATCTTCTATAGTTCTTCCGCGGCGAATGGGCGTAGATCCAACGCTGTGATATCCGGCTCCGAAAGGACCAGCAATGTACGTGACGAACCGTACACCGGTGCGCTGGGTGTCGAACCTACGTCCCTCTGTTCCACACCTGGGCTCAGGGAAAACGCGGCGCGGTAGGCGCTCGAGACTGTACCACAAAGAAACAGGATAGAATGAACGGACGGTCAAAGAAACAAAATATTCGGTCGTATTGCCCAGCGGTACAGTCGAGCGTGGACGAAACGAGCGTACGGACAGAGCACTATTCTATACACTATGAGCCCAGCACTATTCTTCAGGCTTCTTTCTTCTTTTGCTTCTGTCTTCTGTTTCTTCTGTTTCTTCTTTCTTCACTGGAGAACTGGAGCGAACTGTAGACGCGATGGTACTGTGCGTATATTTATCCCCCAAATGGCGAGCGCACTCTGTATCCGTATGCGCGAGCTAGTCGAGCCAATAGGAACGCGGCGTTGACCTACCCCCGCGCTCCCCTCTGTCCGTCCGTCGCCCATGCTCTATGTACATAAGCCATTTATTTACTATAAACATATGTAATTATCACTATTAATCTATATCTATCATAAACTATCTATATATCTTATTAAGAAATCTATTTACATAAAAAATCTATAGAAAACTGTTATCTTATCATAAGCTAAGTTGTATATCTCTGTATGCTATGTACGGGGAAATAAAAGTCACACAAGACTATTTCTTTATTTGGCGACTTATTTAACTATAATCTATACTAACTTAACCTATTTACTATAGCTAAGGGGAATAAAAGACAAACTATACGATATTTTATTTACAACTTAGCCTATGTTATTCTAATTATATACTATTCTAGACTATCGTTTGTCGGCTGTCACGAACATAATTAATTATCTTAGATCCGACCCTGTATTCTGTCGTTGTGTGAATAATAATCTTAGTGTGTGTTTTTGCCATGCAATTTCAAATGACATGTTCAGTCTGCTTACTATTATTATATGTCTGTGGAAAAAACTAAAATTTATTTTTCTGTGATAAAAGGAGATCGGCAGCTCTAGAAGCTGTCGTAAAACATTTTCTCTCATGTTCAGCATGGGTAATAGTGTCATACGAAACTAGTTTTACGACCGAAACCGAAAACGAATTTCGGCAACGGTGTCTGTTTCGGCCGAAACCGAAACCGAAACCGAAACTTCCTTACAAGGCTCATATTTTGAGGGAAAAATAAAGAAAACGTTATTATAATCAATCAGTCTTTATTGTTTTCTCTTTAAATCACATAGATTTCTCTTTAAATCACATAGTTACTAATATCACAATTACAATAGGTATAAGTAGTTACTTAATATTTAAGTAATAAAATAAACAAAAATAAATCACTTTTATCTTTAGAACAAATAAACTTAAACTTCTTTCTTATAAACTCAGTTTGACACTTTTTATGACCCTTCAGTCAAAAAAGTAAAAAAAAAAGAAAAAAGACAAAAGCTAAACGACTGTATTATATAATACTATAAATTAAGTATAAACTATGATCGTAATCACAAGAATGCAGAACAAGAGGCGACGACTAGTGAAGTAACCACATAAATACTGATAAATAAGAAATAAAGATTACAGATATACCTACATGAAATTATTAGTAACATAATTAATAACTTTCATTAATTAGTTAACTAATCCGTAATTATCGGTAATCGTTATTTCTTATTCTTACTTATTATATTAGTATTCATAATTAAACAATCTTATATTATAGGTAAGAAACAATAACTTATCAACATTTTCGCCTAGCAGGTTGCTTCTTCTGTCAGAATAAATTTGTCCAGCAGCACTAAATAACTGTTCACTGGAAACACTCGTCGGTGGAGCTGACAAGAATTTCAGTGCTACCTTTTTCAAAGACAGAAATGGACTAGAATCCCAGTACGAATAAATATGGGCATTTCTCTGTAACCTAGGCTCAGACAAGTATGCTTGAACGGTTTGCTTAACTTGTGATAAACAATCACTGTTCTCCTCACCTGAGGTTTCTATTAATTGACAAGTAGATTTATCGTGGGCGTCCCAAAGCCCTTCTCCTTTTGCTAAGGACGTTATTGTAGTTGAGCAAGACGACAAGCAAGCGAATCACGACATTGGCTCTGATCGTATTCATTCACTCATTCAACGCGCCGAACATGACCGATAACAGCGCGGAAACTCCCGAATGCACATTCGGTTTCGGTCGTAGTTTCGGCAAGTTTGCCGCCGAAAACGAAACTAAACCGAAACTCGTGTTTTTACCGAAACTCAACCGAAAACGAAACCGAAACCGAACATTCGGTCGGTCGGACACATAGATCAAAACATCAGAATTCTTATAGAAATGTGCGCTGATAATATCATTTTTTTGAGGCTGATGCTTAGATAAATCAAAGGGCTGAAAACACTATCTGTGGCTGATAATGATGAGATAGATTTCTAGTTGTAATGACAGCCTGGCTAGGTAGGTTTTTTTTCTGAGGAATTTATACCTAACTCACAAAATGTGTACGAGTGTGGTGTCTCTCCTTGGCTCGCCCAAACCATGGAGCACCTGTTGTCCTGCCCCCTGTGCCCTAACACCTGCACTCGGGATGACCTGATGGCGGCCACCGATGAGGCTGTGAAAGTGGCAGAGCACTTTTCGGGTACCTATATAGCGGTGGCGAGTGTGGAATCAAAAGTAAACACCGAGCACGGTTATATCAAACTACTTTTAATTCGCAAAATAACAGAAGTATAAACTAACAACTCGCTCGCTACAGTGCGTGCGTCGCGGCGTAAAACAAAGGTACACACGACCTCACCGCTTCGCATTCCTTGAATAGACTAAAACTAACTTTGTTCGATGAGACGCGCGCGACCTCGACGCGCGCGCTGTGAGCGTCTCGGAGCGGGGCATACCGGATAGCGTGGCGTCTCCATAGAAGCGTATATAATGCTGCCCGCTATATCCTCCTCCAAGTCACTGGATCGACCCGATTGTGACTTGGCTGGTCGACCACGACGACGTTGATGTTCAATAACTGGGGATTCACCAACGTACGGTGTTAGGGCGCTGGCATGATACTTGCCCTTTACGGTACCGTTAATGTCAACGATGACATACGACGTCGGACTACAGACTTTCGCAACGCGATAAGGACCCTCTCGCTTAGGGGCGAATTTGCTTGTGATGCCACGCTGTGCACTACTCGCCACATGGGTCTCCACGAGGACCATGTCTCCCTCTTTAAACGGAGCAACCTGCCTCCGCTGTTTATCGGCGACAGCCTTTCTAACATCCTGTTGCGACTCAATACGTCTCTTGACATCCACAAGAGTGTGAGCAAAATCTCTCAAATATGGTGTTATTTGAGGCACAAAATTCTGCTGCGACACTATGGCTCTAAAATCCAAGTGGGCTGCGAGAGGCGTACGCAACTCACGCGCAAAAGTTATAAAAGCGGCAGTATGACCAGTTCCTTCATTATACGAACTGTTTAACGAAAAACGTACCGTTGGCAACATGTCCGGCCAAGAACGATGCTCAGAACCGACTAGAATGGCTAAGAGCTTTTTTAACTCGCTTAACTCGCGGTTCTTTCGTTCAGCGGGATTTGCCTCTGGATGATACACCGGTATCAGAGACTGGTGAACCCCGAAAACCAGCATGACCTTCTGCATGACTGCCGAAACAAATTGGGTGCCGTTATCTGAGATTACCCGCCTCGGCAACCCATAACGTAAGAAAACTTCTTCAATTAACATCTTAGCGCAAGTTTCTGCAGTTGCATCACACAATGCAAACAGCTCCACCCAGCGGCTAGCAGTATCTTCTACCAAGAAAATCCATTTCTCCCCTTTCTCTCCTTCGGGATGAGGGCCGAACAAGTCCATCGCCAGTACCTCGAAACGTTGCTGGGGCACTGGGGTTTGCAGCAGACCTGCTGGCTTCAAATTGGTGGCTTTATACTTTTGACAAAGGTCACAGGATTTGAGATACTGAGCCGTATATGTTTTCATATTATTAAAGTAATAACGCTCTTTAATCTTCCGCAAAGTCCGCTCCAAACCCAAGTGTCCAGCAGTAGGCGCGTCGTGAAATTGTTTTAAGACATCTGCCTTCAATGACTCTGGGATAACTAACTGGGGCTCCTCGGATTCAGCATCCGGATCACATCTAAAGAGCACGCGTTGAGAAAGATAATAACCTCGATCTGACCATCGAGTATCGTCAGCATTCTGGGTATCTTCAAAGTTCTCGATAATTTTGGCTAAATCTGGATCACCAAGTTGGGCGCTACGAATATCCTCTGGGGCAACAATCGTCTGCCAGTAACCAGCCTTTAAATCAATTGTGGACATGACACAACCTACCCTGGTACTCTGCAATAAGTCATCTATGACCGGAAGTGGATACTTATCAGTGCGGGTGACGCTGTTCAATTTCCGGTAGTCGACACAAAAGCGGACCTCACCATTTTTCTTTGGTATCAGCACCACAGGGGAAGCCCACTCCGACTCAGCATCTTCGATGATGTCGTCCTCTAACATCTTTTCTAACTCCGCTCTGATCACTTCTTTTTTTCCTGGTGAAACACGATAAGGAGGACTAGCAATAGGCCTGGCGTCTCCGGTATCAATACGGTGAACAGCAAACTGAGTTGGTCCTCCCCCTGGAGTGAAAATGTCCTCATTGACATTCAGAAGGTTGGACAGCTGCTGTCGTTCGTCGTTGCCTAAATGGGACCCTTCGTCATCACGAAGACCCACTGCCGAGCAATGCAAAGGTTCACATAACCTACTACCGTTTTGTTCAAAAACCATGGGCTGAGGTGCCCTATCGTGATTCAGAAACCAGATACCGCGACAAAAATCTAATACCATGCCAGCATCCTGTATAAAGTTCATTCCCAACAAACTCTCTGTAGCGTTGGGCAACATTATAAACTTAACTTCTAGAGAGACACCGCGCACCCTAACCCTAACTTGCGTCTGTTCCACAATTTGCGCAACTGTCCGCCCGTCCGCATATTTAAGTTGAGTAAATACATTTTCAAATTTGTGTCCATACTTAACTAAATGAGCTTTAAGACTAACACTACCTATACAATGTTTTGCACCTGTGTCTATGAGCACTTTACCACTTTCACCATAAATTTCTATTTGTAAAACCGGTCGCACTCGCGAATCTATATTTACACTATTGACGGACTGAAAAGAAGTCGTCACGGACGGAGAAGGTTCATTTTTTTACATATAGGGCAGTTGGATCGAATAACACCGGGTGCGCCGCACCCGAAACACGTGATGGTTGACACGCGCGGCTCTCCATCGGTGTCAACTTTCTGTTTGACCAACTTTTGACACTCATCCTTCCGATGGCCGTATTTTTTACAGTAGTTGCAATGGGGCCGAGACCTGCTATTGTGAGGTGTCCCGGTCGTCTGCGATGTCGTCGCAGGAGCAGATACGGTGGACTTTACAGTAGAAGGCGGTGTTGGTGTAATTTCCTTGAATGTCGATATAGATGGTTTCACATCAGAAGATGAAGGTCTACTCTCATCTAAAATGTCTTCGACACGCCGGGCCATACTTATGAGTTCAGCGAAAGTAGAAAAGTCTGTGCGCGGGACCTTCTCACGAATCCGTCGGTGCAGCAAACCGTAAACCATATCGAGTTGAACGGTCACCGACAGGGAATGGAGGGGGCAACTGTGAGATAAGTGCCCTGATGTGGCACACAAAAAGGTCCGTTGGTTCATTACCACGCTGCTCTCTCTCAAATATTCTCCTATAAACTTTGTGCGGGGGCAACCGTGGTCCAAAAGTTTGCTTCAGTGCTTCGATGGCGGCAGACCAGGTTGGGGTATGATCCTTCACACCCTGCCACCATGTCGCAGCCAACCCGGTGAGTAGCATGGGCAGGCCGCGCAAGGCATTGTCGTCGCTTATACCCACGCAGTCTTTGTACACCTCTATGGCGTCTATAAAAGATTCCACGTTGCTAGATTTCTCACCGTCGAAACGTGTCGTGCATTTAGCAAAATTTCCATGTAAAGGAGTACTTACAGCTAGTGGGCAATTTACCCTTTCCAGTAGAAATCTCAGCTGCTCAGTTGTGATCATGATCGGAGCAGGTGACGGCAGCGAAGCAGACTCTGGCGCAGGTGAAGGCGGATGTTCAGCCTCCGGAGTAGGCGGCGGCGACGCCACCACATTAGGTTGGGCGGCGGCGGCCGATGTCGGATCTGCTGCGTGAGATCTCGTAAGCACCATGGTTGCACGATTAAACAATGCGTGTAGGCCGGAAAAATATTTACAAAAAGTCTGGAAGCACTAAACTATAACCACGAACACAATGTCTAAAACGCTTAAAAGTCACAAAGCGTACCTGTACACAAAGTCTAAAATAACTCAGGTCGCTTAAAATATAAAGTTTAAACTATTTACACACTTTAGTCCAGTCCACTACGCGAGTCCATAAACACCATTCACAAACTTTAAAAATAAAACGGCGTTACGCGTTAGCACACACTGAGCTTGTGGAAAGGTCCAGAAACTAAAACAAAGAATAATCTAAAAAGTCTACTAACTCCTATTGCACAACAAACAGCCACACTGTCGCAAAAGGTTCACAAATAGTTCATACAAAAAAATAGCAGGTAGGCGTTTCTCTCGGCGTTGGGCAATAAAACAGGGTTACCAAGGGACGCTATACAGCCGAGGGACGCTATGCAATAAACCGTTAACTTTTGTTGCGCAGGACACGAATGAACATGAATTCATAACACAAATACAGTTTTATAAGTCCAACACTGTCACAGAATACTAAGAAAGTCTAGAATCTAGATTTAATTTGAGTCTGACGTGACTACGGAACAAACGGCCTCGTACCGACGTAGCACACGTGAACACGAACACTCAAGTACTGTGTAACAAACAGTCAAACACTGTCACAGTAGGTACACTCAAAAGTCTAGATTTTATAGAGCCTAACGTGACTACGGAACAAACGGCCTCTTAGGTACCGTCGTAGAACACGAGAACACGAACAACACACGCGAAATTTAACATTGCCCACACGTTGAAGCGCCAATATAGCGGTGGCGAGTGTGGAATCAAAAGTAAACACCGAGCACGGTTATATCAAACTACTTTTAATTCGCAAAATAACAGAAGTATAAACTAACAACTCGCTCGCTACAGTGCGTGCGTCGCGGCGTAAAACAAAGGTACACACGACCTCACCGCTTCGCGTTCCTTGAATAGACTAAAACTAACTTTGTTCGATGAGACGCGCGCGACCTCGACGCGCGCGCTGTGAGCGTCTCGGAGCGGGGCATACCGGATAGCGTGGCGTCTCCATAGAAGCGTATATAATGTTGCCCGCTATACCTACCTATTTAAATAATAGACTGTTGGAATAGCATCGACACTCCAAGAAGAAGAAGTTGACACTTTTATGTGTCCTTATGATCCTGTTTAACTTTTTTACAGGCAACACTGAACAATACGTCAATGTCAAACATTCATGTGTTTGTCAATGTCATACATTGATAAATAAACGTCATTTAATTAAACATCCTGTTAGAATATTAGATTAGATAAATGTCAGATAAACGTGTTTTATTTGTGGTGTTTTGGTTGCTGCGTTAATTCGTTTATTGTTGTAAAACTAAATAAAAATGGCCCAAGGCAAGCTGAAAGTAAAAAGTAAATTGCCTGTTGGAGCGAAAGCTAAGAAGGGCAAAGGAAAACCGGTTACAAAACGTAACAATGCGCCTGTCCCTAGCAAATCTACCGCGATCGAGCGCAACAAGATGAAGGCTAAGGTGACGAAGATGGTGAATGCACAGGCTGAGCAGCAACTTCGAGCTTTGGCTACCAGCTCAGGAGAGCTGTCGGCAGCGCAGAAACATGTAGCAAAAGCACCAACGGCACCCGCGCCTGCGAAATGAAACATAACCTAAAAACTACACGGAGGACTTGTTTCAAGTTTTGTACAAATTTGGTGTAATAAACTATAAGTGCGATTAATGTTATTTTCTAGATATTTATACTCCTCACTCTTAAGTGAGCATATGCACTTGTAGCAATGTAATAAATTGAATACAAAATACAACAACAAAATCAAGTGAATTCACTTGATATCACTTGGTATCAAGTGAATTCACTTGATTTTGTTTTAAGTTGTAAGTATAGTATTTTTTACTCAATTTATTACATTGCTACAAGTGCTTATGCACTGTGATGCAAAATTGCAAGTAAGTACTAAGAGACACATGTGTGTCTTATGTTAAAAACTAGATTACAATAGAAAATAAAGTATTTGCCATCTCAAGAGACAGTTGGCTTATCTGATGGGTTACATGTTATAATTACCGGAGACACTTTAAACATACATTGTTAATAATTGTTATTGTTATAGCTCTGTTGTTATCAAACATATTTCAATTGAATAAAGTTTACATAATGAAGTTGGCAATTGTGTAAGTTTTATAAATTTTTTTAATAATAAATCTATGTAACAGGCAAATGTAATTTTATTAAAGTCAAATCATAGTAGATAGTTATTTTGACAATTCTTTCAGTAAATTAAGGCCACAGAATTTTAAATAATATGGCAAATAGAAGTTCATTCTCCACTACTTTCTTTCAGGTATTACAAAAACTAGTTTTGCCCGCAACTTCTGCTGCTCCTTCTGTCAGTCAGTAACGGAAGAGTTTTATTGATAAATTTTTTTAACATAAATTATGATTCAATCAAGTGTGAATGAGCTTCAGGGTCATATGCAGCTTATTTCAGTTGGCAAAAAATAACCTGCCTGGCTCATCCATTACATGATATTGATTCAAATTCTATTGCTTATTCACAGGCCTAGAAATTTATTTGAAACATCATTTTGAGTAATTCATTATAAAGTGTTTATTTATTAATCAGTATTGTACCCAGGCTTGAGAAGAAATGGTTAGTAGCAAACATCCATTATCTGTTATTGCCAATCTGGGGCCTACATGAATTTATACTTGTAAAAAAAAATTCATTGAACAGGAATCTTTTAATACTTTCATGAGGGGTCAACAAAATAGTCCTTTAGGTAATATAAGGTTTTTTAAAATTTTGTCTGTATTTCTGTCCCCAATGTTTGTATGAGACTAGAAGAATTTTTGAAAATTACGACTTTGAACGGCATGGAATATAACAGTTTGACACTGGATGTTTTTAGACTAATCCGACCCTGCTGAGCACGATTTTGCCCGGTATCACACCAATTTCCCCGCCCCCCTTTTCATTGAAAATATGTCCCTCGCCACGGTTTTCTCCGTTTTGTACAAAAACTGTTGGATCTAGAAGAAGACTGTCAAAGACAAAATTAATCTGCATTAAATTACCTACCACATGGTATAAATTTTATTTTATAGGTCTAATAGTTTTTGCGTAACATCTACCAAAATTTCGAGGTTATTATTTTTTTTTAATTTTGACTTTTTTTCCCCATTTTTTAGGGAAACCGCTGAATTTGGACCAAGTGATGTATGTACTAAAAAATCTTGATGTATTAATCTACAAAACAAGACCCCATTAACAGTCGTACGAGTTTTTGTTTACCTTTGACAACTTACAGCGCCGAACTTGCAAACATTGAACAACAATTAACCCCCATAAACTACCTAATTTATACTTCGTAGAGTCGAATTAGTCTAAAAACATCCGGTGTCAAACTGTAACATTCCATGCCGTTTAACTTAAAAAGGAGACGGTTTTTCAGATTATTCTTCTAGACTATATGCAAGATTTAACTTAAAAACTGGCGCAGGTTTCATTAGAAGACGGTCACGCATAGAATCTGATATATTAACAAACTATTGTTACTAATATTACACGCAAATGAAGTTGCGGGCAAAGCATTATTATACGCTGGATATTCAGAACTAGCTTTGCTCTGAATATCTAGCGTATATAATAATGAAATCAAAATCAAAAATTCTTAATTGAATCTTGGCCTTCAAAGAAGGCTCTTTTTCACGTCAAAAACTAATTATTTAATCATAGTATATTATGTCTCAAAGCTACAAACTACTAGCATTTCGGAACGGAATGCTTTCATTTAATTCGCGTTCAGTCTAAACCGTAGTTCACACTCGAGTGTCCATCGTCAATAAATCATTAGGCAGCCTGATTTGCATCCAGTCTAATCTAGTTGCTCCATTTAAGGCGATCAGTTCCGGCGTGTAGCCGACTTCACTCATGAGTGGTACTTGTAGTGGAAACGGTCACCGCCTTCCCTATTAGGGCATGATTGGGAAGTCCTGTATGCACGCAACGCATCGGGTTTTTAACATGTTTTAGGGCGCCTTACCTCAAAAGGAATAAAGGATCCTTCACAGGATGACTTCGCTGTCTGAAAGCTGTGACAGAAAAGAAGGAAGAAGTCTTTGGAGAAAATGCAGCAGTGGAGTTTGTTGCGCCGCCTCTTCTCCACTTGCGCTTTGGAGGCGGTGGTAATCTTAGCTTTAAGTAATTTTATGACGTCAACTAACAAAAAAACAAGAATGTGACGATTTATAAGTGCTATTTTTAAGCCTATATAAATAAAAATAATTGACTTTGAGGAACGTACTATTTTTACACGACTGACCAAATAAGGAGTGTTATGTTTTCAGGGTTCATCTATGTATGTAAGTTGCTTTATTCCACCGTAAGTCCTGAACGGCGTAACAGATTTTGATGTGAGAGGTATTTTTAGATTCCTTGAATCCCTTGAGTCACATAGGCTTTGTGGGTTATCAGTCGTGTTTTTTATTTTTTAATAATTTGCTTGTTGTTGTAAGTAACAGACCAGTCGATTGTCTATAAGGCAATGTTCTTTATAAGCAAGTTCCTTCGTGATGAAATAGTCCTACGGTGATAAAATAATAGTGATTTATGGTATTCTATTCATTTGTTCAATTCGCATCGTTTATAACCATTAATTTATTGTGTATAGGTAATTAATTTTATATTTAACTCATTAAATGGCCACCCCCTTCCATAGAGTTACACGGACGAAACGTGGATGTCCATGATCACTACACTACAGATGAAAAGCGGCTAACGGTTAGGTTGTAAATGTTTATACGCTTTAAGAATAGGTATAGGAACTTTAAGCTTCTTTCGGCTTTATAATGGATTCCCTTTCCGAGAACCCTCTTAAGTACAAAACTAAAATTTATAGCTGAAATTCCAATAACAGTCATCGCAAAATGGATTTATTAGGTCAACCTTAGAATAACTATTTTTTATAGAGCCCGTGTGTTTCACTTCAGTCAGTCGACGAAAAAGAATCGCGAGAAATATGTAAAGTTAATTTTACTTCATTTCAAATGTAACAACTTACCGAACAAAAAGGAACCGAATATTCCAGATATAATATGAATACTTAGGTACCTGTTACGCTATGACATAAACTTGACCGTTTGGTGACTGGTTCTCTTATTTTGACAACAAAGCCTAATCTAACACTTCAGACCCACCGGCCACACCCCTGGTGGTACGGTGGGACTTTTAAAATTAAACGGTACCACCATGGGTGTCAGTGATGTGATTACCTATCTATCTTTGACATGGATAACTCATATGTAGGAAGATAATTAAGTAGGTAATAGAAAATGCATATCATGAGTTAGTTACTAATTTTATTTAAAGCTAGCCTTATAAGCATGCCATCATAGTGCAACACAATATAGCTTCCGTTTCGTGTTGCTTTGCCGGCCGCACACGACAGTTTTTTCCGTACGGAAAAAACTAACGTGTGTGCCCAGTTTTAAGAATGATATTATTTGTACCTATGATCCTTCGGTAGTGCGCGCTCTACCAACCCGATAAAGGCTATAACTCAATTAGGAGTTGCAAACCTTTAAACGGCAACAGAATGCGGAGATATCAAAGGGCAAGTACAAATTGTTTTCACGCTGGCTCATTTGCTGAGCCGCGAGAACCGATGATGAACATTACATGTTTAAGCTGACTTTCCATTACCCACTGCGGATTATATTTTTCATAATTAAATTTTTCATATAAGTAATTATTGTGGAGAAACTTTCATCTCTTGTGTTGATCCAACTCGACTTGCTGTGACTAAGATGAGATATTGTCCTTGGTCCTGCCAGAAGGTCAACGCAGTAGAACCACGGATAGCAAAAGCGTATATTTGTCTTCGTGCAAACAATTTGCTCAATTTTATTTATTGCTGATTTTATCCCAAGGCAGTAACAGGGGTAGGTAGATAAGTACTTGTATCTACTCTCTCTCTCTCAGCCGAAAGACGTCCACTGCTGGACAAAGGCCTCCCCCAAGGATTTCCATAACGACCGGTCCTGCGCTGCCCGCATCCATGCGCATCCCGCGACCTTCACCAGGTCGTCGGTCCACCGAGTGGGAGGCCTGCCAACACTACGTTTTCCGGTTCGTTTTGAAACTTATATGGGCTTTAATACCCTTACCCTATGTGCTATTCCCGGTATTTTTCTACCCATATTCCTGCCAAATTTTATCGAAATCCATCCAGTATATATTAAGTCACAAACTCACATCCAAACTTTCGCATTTATAATATTAGTTTAGTGTGGCCTGTGGTGTGGCCCTAGAATAGCACCAACCCATCTCTTCCCGTGGGTGTCGTAAGAGGCGACTAAGGGATCTAAAACACCGGAGGATGGGCAGCAGCATCTTTCCGCGTACTATGACATCACACTGCGATCGCCAACCCGCATGCCAAGCGTGGCGATTACGGCAAAACCCCCCTATGGTTGATACACCCACAACACGGCCCCTAGTCCCCGGCGGCCCCGCTATCCCGGACTCTGGTAGCGGTCACGGTAACGGCGGGGCAGGGGGTGCTAAGAATCCCCGGCAGATGCCAGGCTACCAACCCCGACGACCCTTGGCCCTGGCAACTTACAACACGTGCACACTGCGGACCGACGAGAAACTCGCTGAACTGGAGGAAGAATTGAGCAGGTTACGATGGGATATTGTAGGATTATGTGAAGTCCGAAGAGAGATGAGGACACCATGATCCTCAAATCCGGAAACCTGCTCTATTTCCGGGAGGGCGACCAACTGTCCCAGGGTGGTGTCGGGTTTATCGTCCACAGGTCCCTCGTCAACAACGTGGTCCAGTTCGAGAGTGTTTCGGCGAGGGTAGCGTACCTTGTACTCAGAATCACCAAACGGTATTCGTTGAAGGTAATACAAGTATACGCACCGCCCTCATATCGCTCCGACGACGAGGTAGAGACTATGTATGAGGATATTTCTAGAGCCATACATAGCTCCCAGGCCCACTATACCGTTGTGATGGGGGACTTTAACGCGAAACTGGGCAAACGAAGCGATGATGAGCTGAGAGTGGGAATTTTGGATATGGAACGAGGAATGCACGTGGTCATCTGCTGGCCGGCTTTATGGAGAAGGAGGGCCTCTTTATGATGAACTCCTTCTTCAAAAAGCCAAAACAGCGAAAGTGGACATGGTTGCATCCTAATGGCGTTACAAAAAATGAGATTGACTTCATCTTGTCGACGAAGAGGCACATATTCAATGATGTCTCTGTGATCAATGCCGTAAAAACAGGAAGCGATCACCGATTGGTAAGAGGCACATTGAATCTTAGAATAAAACTCGAAAGGTGTCGACTGATGAAGTCTACGCTCCGACCAGCGCCTATCCAGCTCCAAAACCCCGAGAGCTTTCAGCTCGAGTTGCAGAATCGCTTCGAATGCCTGGGAGACTGCGAAAATCTGGACGATTATAATGACAGGTTTGTGCAAATTGTCCAAACAGCTGGGTCTAAGGCCTTCAAAACCCGCTGTTCAAAAGGAACCAAAAAGATCTCGGACCTCACCAACAAACTCATGGAAGAAAGACGAAACTTGGTTCTGCAGTCCTCTGACGATGCTGCTCAGTATCGACGTCTAAACAGACAGATCTCCAAGTCCCTAACGCGCGATTTACGCCAATTCAATACTGACCGTATTGAAGAGGCGATTAAGCGAAATAAGGGCTCAAAAGTGTTTGCAAGGGATCTGTCTGTTGGTCAAAGCCAACTGACCAAGCTGAAGACTGAGGATGGCAGAATCATTTCGTCGAAGCCAGAGCTGTTGGAAGAGGTTGAGAAGTTCTACGGACAATTATACACCAGCGTACGCGCACCTGTCAGTAATCTGGCCAAAGATCCAAGAGCCAGATTGACCCGACACTACACCGAAGATATCCCGGACGTCAGCCTATACGAAATTAGAATGGCTCTCAAACAGTTAAAAAACAATAAGGCACCGGGTGATGATGGAATCACGGCTGAGCTTCTGAAAGCAGGTGGAACACCGGTATTAAAAGCTCTTCAGAAGCTATTCGATTCCGTCATACTCGAGGGACAAACGCCTACGGCATGGCACAGAAGTGTGGTGGTACTTTTCTTCAAAAAAGGCGACAAAACCTTATTGAAGAATTATAGGCCTATCTCACTTCTGAGCCATGTCTACAAACTGTTTTCGAGAGTCATTACGAATCGTCTCGCTCGCAGGTTCGACGACTTCCAGCCTCCCGAACAAGCCGGTTTCCGAAAAGGCTTTAGTACCGTAGACCACTTACATACGCTGCGGCAGATTATACAGAAGACTGAGGAGTATAATCAGCCCTTATGCTTGGCGTTTGTGGACTACGAGAAAGCCTTCGATTCGATCGAGACCTGGGCTGTGCTACAGTCTCTCCAACGGTGCCAAATTGACTATCGATATATCGAAGCGCTGAAGTGTTTGTACGAAAACGCCACCATGTCGGTCCGTCTCCAGGATCAAGGCTCGAAACCTATCCAGTTGAAGCGAGGGGTGAGACAGGGAGACGTTATTTCTCGAAACTGTTCACCGCCGCCCTGGAAGATGTCTTCAAGCTTCTGGACTGGAGCGGACTCGGTATCAATATCAACGGCGAGTACCTCACTCACCTTCGATTCGCTGACGATATCGTAGTCATGGCTGAGACCTTGGAAGACCTAGGCACAATGCTCGATGGCCTCTGTAGAGCCTCTCAACAAGTGGGTCTAAAAATGAACATGGATAAGACGAAAATCATGTCTAATATCCGTGTCGCACCCACTCCTCTAAAGGTTGGAGACTCTACACTCGAAGTTGTTGACAATTACGTATACCTGGGACAAACAGTTCAGTTAGGTAAGTCCAACTTCGAGAAAGAGGTCAACCGTCGAATCCAACTCGGCTGGGCAGCGTTCGGGAAGCTTCGCGATATCTTCTCGTCCAAAATACCGCAGTGTCTCAAGACAAAGGTCTTTGACCAGTGTGTGTTGCCAGTAATGACATACGGAACAGAGACGTGGTCGCTTACTATGGGCCTCATAAGAAGGCTCAAGGTCACCCAAAGGGCGATGGAGCGCGCTATGCTCGGAGTTTCCCTGCGTGATCGAATCAGAAATGAGGAGATCCGTAGGAGAACTAAAGTAACCGACATAGCCCGCAGAATCGCCAAACTTAAGTGGCAGTGGGCGGGGCACATAGCTCGCAGAACAGATAGCCGTTGGGGCAGAAAAGTTCTCGAGTGGCGACCACGAACCGGAAAACGTAGTGTTGGCAGGCCTCCCACTCGGTGGACCGACGACCTGGTGAAGGTCGCGGGTTGCGCATGGATGCGGGCAGCGCAGGACCGGTCGTTGTGGAAATCCTTGGGGAGGCCTTTGTCCAGCAGTGGACGTCTTTCGGCTGAGAGAAGAGAAGAAGAAGGAAGGTGAAGAACCATACTTTACAAGTGCAGCGCCAGAATACTTTATGTTTTTTACACGACTGACCAAAAAAGGAGTGTTATGTTTTCAGCGTTCATGTATGTATGTATGTATGTATGTATGTAAGTTTCTTTATTCCACCATAAGTCCTGAACGGCTTAACAGATTTTGATGTAAGAGGTGTTGTTGGATTCCTTGCATTCGCCCGAGTGACATAGGCTATGTGACGTCATCATAAAAACAAAATGGCGGATTATATACGCGATAAACAGCTGACCGAAAAAAATAAATTTGATCAATCTTATCGAGTGTAGTATCAAATTGAAGGGCTTTGAAAGGCAATTTCAAAAATATATATAACTTATATGTTTGTATGTACTTTTAGGTGTATAAATAAAATATATAGTAAGATCAACACCGTTAGATCGTCAATGTACACAGAGAGTCCGGCCTTCGGCCTCGCCCCGCTCTTTGCTCACAAGCCCGAGCTCGGCCTTCAGCCTCTCTTGCGTGGCTGGCAGCCCTGGAGCTGCGTTCAGGCCAGGCCGAAGGCCGAGTCTTTCGTATACATGGATGACCTTATGATTTCATTTCAAACGGCTCTTAACGTCGAGTGGCCGAGGGTCTCCTATAATGGCTCGCCCCCGTCGATTATACGATTCTAGTTTACGTAGGCAGTACCCCAGATCCACTTTGGCGCGCCTTGCGCCCATAAGGCAACAGTTCAAAGCTTCGTCTAAACTACCACCGGCTGTGGTCGACGCCAGGGTTCTCTATGTCATTCGGTCGAGCACCTCCCCCGCCTATATATTATAGGTACTCTCCGCAGGCAGTACCCCAGGTCTACTTTCAGGTCTATTTTGGTACCGTTCCCGGTGCTGCTGCATCTGCGTTTAAATTGAAGGATGCTTTCCTTCTCCAGCCGCATCGTCTCGTGAACAAAGTGCAGGACGAGGCCTAAGGCCGAGCCCTTTGTATACATGGATGACTTTTATATTTCATCTCAAACCTCCAGTAAACCAAGGACCCCCACCCCGGCCGCGCAATCAAGGCCACAGCCCGAGCTGCGTCCAGGACAGGCCGAAGGCCGAGTCTTTCGTATACATGGATGACCTTATGATTCAAACGGCTATTAACGTCGGCTATGACTGGCTGTGGTCGTCGCCCAGGGGCCATTGTAATATTTGGTCGAGCACCCCCCCCCCCCCTCCTTATCTATTATCTATCTTAGTTTCCGCGGGCGGTAATCCCAGCTCAGGTCACTTTGGTTGGTATATTTCGAGCACCTCCCCCGCCTATATATTATAGGTACTCTCCGCAGAGCAGTACCCCAGGTCTACTTTCAGGTCTATTTTGGTACCGTTCCCGATGCTGCTGCAGCTGTGTTTAAATCGAAGGCTTAGCTTCCCTTCCCCAGCCGCGCTGCCGTTTCGAGAATAAAGTGCAAGACGAGGCTTTAGCCTAAAGTCGAGCCCTCTGTATACAAGGACGACTTTTATATTTCATCTCAAACCTCCAGTACACCAGGGGCACACAACCACCCGAGCTGCGTCCAGGCTGGGCCGAAGGCCGTGCCAGAGCATAATCACGAGACGGATCTCGTGAGCATAAAGGGGGCGAGGCCGTAGGCAGAGTCCTTCGTATACATGGACGATCTTCCGATTTCATCTTAAAGCCCCAATATTCAACCGAGATACTGGAGTCCGAAGGCCGATTCGCCTTGGCCCGCGAGGCCGATGGCCGAGTTCCGTGTATGAGAAGCCGAGATGCGTAGCGAGTCCGAAGGCTGGGGCCCGCCTCCAGCCGGTGCAAGCGAGACCGAAGGCAGAGTTGCAGCTTCATAGCAAAGAGCTAAAGCGAAAATAGTCTTTCGGCTCTTCACCTAGTCTAAACCGACAACTCTTCTACGTTGATGACTTTTTACTTACCTCTTAAACTTTTCTTTAACATACTCGAAACTGCAAAAGTAAAATTGTCCTGCACAGCACGCTAGGTGCTTTAGCCTCGCCTCGCCTCTCGGCTTTATGTACGCAGCTCACCCATCAGGCCTTCGGCCTCAGCCCCTCTGCTGGTTTGAGATGAAATGAGAAGGTCATTTATGTATACGAAGGGCTAGGCCTTCGGCCTTGTCACTCTCTCTGCTCACGAGATGGAGCTCGACCTTCGGCCAAGCACAAGTTGTCAGTCGTGTTTTTTATTTTTTAATAATTAGCTTGTTTAATATTTATTTATTACACAAAACCGTACTATTACACATTCTGCCAAACTGTGAAACAGTTTGTCGGCAGCTCTCGTGGAACAAACTACTTAAACTCCATTCATTCTTACCAGTCCTATCATGTAAACAATCTTCACAGTACTTTTTTTGAATTTTGTTGAAAATAAATCAAATATTAGTTCAAACCTAACATTCTAAAGTAAAACATTTATTAACCACGAAAGTAATTTCCTAAAAAGTCTATTTTAATTTATATTGTTGTAAAATCATTAAAAGACATTGTAAGATTGTTTACATGATAGGACTGGTAAGAATAAATGGAGTTTACATACCTATATAGATAAGTACATTAACTATATTTAAGTTACTTCATGTTTCAAATCAAACTACCTATGTATTATATTAAAGTATTTCTATGCCTAATAAGAATAAGGTTATTTATAAAAACAAACACAAACACTTTTTTGATGTTTTTGACCTATGGTGGAACAAAGAAACTTATAAGTTACTACATGTTTCAAATCAAACTACCTATGTATTATATTAAAGTACATATTTATATACCTAATAAGAATAAGGTTTTTTATAAAGACAAACACAGACAACTTGCAGCTTGCAGTGCGTAATGAAACCGCAACTTAAACTTTACCGTTTGGCGATTAGCCGGCTGTGCTGTGATCGATCGGCTATCGCCTGTCCCCTGTTCCTCATTTTTCAAGTCCTCCTTGCCTTCGCACAAATGGATCCTAATTCTACACTTACAATCCATGTTCTTCCCGTTGAAAATTAGATTCACTTACAGTACCTGTTAGCAACGAGTTAAATTAATGTGCTTTTGAAGAGATATACCCAAGATCATCCATCTGTTGGTCTTTAGTAGTAGAAATAGGTTTACTTAAAGGTTAATTAAATGTTAGCTGCCTGGCAGCACCTATTTGCCAAATGTCAAGCGTAGTACCTATTATACGTGCAACAAAACTATTTGAAGGTTGATCTTCCTGCATCTGGCTGATATATGAAATGGATTCTGATTCTGACATGTCATCACGATGAAAGCCCCTTAAAAATATAGATTTTACAAAATACTGCACACAAATTATTAATTATGTTAATTATATAAAACTAAGAAATAATGAATAGATCGAGATTTAATTTAAAAAAAAAGAGGCGTTCAATAACAACAAAAACTTGGTTGACATTTCAAAGTAGATACTATCTATAGTTAGTTACTGCACTTTTGACCTATGATGCCGATACTTAGAAATAAATTATGATCGTGAAGGTAATGTAAACAACAGTGTGCGAATTTGGGATCACAAAGCAATATAGAATGTATGCATGCAGTGTTAAATTCGCAGAAACTTGTTATTGTAAATCAGGAGGGTGCTCTACGTGGGCTGTTTCCTACCGATGGTGTTTATGGAAAACTATGGGAAAAAATGGTGTCTAATATAGTGGATTTCTAGAGGCTAAGATGATGAATATTTTTTATGATTTCTTTCTAAATAAATCATGAAAAATCAATCTATTAAGGTCTACCTAATCACTCAAAAGCCGTACAGATCAGCTGACTGTGTTGGCAGTGAAGGAAACCTAACAGGTGAAAGTAAATTAAAACCTAGTGCTTTATTTTTCTCAAAAAATAACGGCGACTTTGGCATAACATTTACGGTACGGTACATACTCGTATAGTGGGCCACAAAAGTATAACACTTATTATAAATAAAAAAAAAAAATGCGTTTATTATCAAAAAATATGCTACAACATGAATTAAACGTTGGTTCCCAAACTAGGAAGACCCTGTGTCTTGGGACCTTTAGCATCTTTACAATTTTTTGCACATCTATACATATAAGTAATAATAATAATATATAATAAAACAGTAAAAATATTTTGTCTGTACATTTTGTATTTTTGACTGAAATGGATAGAGGGACACTTAAAAAGAATAATAGAACGTGAAATTTTTTTTTTGGAATTTCTTGTCTGTCTGTCTGTATGTATGATCACGCTAATCTCCGAAAGTACTGAACCGATTTGAATGAAACTTTTTTTGTTGTAAAGCTATTAAGCCTGGGCAACATATAGGCTATAATTTATTTTGAAAACTGGAAAACCTGATGAAGAACCTTAACAGAACAGCTAAACTATAAGAAATATGGAAATGGTGCCTTAACAAAAGTCGTTTAACCTGATGAGCATTTTCTGATGACGTATAAAAATTGAAGATCTGGAACATCTGATGAAGAACTGCAAGAGACCAGCTACACTATAATAACATTATGGAAATGGCGCCTTAGTAAAAGTCCTTCAACCTGATGAGCATTTTCTGCTCACGTATAAAAATTGAAGATCTGGAACATCTGATGAAAAGCTCCAAGAGAGATTTTTCATCTAAGCGAAACTCACGCGGGCGAAGTCGCGGGCGACAGTATCATATAAAATATAAATATTTAATGTACATCACAATCATTTCATTACAAATTATTTATTCAATACATTTATCCAATTTCGTATGATATAGTGGATCGCATTGTCGAAGCCCTATTCAAGGGACTCGCAAAATAAAAGAATACTTTTGGAAAATTTCTACGTAGCCGAGGCGCGCCGATGTTGCTCCAACAGTATTTTAGGTAGTATACTTGTTTACGTGGCCCACTGTACATAATAAGTTTCTTTGTGAGTAAATCAGGGACTGTATTTTTCCATTGGCTTGTGCAAGTGTGTCTGTGTGTCGCTTCCATATGTAGGCATTGTCGCATGCTGAGTGAGCGGCAACAGCAGTACCAGGGCTGTAGTCTGAATATCCTCGCAATTTTTTCCCACATTTTTTATATTTTTGCCTGTCTGTTACTTTGTTTATTTTTCCTGCTTTTTTTTTAAAATCGATGTTGACTTTAACATTATCCTCGTGGAGTCTATTCCTTTGACTTGCTTTTCTTCAGGTGAACTCTAGTCTGTGAAGAAAAACAAGTCATCCTTACTTTTATTCTAGGAATGAATGTAAGTTATAGCCATCGGAATTATAATTATAGATGTTTTGTAACATATAAGTACCTACGCCAGCTAAACGACTAGCTAAATAAAGCTTATATGTAAAATGATGACACATATAATTTGATATCTAGTGGTTTTGCTTTCCATTTCATATATCTAATGATCAAATTTAAGTGGTGGACGGTGAAATACCGTACATAATTGGTCTGCCAATTCAAAGGTTCTTCCGTCCGGATCGAATCCATCACGGTTCGATTGAGCTTCAAATTCTTGAGGCGAACGCAAATCAATACCGCTCTACAATCCTCACTGTGACTTTTCCTAAAGTTTAGGATTTTAATTTTAACTACTTACTTATTCAACAGCAGCGATACCATCATGCTCTACTAAACATGGCATAAGTAAAGTAAAAGTATCCACATTTTATGTCAGGATACTCATACAACGTCAAAAGTTATGTTTTTTAATTCGCAAATGACTCGCATCTCAATTAGTGAGCTCAAAGGTCAACAGCGGCCAACAACTTTTGGTCATTACATAAAAAGCAACCTAATCTCACGATGTCGCCAGCCCTGGCATGGCATGGCCGAGGAGGGAGGGGGGGTGATGCGTCGAATTCGCCGAATAAGATTAATAAATGCAGGCGGGGAGCGGCTAATGACACGCGCGGTGCAGATATTTTTTATCGCGAATTTAAAACATAAACTGGTTGCGGCAGTAGCAGTCCTCCTTCCCCCCTCCGAGCAGCTCTCCCCCTCCCCCGCGTGCACCTCTGCATAGTTCACCGCTCCTCACAGCGCGAGCGATCGACACCTTTCGCCTGCTCTAATCACGCTCATTTGCAAACATCTTAATCATTAGTTATTACTATATTTGGGCCGAACTGATCATTAAGCCAAACCAGGCTCGCCTAATCAGTAACTACGCCTACCATATTTGTAAACGTAATCGGAAAAGTTAATCAAACAACTAATTCCTTGAAACTTATCGTGTATCGTTGATGTCTTTTGTAGGGAGATAAGGTTCGACTCCCGCGCAACCCACTCGGCAGGGTTGGTAACAAGTGACGAGCGTCTCGTGTGGTATATTTGACACCTGTCGCGTCTGCGACGGACGGGCTGAGTCGACCGCGGTGGTACCAGCGGTGATACGAGCGGGGCAATAAATCCGGTTGTGCGCAGCGCAGGCGCGGGTTGCAATTAAAGTAGTGTCGCGGCGGAGACCGTGCGAAAGTGAAGCGGCACAGAGTATGCGACGGGAGTTTTGGTACAAACTTGAGAGACCTCCGTCTGGAAATACAAAGCTGCAGTGATTTCATCCAGGCATTCCACTAACTACCTATGCTGCGTTATGATGTAGCAGCTCAAATGTTGATCCATTCCATCAACTATCTGATAGTGGCAATGATGATGGTAGCACCCCTGCGCAATGCTATGTAACTATTAATAGAATATATTCCTATTACTTTAACCTTTAATTTCCTACTTTACTTAATCATCATACCTTTTGATTGAACAGGATCGTCCCTTAATTTTTTAGGATTTTTGTGCATCAAGATTTTATTGGATTTTTTTTATCATATCTACTTAATTTCTATATTTAATAAGAATATTGTCCATTGATTGTCGTTATGTACGAGTATGTATCATTTTAGTTAAACAAATATATAAGATGCTGATGCAATTGAGTGTCTCTGACAAGGAACAGATCTGCCGTTACAAGTTTCTTATACATACTCATTTGATGATGGATTATATTTAGAGAGTATTATTTGAGTGAGATCTCTCAAGACATCCTTTGCCGTCGCCCCTAGACTCAATCAAAGATGCCTTCTGCTCCAGGCCTAGGATTTAGAAATCTATGAAAGCTCATGCAGCAGAAGTCGCGTCCAGACTTGTTACCTGTATGATTCATAAAGTCATCTGAGTTCAGCGTATTTAATTATTCTGTGGAGTCCTCGGGCGTGTGTGCGGTGCGCAGACGACGGCAGTCCGCGCGCGGAGCCCGACGCAGGCGCACGTCCGCCGCACGAGGCCGCAGGGGCGCCGCCATGGTGTACCCCGAGGCGTCCCGATGGGCCGCTTCCGACCAGGACGCCGCGCTCGCGCCCCTCTACGACACCGTCTACAGAGGTCAGCTGATTTTGCAAACATCAAGATCCTTTGTTCCCACTCGCTCCCGTATATAAACCTGCTTGTTTACTCGATTTTCATCCCGGAAAATATGCCTAACAGACTCTTTGTAGATAGCTTTGAGAAGTATAATAACTTGATCAGCGGTGAGTTTTCATTTCTAATTTTATTTGGTGTTGACAATGTCGCGTGTTTATGTTGTAAAGCTTAGAAAATCAGTAGAGAAGTGGAGACAGAGCGGCATCTTGATTTATATCCGGTCTCATTGCAACTATTGCAAGCTTCGCGAAATTGCACAAGCGGTCCCCCGCCGCTTGCGACACCGGTCTGTATCGAGTCTAGCCTGCTCTCTATCTCAGCTGATTTCTACTCAATAGAATCACATTTAAATATTCATTAATGAGCCCGGATAATGTATGCAATCAACACCATTTTTATAGCCTTTTAACGACTCGGAAAGCCCATAAAGTGTGTTTCGCTCGCGAACTCTAACAATTGGATTGGTCGCTATGACCGAAAGGTCTGTTTTTGTACTGTCGTAAAAATATATAAAATCAATAAATTGTTCCTCAAAAAATCTGTTGACAGACGATTAAAATAATCAGCCGATGATTGGTTTCGCAGTTCTCGGATTGATATTGTAATTTATCGTTTATTGGATTCTTTTTTGTTATCGCCGAAATCCAAGTTCCAGCTGAAATGTACTTTTAGTCCCTTCAGGAGATACAACTATTCCCTTGCCAAACATTGATTTACAGGTTCAGGCGTGAAAACGTAACAGAAAGCCAAACATTTCTTAATCTTTTTGTAATAATGTAATCCTGATCACATATTAATGTTATAATAAAAGTTTTCAGTATAAAAGAAATTGTAATAATGACTGCGGCTGTAAACGATATGTATTGGACATTTGACGCGGTGCATCTAATATTCGTGGGAGCGATATGAATGACTCAGTGCGCAAACTTGCGAGATCGACCGGATACATTGAATTCGGTTATATTCGCTTATACTTAGATATTTATTAGATAGGTCAACTCTTTATTGCACCATTTCAGAAAAAAATGAGCGCAGAGGCGGACTTTATCGCAAATGCAATATCTTCCAGCCGTTTTGTGGTGGAAAGAGAAATAATTATATATTATTATTAATTATTTTTTGTTTAATTTGTCAAATTAGACATAATGTAGCTACGTAGCCACTTAAATTATCAGAAAAAGCTTTGTCAATTTTCGTTGAATGAAATTGAATTAAATAATTAAATTCTCCTCCCTTGTAAAAGTTTGTGAAAATGGATATTTGTTTACATTTATACAAAAACTACTAGATGGATTTCGATGAAATTTGGTACGCGTGTAGAATGAAACCTAAAATAACAATAGTGTACTTTTTATCCCGAGCCCCGGCGCAGAGTCCATAAGTCCATAAAACTAATGAAAAAAAAAGAAAATATTTCCTAAATATTTTGTATTTTTTATTTTTATCAAACCTTATTCCAACTTATAAGTATTTCAGAAATGAACGCCGCCAGTATCATGGGAACTTTAGAGCCAGGTACGATGCGGAGTGGCCTATTAGACTAAATATTTTTGACGAAGCATGTTGCGGATATTTTTCTGTAGCCTTTTTGACGAAGCTTGTTGCGGATATTTTACTGTAAACATTTTAAGAAATAAAAACAATAATTAACATAACATTGCTGCACTAGAAACTAACACATAACTTCAATTAGAGTTACCATTGTCACAATTCGAAGGACGCTCCGCTGTACGTAAAAGGAATTTCAGCGCAAAGCTTTGACAAAGCTCGTTTGCGTTCGAAAGCTTCGCAGCTTCCCAAGCTGGCGCGTCCCACAATGATACTGTTAACTTCTAGACAATGCACTCTTCCCAGGGTTTTAATCTCAAACGGTTGTTACAGACTGTTTACTCTCATAACTGCTTTGGTAAAGACAAACTTCCGCGTGTTACAAAATTCTACCTTGACTAATAAAGTAAGTTTAGTTTTATACTTACTTTCTTTTAGAAGTTGTTCCTTAATTTGTTTCAATGAAAACATCATTTTTCAAAAGCTATAATTAAACTTTGTCATTGTTTTCAATTCAATTACTTATTCACATAACTTGTATTTTTTTTTGTATTTCCTATTTTTTAATTTTTGTATTTTAAAATTAGCTTATATTAAAGAATTACGTTCTGCATATTTGGTTGACTGAAGTGATAAATGTGAAAGTTATTCAATAAATCAAAGTAATTCACATAATAAGTATATATTGCAAGTAATTAAATGAGTGCAATTAATTATAGTACATTTTGCTATTATTTCAAAAATTAAAAACCATCCTCCTTTTTCGAGGTCGGTTAAAAAGCGAATCATATCACAATTAAACTTTACAGACGCTGACAAGCAAATAGTTTTTGCGTTTGGGGAAATACGCTTTTTATTTCGCTAACTGTTAAATGTGAAGACAATAGACGGTTTTCTCAAGCATTTTATAAGAGTACTCGTAGATCTTTTGTTTTGCAACTTAATTATATTTTTAACTAGCTGCGCCCCGAGGCTCTTCTCTCGAGGGAATTGTGGCATAAAAAGGTAAGCCATTCCATGTTTCTGTGTGTAGCAAATTTCATTAAAATCCGTGCAGTACTTTTTGCGTGTAAGAGAAGCAAACATCTTTTTTTCCAACGCGTAACAATCCAACCTTTTTTCACAAAATTTACACTTACTTTCAAGTTATTAGGAGAAGTAGAAAGTAGAATAATTTGGGGTGAAATCTACGTCTACTTAATCTGATTGATGTCAAATAAAATTAATTTGTATGTGTAAACCAAAAATTTATCTAACTATCTCGAATGTTTTTCTTTTTAAATCGTCATCAAAATATTTACCTTTGTGCTATTATTATCCCATTATTAGGCAAATGAAATGTCCGGTGAAGAAAAACATGATCGTGAAGAAACCTGTGTTCAGATAATTGATGGCTAAAATGTGAAACGGAGAAGGCAATGGCAACCAAAATCACAGTGCGAACAATGTCATTTCATGTATTTCGTTCCACGTAATAGTGGCCATTCGTAGTGATTACATTCTCTTTACCTAAGTCATGAGAAATAGGACTATCCAAAACGGACTAGGCAATGGGTTTTCTCCAATGGTTTTCTCCATATGTATTGGCCAAAAATATATAGTTTTCGAGCGGAGGTGGCCGAGTGGTAGAGCGATGATTGCTAGTGTGTGAAATGGAGAAAGCAAGAGCAAGCCACTCCATTACATTGCCAAGATAGTCGTTATGTGTGTTTCATTCGACATAATGACCACGACCCTCATTTATGAGGAAATACGACAAAAAAAATCAAAATCTATTTCCAAAAAAGGTAGAATGGTAAAGGTAGGATGTAGTTTTCATGCTCCTTCCACGTTGCATGTTATACCTATGCTCATAAGCTCTACTATTGGCCAGGGTGAATTTACCGTCAATAATTGAGAGCTTTTAAGTGCTGGCGTTAAGCTTAATTAAAGCTAAATTTAACGGTCTCAAGATAATTCAAGCTGTACTGTTATAGGCGTTTACAATAACCATAAACTGATCTCAGTCTTCTAACAATTATTATTTTATAGTTTTATTTTAAACTAGCTTTTGCCCGCGGCTTCGCTCGCGTGAATTTCTCACGGGAAGAGTGCTTTTTCTCGGGATGAAAGGTGAACGGTATTATGCGAAATTTCAGGAAGATTGGTTCAGTAGATAAAGCGTGTAGTGGTAACAAACAAACTCACTTTCGCATTTATAATATTAGTTAGGATGCAGAGCTTCGAGCAACAAGGACTTTGGCGCGCGGTAAGGTCGTGTTGCTCTATGATGTAGAGACAAATAAAATAGACTTCTAGAGTGGTTTAATTCGGTTCATTTGTTATGTCTATACGAACAATATATAGATATTTGTAGATAAAATGGTATTTAGAGGTACAGACCACAATCAAACAACCTGATTGCCGCTAGTCCTAGCTCATATAGAGTCTCTAATCAGGCGAAAGCTTCGAACGAGCGCAATTAAGCTCAAAGCTTAATTAGTATCGTATAGGCTTCAAATTAGGTACAAATATTTCAGGGGCATATTCCGTTCGATGATATTGAGACGATATTAGAATACCTTTGCTAAAAATCTCATGTTTTTGTTTACTTCTCATAATAAACCAGATAGGAAAATGTATTTTTTTTTAATCAAAAAATTTGAAATCACCTTAAGCCCTGTCTCCACTAGAGCAGAGGTGATCGGATTTATTTTGACAAAAAAGGATTGTTAACGAAATTCGAATTTGATTGGAAAATGATTTTTTTTTTCATTGTGAAAACTCATATCTCCGCTCTTCTCCAATCTAGTGGAGACTGGCTCTCTCTCATTCGTGTCCACTCCAGTAGAGACTGGCCCTTATGTGCTGTTGTCATATACCAGATACAGACATCAAGTCTGAGCGCAAAAAATATAAGCCGATTAAGACCGGCTTTGCATATGATTTTCGCTTAACTAGTGCCGCCCTGTGGTGTCTCTCGGTTGGCTAAGCCTAGAATGGACATCATCGATTTTGTATTACGCTTGCGCCAGGAGTAGATTTTTTTTTACTGTCCCACTTAAATTAACACCTGTAAGGATTAGATCTTACACCAAAGAAATAGAGTGGCGAGATGACAAAAAAATTAAAAATTTATATTGAATATTAAAATATATATTATGGAGTGTCTGTCTGTAATTTCTAAATTTGCAAATTTTAAATTGCAAAGTGTTATTACACGTTTCCAGTATCGAAAAAATTTTTTTTTTAGATTTTTATATGTATGTTTGTCCAGGGCAATCTTCCAAATGGCTGATTAGAATAAGACTTTCACTTGAGGGTTAAAGAAGTTAAAATTAATATATAGGGTATTTTCGACTTTGACACTTTTCATCCCGGAAAAAAGTACTGTTCCTGCTGATAGGTATTGAGGTATGAATCATAAGTAGGAGATCTTGATAGTAATTGTCGCATCTTAAAAATAACTTCATGAGACTGATTTTAAGTTTTTAAATATTATATCTACTAAAATTAAACGAAATAGCCTACTTATGCCAATGTTACACTACTGCATATTAAACAGAATGCAATTTATCGCCCAAGACGCAGGTTGAGGTTATTTTTAGCCGGGTCGGTAATTAAATACTTACCACTCGTTTCACCTGCGCCCGCGCATCGATATACCTTACCCGGTCGTGGACATTCACGCCTCTACTCGTAAGAGTGAACAACAATTGAACTTATATTGTGTTCAGTTCAGACTACTGTGCACAAACGTGTTAATATATAATGATAATTTATCCATACAAGGACTATAACTGTAAAATGTATGAAGAAATTATCATAACTTTCAAAAAAAGTTTTTGGGGGAAAAGAATAATTGTAATATTTAAAATTAAATTGCTGTGTAACATTGAACAATATTATAATATTTACAGCTACAAACCATGTCAAAAATTATAGAACTACTAATTACAATACTATCCCAAACTAGTAGCGAAACACAGAATTTTAAATTTTTGACACAATTTTTTTCTGAAATCTGAGCTGATGGGGAAATTCATTAGACCTATATTCTACACATTTAGGTCTATCAAAAAAACCTAGTAACTCTAAGGCAACAAAAAAAGTCGAAAAATTGTTCCCTTGTGAATCAAAACAAAATAGTAAGCGTACTTTGTTTACTACATACAGAACCTTAAGATATTTTTTAATTGCTATGGAAATATGAAAAAAATAATTTTATTTATTTAAAAACGTTACTTTATAATATTAAATAAAATTTACTGGGTTCATGATTTAAAATATCAACAAATATGAGAAAAAAAAGACGTATAACAAAGCGAGAAATGCTGTAGGTATATGGCACTAAAATTATATTGATGGCTCTTAAAACTTATTAGTATTATTGTTATTTTATTACACGTACCCAACCCAAAGGCTTTTCTATAATATAAAAATAAAATATTAACACAAAACTCATTTATTTCATGAGAAACGGTACGTTATTATCGACGAGACGTCAAATTAAAACTAAAAAGTACTAGCTACACTATGGCAGCAATAAAATAGCAGTGGAAATACTATTGTTTCACGTTTATTGGACAAGCAAATATAAAGCAACGAAAGAAGAAGAAGAAACGAAACATAAATCGTACGGCAGAATTCAGTTGGTCGTAAAATACGCCGTAGACTTTGCAGCTTTGGAGTATGGCTCCAGTTAAAATTTTAATTGTATAGTTTTAATTTGCCACGGGAGCTTTTTCCCGGGATAAAAGGTAACCCTATGTCTTTCTCTTCTCAGTACTTCTAACTGTGTATGCGAACTTTCAGGAAGATTGGCTCAGTAGATAAAACGTGAAGAGGTAACAAACAAATTCACTTTCCCATCCCATAAGTATTAGGATTTCTGAAAAGTATATTTATTTAGAAAAGAAATGGTTGGAATTCGCGTTGGATAGACAAGTTTGGAGGAGACCTTTGCCCAGCGGTGGGATGAAATAGGTTAACATAAAATATTCACTACTTGAAGTTTATCAACTTTTGCCATAGAGTTACAGCGTAACAACGACCACAATGAACGCGAGTGAGGTCGCTACCAGCTTTTTCACTATGTATTCTATGCTGACGATGTTGGTTCATTTTTTGGCCACGTTCATTATGATTGTTGTCGGCCTGTAGAAAAAAATATGTTTTTTTTTTTTCTGGCGCTTGCTTAACCATTGAGCGGTATTCGAATAAATATAATAAAAATGTCGCGAGGAGTCGCTCACCGGTGATAAATCTAACACCTACGACCTAGACACAGAATAAATACCTAAATGTACGTGTGAAATTAATCTCTTCCTGGCCTGTCGTGGGCGAATTAACAAAATCATATTCGTTATTCATGCTAATGAAGGATAATTTGCATGAACATAAAGCGAGACGAACCTATTTAGTATAGGCGACAACTATCGCCTAAGCTTTGTGAAAGCCGCGTGGGTTTTTATTATATATTGATTTATGTATGGTCCATCCTAACTTAATATTATAAATGCGAAAGTGAGTTTGTTTGTTGGTTTGTTTGTTTGTTACCTCTTCACGCTTTATCTACTGAACCAATCTTCCTGAAATTTCGCATACACATAGCTGGAAGTACGGAGAAGGACAAAGGGTACCTCTTTCATCCCGGGAAAAAGCACTGTTCCCGTGGGAAATTCACGCGGGCGAAGACGCGGGCAAAAGCTAGTTTATTCATAATTGTCCTATGATGTAAACAATCTTACCATGTCTTTTTATGATTTTACAACAATATAAATTAAAATAGACTTTTTAGGAAATTACTTTCCTGGTTAATAAATGTTTTACTTTAGAATGTTTAGGTTTGAACTAATATTTGACTTATTTTCAACAAAATTCAACAAAAAATACTGTGAAGATTGTTTACATGATAGGACAATTATGAATATTAACTATTTATTTATTCACGAGAAAACCGAAGCTTTTATTTAGATGTTTGCCGAAAAGATTAGGATTTATAACGGGTAGATCTAGACTGCAAATAAACGTGACCTACAAGGAGTTTTATGAAAAACGATTTGTAAATATTCGCATTTCAGTTCTGGCCTTTTAAGTTTCTTCGAATTTCATATATTTACTTAGATTCATCTCGATTAGAAGTAAGTGTTGGAATTTTTCCCATATCTCCATTAGGTACTTGCACTTTAAGCACAGACAATTAATTAACAGCAACTGCACTTGGACTGCATTTTCCCAGGTTCTATAATCACATCGTCTCAAGTCTAAGGCACATCACTCATAGAACCAACTGTATCATCATTTGGTACCTCATCTGTACGATGTATGGGTCTCCGTTGTCTGTTGTTTACCTTATGATTATGAGGTTACAGGTTAAAATCCAGTGTCTAGTTTGGTCAGGACATTTCAGTATGAATTACCTGCTTTTCTTGTTTCAGCCGTGGTTACCTGCGGTCGTTATACAAACCAAGTCAGAGGACGCTAGGCTGTTTAGTAAGTCAGGGTTAATTCTTGTAACAGTAATAAGAAAGAAAGAACAACAGATAATCTTGGAAATTTATTAATTTACATAGAAGCCACATAAAATAGGACTAATAGGTACATACTGTAAGGATGGCACTCCGTGGGTTCTTCTAATTAAATGAATACACTGGATGACTACTACTCATTTATTGCCACTGCATACTTTACCAAATTACATGTAGGTTCAAGTAATGAAATAATGACTGTTTATTGTAGTTGCCAATAAACGCAAATAAAAAGCTAATTATTAAAAAACTAATATAATATTATAAATGCGAAAGTGAGTTTGTTTGTTACCTCTTCACGCTTTATCTACTGAACCAATCGTCCTGAAATTTCGCATACACAATGTTATATTAAAAGTAATAAGAAGGACAAGAGTCCCATTCATTTTGGAAAAAATCACTGTTCCCGAACGGGCGATGCCGTGGGCAAAAGAAAATAAAAAATATAAAACAGACTGACAACTCACATAGCTTATATCACTCGGAGAAATGAAAGGAATCTAAAAATACCTCTCATATCAAAATCTGTTAAGCCATACATATATCACTTACATACATACAAACATACATACATGAACCCTGAAAACAAAACTCCTATTTATCTTCATATTTTTACACGACAGACGTGTAAAAATATGTAATATCATCGATTACGATATAAATTTTGTTACATATATAGACGACTTGACTCAATGAGCGTTGAGCCTAAGAAACGCGTTGGACTAGAAAGTCTCTGCTTTCTACAGCTTGAGAGTTGAGACAAAGCTTCATAGCTCCCATTGAGGGAAACGGCTTGTGACGGTGTGTTCACACCCTGTGAACAGATATCGGTTAGTACTCATTAGATCTAGAATGAAACAGTCATTGTTCACAACCTTATTGGATTAATTAATCGTGTTAGTTCAAGTTCAACAGTTTTTAGTTCTCTTATAGTAGCTAAAAGTTTTGCAGGTATCACATAAATATTAATATTCGGTCAGCAGCAAAATGGAACCTCAAATATCAAAACGGAATTTAGGTATTTTGAATTTCATATTCAGTTCGTGTAAATGTTGGTAAATTTCTACCATGGCCGCTGTGCACCGCCTGCATATGATTCTCATATTTCCTCATTTTAACTTATATTTATATTTTAATTTTATAAATACGAATGTGAATAATGCGTATTGCTTTAAAAGGACTGTTTTGACTGAAGAGGAAGAGAAACGGAGACCGTAAAATTTAAGATTAAATTTGCTCATTATTTAAGACGACTAAAAACTAACTTATAAATTTCCTCTGTCGAAGGAAGAAAATTTACCTTGACTCACATAATTTTAATGAATAGAAACCATGTTCCCAACTTCAGAACGAAACAATAATAATTAAATTATTTTTATTGTGTAACTAGGTTACACAATGACCTAGATCCATTTCCAATAAGTATATTGCAAATTTCATGGATTTTATATAACTACTAGCTTTTGCCCGCGGCTTCGCCCGCGTGAATTTCCCACGGGAACAGTGCTTTTTCCCGGGATAAAAAGTAGCCTATGTGCTATTCTAGGTCATTATCTACCTCTGTACCAAATTTCATCGAAATCCGTCCAGTAGATTTTGCATGATTGAGTAACAAACATCCTCACAAACTCACATCCAAACTTTCGCATTTATAATATTAAGTATGGATTCCAGGTACATTTTGTAAATTCTGCGAGACCTTGGGGGGTAACCAAAGTAAACATAAAAATATTTTTTCATGACGTGCTTTCCGACAGGCATTCCTAAAATTTTTCAACCCTCTTTCAGTGCCACTCGCTACCATTCAGGTAAACTTGATACCTCGCTCCTCGATGTAACTAACATCATCCATCCTTTACCCTCTGTATCCATCTTGAGACCACCACATTTGTCAAAGAAGTTACTTGGTCCCACGTAACGTGACTCCTTAAATACCATAGAGTTAACAGTGCTTGTTAACTCTATGGTATGATTTCTTTATCTATTTGTAGCTGATGGCGTGCTATCAACAGTGAACGTGGTGGAGGCTCTACAAGAGTTCTGGCAGATGAAGGCGGCGCGGGGGGGAGGTGCGGCCGGAGGGGGCGGGGCCCTCGTCATCTACGAGTCCGTGCCGGCCGCCCATCCGCCCTACGTGTGCTACGTCACGCTGCCCGGTGGAGCCTGCTTTGGTAGCTTTCAGGTAAGCTTTCTCCCAACTTCTTAGGCCCGACGTAGACGACAGACTATCCGTGACGCACTTTTTAGTTTGTGAAAATAGAACCTATGCAATCATACGCTGTAACGCACATGCAGTGCCATGCATGCGCTTGCATATAATATGGTAGCAAGTCCTGCCACAGGTCTCCTATTGGGTGAACAATTGCTCAATAAGTAGTGGCACTTCCTTTTGTATCACAGAGGATATATTGAGAGGATGCTATAAACTAAATCTCGTAGTTAGACGCGTGTCTATTTTGTCGGTTTTTGACTGGCACAATATTCTTATTGTGTGTGGGGCCAGTTAAATAGTACTAGAAATAGTACAGACAATTTAACTGGTGCACAGCAGCGGTGAAATTACGATTTTTTGATGAATTTGTACCAGTTATGACAATAATGTAGCAACACTTTTCTGTAACAGCTTGAAGTTAAGTGGTATTACACTTGATCTTTGTAATCCCCTTATCTGAGAAAGACTTAGTAGACTAAAAATACCACAGATTGTGCTAGCTCCAAAGGATCCTGCACTGATATTGAAATAAATAAATATTGCTTGCTAAAGCTGAAGCGAATCATCGTCCAGTTGGCAGAGAATTGAAACCCGCGTCTTGTATCGCGTTTGCATCGAATTGACTCTCAAATCTTACCACGTGACCTTGCATCAGATATTCTCGTATTGTCCTTTGATGCGGGGCACAAACAAAGCGATACAGAAGTGTAGACGCTGTCAATTTAATGCTCAATATGACAAGGAATGAGTTTTTATAGCTTGGCGTATACAGAGCGTGGATCATACTCTACTCATCAGTGGGTATTGGAAAGCTAACAATGATGATGATGTTCGCGACTCCGCGTAGAATCAACTTCTCACTTCCCTCTTCCTGTTTCGGCCTTTCGCTTCGTGGAGGGCGTTGTATAGATTGGTGTAAAAATCTGAAATAGTGGCCAAATAGCACTGATTTATAATACTAGCCCATAGTACGTTAAAAGAAAAGGGCACCCGTATCTTTCTGTCCTCACGATGTTCTTTCCCGACGAGCACCGACCGACATGAATGTTAATGCGGGTTCTCGCGGGCGATGCAAAGTGGGCACGAGCAGATGCTGCGAGCATTGCTGATCTTTCAATTACAAGGCAAATGCTCTGGAGGAATCTATCGGGAACACTGTTAAACTAGACTGAACTATTCAACTTTTCAACTACCAACGGGTCTATCTGCCATCCCACTTTTCAAAAAATATTGTCTATATTCTTGACACTGTTTAAGAAGACCTTAGATAGTATAAGTTCAAGCGAGAAAAGGTCAGTCGAGTCGAGAAGAACACCTCGGGAAAAAGTCGCACAAGGAGAAAAAGGATTTTCGTACACATCTCTCACTTTTAAAACAACTAGTCATCGTCCTTTTTTGTATTGTCAATTCACAACCATTTACCATGTGACTTTTATCTTAATAAATACTCTTGTTTCCAGAATTGCCCAACGAAGGCGGAAGCGCGACGGAGCGCGGCCAAGATTGCTTTAATGAACAGCGTGTTCAACGAGCACGAGTCCAGGAGGATCTCGGAACACTTCATAGAGAAGGCGGTGGCTGAGGCGCGCGCATCATTTGCTGGAGATGCTGCCACTCACCACCAGGACCCCAGTGCAGGCATCGCTGCCTTTAGGTCAGTTCCATAGATCCTTATAACTCTAAATCCCTTCGTTCTTTCGATCGGCGTTCAACAAAGTTACTATCCGTTACCAGCATTCCTCATCATCGTTCTTCTCTTCATCGTTACCTTTTGATAGGTCCGATAGGTATGCATACGAAATCGGAATGGAACGGATAGTACAGAGAACCAGGGGATGTCACCTCTCATCACTAGAGCAAATGCCTGCATCTTGGTGAGCTCGATAGTTCCGGATTAGCTCGCTGAAGTAGGTAGCAGATGAGGACATATCGCATAATACCGATGGGTTTAGGGGCAGAAAGGTTCTAGCCCGACTATAGGTCGCAAGAAGAAACTGTACACAGGTCGATTCTAAGCCCCAAATGGGTATATCTCCTGGAGAGGCTTATTTTTGTTGCGAATCAACCAGATTCACTGGCGAAAAAACATGAAAATTTTGAATTTTTCAAAGAGAAATTATCTGATATACTTAGGCATTTCTTCAAGTCTACTCTTCAAGTTAAGTCTAGAAGTTATATATCGCCAATTATCTTACTGCCTATTCTCAATCCGCAGGTTTATGCTGGAAACAAACAAGGGGCGGACGATGCTGGAGTTCCAAGAGCTGATGACAGTATTCCAGCTGCTGCACTGGAACGGATCTCTGCGAGCGATGCGCGAGCGCCAGTGCTCGAGACAGGAGGTGGTCGCGCACTACTCTGCGCGAGCGCTTGATGACGCCATGCGCGAACAGATGGCGCGCGAGTGGGCCGCGAGGGAAAGAGACGCAGCGACCAGCGCAGGCGGCGTGATAAGGACAGAACTAGCCCGCGCGGAAAGAGAACTCCGCGCAGCTCGCCTCGCCGCTCGAGAACTGAGGTTCCCTAAAGAGAAACGCGACATCCTCCTCCTAGCAGCCAGACTAGCGCCCCCGCAGCCGCAACAGTGATCTCACCGCCACGCTCACTTTGTTATTTAAGTATAGTTTTAGTGTAAAAGTGTTTTATTTGCATTCCTATCGCCACCCATTTACTATTAACATTAAATATAATTTGATTTAATCAGAAAGACTTTCATTCGCAAGTACCCATTTCTAATAATTATATTATGGACAGATAAGATGTCTCGTGTTTAATATTTTAGCGAGCTTTCGTCGTAAAGCATCGTGATAAATTGCTTCGCGGCTGATTTCCTGTAATAATGACATAACCTATAAAATAAAGCCTATCTCGATAAACTCGTTAGATTATGCTGTTGCATTGCATGTCCATAATAAATTAACTGATTGTCGGTACTTACCTAAATAAATCTTATTTATGGTTTAAACTTATTGAAGATTTATATATATTTGGGCCCCGCGGCTTCACTACTATGGAAAATTCGAGATTCTGGATAGCCTTTAACTTTCCTCACGAATTGGCTATCATACCCAGAAATAATATTTTAAATCTAACTGACTGGCAGTTCCGGAGATTAGAGTTCAAACTCACAAATTCTTAACATAATTTATTAGCATAGCTTTAATTCGTGTTCGTATGAATAGAATAGAACATGTAAGTACTTAATAGGTTTTGAACCTTCTCATGAAAGGTAATTTGTTTTTGACTTTGTTGTGTCTGATCTGATGAACTACACAACACACTCCCAAAAGAAGATCAGCGTGTTACGCGGCAACGCGTTGATCCTCTTTGGATCTATTTGGCGTGCGCTGGCACATTCATACCTATCTCATCTGTCACAAATTTAAACTGTATTGATTCATGAATATTGGCTCAGTTTCTCCTCCTATACTTACAATAATTTAATAAATAAATTGTCATATTATAATAAAGACTAATACCTATATCTTATCATATATATAAGACCCTTACAGGGTCTTAATCTTATTCTTATATTTTATCAATAAAAATATTACTACAACGACCCCTCGAGTCTTAGTTGCTATAAGCATATTTAGGGAAAGTACATTTATGACGATACGAGATTCTACTGATTTATAATTCAATATTCTACTGTTATTATTGTACTCACAAAATATTTTGTTCTCTAAATAAATTCAAATACAAGTATGAATTTGCAAAGTCACGCATGACACGTAAAATGATGGTAAGCTCTGCGGTGATCCGGAAGGCACGGAAAGCCTCTGGTACCAAGTGTTATCGCTAGATGGCAGTAGGGAAGATAGTTCAGTTCATTGAGATATTACACCTGCCTGAGGTATCTATAACAACTTTATGGGTCAGTTGCAGTGGCTTGAATAAAAAATAAGGCAGCAGATTGTTTTGGTAATTGAGGAATTTCAAAAGGGGTGAAAAAAAACCTTCACGCAGGCGAAGTGACTTCTAATTCACAAAAATATTCCGATTTCTGTGATCAAACTTATGATACAGGCCAAATGTTGCTCCACGCAAATGCTGTAAAAAGTCCATTATTCATAATTGTCCTATCATGTAAACAATCTTACCATGTCTTTTTATGATTTTACAACAATATAAATTAAAATAGATTTTATAGGAAATTACTTTCGTGGTTAATAAATGTTTTACTTTAGAATGTTTAGGTTTGAACTAATATTTGATTTATTTACAACAAATTTCAAAAAAAGTACTGTGAAGAGAAGATTGTTTACATAATAGGACAATTATGGATAAATAAACCATAGAGATTTCGTATTCGTTTTCATTTCGTAACAATTCGTAATAATAATATCTTTTTACCGCGACACAAACTATAGTATAAGCGATATAAATCTGGACAAAAGGTCATTGACGTCTCTCTACCAATGTACACCATTTTTGGAAACGATACTATACAATGTCTTACAAAATTATCGCAAATACGTCTCCTTGCGAATCGCAGTAGAAGGCGGGGTGAGCATAATGACCTTGTCAGACGTCACAAACATTTTTTTAAAGACATTAAAATAAAAACAAACCCAATTGGTATTTATGTATGTGGGGTTGAATATAACGTATGACAGGTTGTGCAAAAGGAACAAAAGTACCTATGTAAGCCTAAGGCGCAGATACGTGACTAAAAAAATATTCAGTATTTTGGAGAATAACTTTTATTGTTACAATAACAACATATTTAAACATATCAGAAACCACGATCATATCTACATAATGTAGATAATAAAACTGTAACTGGTCTGTGTCTGTACTTAGAGATATTTATTTACCTAAGAAAAAAAAGGGTCTTTATGCCAATAGAAGCCAGAACAATTTTTGCTCAATCAAACAAAACAACTAATAAACTATTAACATTAACAAAAACTAATAGCGAAACAAAAACAATCAATAATTCACAACTAAAAATAACCTGCAAAAGCATATGTGGCCATATGGGCACATTCAACGGAATGAAGTTCGTACGAGACCGCGGTGCCGGGCGGGCGACGCGGGTGTCGAGCTCGTCAAAACCGTAGACACAAGAAAGAAAGACACAAGTGTACAAATTCTATCTATGAGTTTCGCTGCTTATATTATTTGTATATATATACTTATGTATTATTTACATATATATTTATTTACCTCTATATAAATATTTATTGTGGTATTCGTATTTAATTATGTATGATATTATTATTTACTTAAGTATATGTACTTAGTAATAATATCTTTATTATACACCCACCTAAAATTTTCTGTATAACCCAAAGGTTGGCTGGTAGATAATGCTTTAGCATTAAGAGTGTATCACGTCCGCGCGCCCGACCGAGTTTAGGTATTTGATAGACCGCAGCTGGCTGTGTGCAAGTCACACGCACACATCGACGTGAGATTGCCACTAACCCGAAGTAATAAGTGACAGGGATCCGGCAAAGGATTTATTGGTACCTATATTTTTTTTTTCTTGCTTTACGTTACAGTAATGAATTCATACTAAACATAAAATTACGACCATTTTCTTATGTAAAACATACTTGGCGCGACTTGGCAGTAAAATGGACACGAATGCCGCGACAGAAAATAGCATGACCGTCGTGCCAGGATGCTAAGATGTTAAACATCTGCCTGGCATCCCATGAAGGCCAATTTTTCGGGATGAGGTTTACAAAAATAGTATTTTTGGATCCAAGATGGCGGACAACTTTTTTTTAATTTTGCAATATGGGTATCGTTTTATAAGTGTTTCAGTGCGCTGATTACGACAATAACATTTATTTTGGAATCCAAGATGGCGGACAACTTTTTTTTCACGTTTACAATATGGGTATGGTTATAAGGGTTTTTCGGTGCGCTGATGACAAAAATAACATTTATTTTGAGATCCAAGATGGCGGACAACTTTTTTTTCAAGTTTACAATATGGGTATGGTTATATAGGTATTTCTGTGCGCTGATGACAAAAATAACATTTATTTTGAGATCCAAGATGGCGGACAATTTTTTATTTTATTTTGCAATATGGTTAACATTTTGTAGGTTTTGGGGGACGCTGATGACGAAAATAACATTTATTTTGAGATCCAAGATGGCGGACAACTTTTTTTAAAATTTTACAATATGGGTATGGTTATATAGGTTTTTGGGGACGCTGATGACGAAAATAACATTTATTTTGAGATCCAAGATGGAGGACAGTTTTTTATTTTATTTTACAATATGGGTATCGTTTTATGGGTTTTTGGGGACGCTGATGACGAAAATAACATTTATTTTGAGATCCAAGATGGAGGACAGTTTTTTATTTTAATTAACAATATAGGTATCGTTTTATGGGTTTTTGGGGACGCTGATGACGAAAATAACATTTATTTTGAGATCCAAGATGGAGGACAGTTTTTTATTTTATTTTACAATATGGGTCTCGTTTTATGGGTTTTTGGGGACGCTGATTTCCAAAATAACATTTATTTTAAGATCAGCGTCCCCGTAAACCTATTAAACGGTACCCATATTGTAAAATAATAAAAAAACTGTCAGCCATCTTGGATCTCAAAATAAATGTTATTTTCGTCATCAGCGTCCCCAAAAACCTATAAAATGATACCCATATTGTAAAAATAAAATAAAAAATTGTCCGCCATCTTGGATCTCAAAATAAATGTTATTTTCGTCATCAGCGTCCCCAAAAACCTAGAAAACGATACCCATATTGTAAAATAAAATAAAAAACTGTCCTCCATCTTGGATCTCAAAATAAATGTTATTTTCGTCATCAGCGTCCCCAAAAACCCATATAACCATACCCATATTGTAAACTTGAAAAAAAAACTGCCCGCCATCTTGGATCTCAAAATAAATGTTATTTTTGTCATTAGCGCACCGAAAAACCTATAAAAACATACCCATAATGTAAAATTGAAAAAAAAAGTTGTCCGCCATCTTGGATCTCAAAATAAATGTTATTTTCGTAATCAGCGCACTGAAAAACTTATGAAACGATATACATATCGCAAAATTAAAAAAAAAAGTTGTCCGCCATCTTGGATCTTGATTTAGATTTATTTTGATTTTTATGATTTCGATTTCTATGATTTCGATTTATTACGATTTCTATGATTGCGATTTATTACGATTTCTATTTCATCAAAAATCGTCGGCCATCATTCATGAGTATGAAAATGGTACCTATATAAATTTTAAAAAGATTAAAAGTAATAAATATGTAACTCTGATCTACATTACTCTCTGCTGTCTGTGAATACATGAACACGCGAAAATTAAATGCCTCCCGAGCAGCAGAGCGACGTGGATTTCCCTTGACTCTTACCGGCAAACTGATTTTTCGTGGGCTTGGAACTCGTATATATTGAGCGATGGCATTGCCATACAAAAAATGTATGGGGAATTTCTTAGTGAATTGTTACGATATATAATATTTTTTTCGAGTTATTTTTCAAAAATCTAAAATGAGCAACTTGTAGCTAGTTTAATAAACTCGCGATTTAACATTATGTAGAAATTATAATTTGTGTTTTACATAATGATTTCGTTAAAGCCGTGAACCATGTTTTTCGTATTTTTCGTGTTTTCTGGAAGGTATTTACGCAAAAATAAAAGGCAAAATATTTTTATCTGTCTCGTATAAGTAGTAGCAGTTATTTAAGAAGCCTATAGTACTATTTTTATTATCAATAATGATCTAGTTTTGGCACCAGTGTCAATTCAGTAACGCCTGTTTTGGCTAAAAACGTGTGATGCAGGCTTAAGCTCTACTATTGTACGTTTACTCTGTATTTTTGTACAATAAAGGTTAAATAAATAAATAAAATAACCGCCAAGCCAAAGGTGTCGCACTTCTGACTAGGCGGAGCGAGTCTGACATCACACCACATACGAAACATTACGACTTGCGACAAACCGATATAACTTGATTTTTTACGAATTCAAGGGCCATTTATTTTATTTGCTTTATTAAAAATATTAGGTTCTACAGTTACAGATGGAATTGAGTAAAAGAAGGCATTTAATATATCATAATAAACTTCGAAACATAATAATAATTAATATTTCCTATAGATTTCGCCGTTATAATACGTGACGTTATACCTCGACTTTATTTTATTTGGAGTTACGCCAGAGTAGCTCAACTACCTTTACGCGCCGGTACTAAGATTTCATGAGGGACGATAGTTTGCGATACCAATCTATGGAAAGCGATAATTATCGCAAAAAAAAAATGTCTTGTTGTAGGTGCCAGGGCAATGACCTTTTATTTTTTCTTACACGATCCAGAGTATAACAATTTTACTTCCACGCTTATTATGCAATATGGTACTTCCCCTAAGGTTCAAACCTCATCCACCACAACAATGGTATCAATCTAAACTCCTTCGGGATAACTGCCTAGGCCAGTCGTAACACACACCTGTGACCACACATTGCTTTAGCGGTTGCTAACCTATCTCAGGATCAAAAACCTTAGAATAGAAGTGGATAGAGCTTCAAAAAGAACCATCTTAAAAGCCTGGAAAGACTAAACGGTTGTACGGTAGAGTACTAACTTTCTTGCTAACTATACCAATGTAAACAATATTGGTAAAATATGAGTAGAAACTCACTATGAAGGGATAAAGTAAAGACTAGAGACATCTATACATATAATAAGACAGTAAAAATATTTTGTCTGTACATTTTGTATTTTTGACTGAAATGGATAGAGGGACACTTAAAAAGAATAATAGAAAGCAAAAAAAAAATTTTTTGAATTTTTTGTCTGTCTGTCTGTCTGTATGTATGATCACGCTAATCTCCGAAAGTACTGAACCGATTTGAATGAAACTTTTTTTGTTGTATAGCTATTAAGCCTGGGCAATATTAAGGCTATAATTTATTTTGAAAACTGGAACAACTGATGAAGAACCTTAACAGAACAGCTAAACTATAAGAAATATGGAAATGGTGCCTTAACAAAAGTCGTTCAACCTGATGAGCATTTTCTGATGACGTATAAAAATTGAAGATCTGGAACATCTGATGAAGAACTGCAAGAGACCAGCTACACTATAACATATATGGAAATGGTGCCTTATTTAAAGTAGTTCAACCTGCTGAGCATTTGCTGCTGACGTATAAAAATTAAAGATCTGGAACATCTGATGAAAAGCTCTTAGAGAGATTTTTCATTTAAGCGAAACTCACGCGGGCGAAGCCGCGGGCGACAGCTAGTTATGATATGATTTGCTATCACCTTGAAATAGTGATTTCGGCGTGTGTGGAGGTCTTATAATTGGTCTATGGTTATCATGCAAATGCAACAGCTTCGAGCAACAAGGATTTCCGAGAGTCCGTGTTGCTTTATGTGCAACAGCATACAGATGTAGGTACCTAAGTTAGATGGTACACAATCGATGAATCAGCAAGCTAATATCATCAAGTTTACCCTAAGTTTATTATAGGTATTAACTATACCGTGCCAGAGTGAGATAGATGAGAAGTGAAAGAACAAAACGAAAATTTTTTAACTCCATTTCTGTATCAAGTGGAAAAAGAGGCAATCAATGCCCGAATCAATTTCACTGTTGCTGGTAGAGTTTGGTGAATATGGAATGGAATACTTATATGACTCTCGCAGGATATTTATTTCTCTGTAAATAACAGAGATAAAACATCGTGGGTCTGCATTTCCGCTTAGCTGTGAAATCTATAATTATAATATTGACATTGCTCTGTCCAGTATTTACTATATCCTAACCCAGTCATTAGGAGGCAGGAATAGCCATTAAATGACTATTTGACAGCTGCGACCCGGGGTGGTCGTCAGGTGCTGTCAAGAGTTCATTCCACCCACTGTCAGCTACCAAGAACAATTTTACAAATATTTGTATTGTCACTGAAGGCCGATTGTCTTGCTGCCGGTAGGTTAATGTTATACAAGGTGATTTAATTTCGACTGTGAAGATAATTAATTTTATACATTTAAGTGTTTTCGCAGCTTGCTAATTTATTAATAACCATACTGAAATCCAGAAAAATGGGCTGTTTTCTTGGAGTACCAATGTTTTGCGGATTATAATTATTGTATAAGATTGTGTTAACCCTTCCGCCAACATATCAAAGAAAACTCATGTATCCCGTGATCTCGAAAACCCAATAAACCACTAAAATAATAATAAATAATAATATCAGAATAGTAATTACCACATGTAATAGTAAAAATAGTGGCACACGATTTAAAAAATATAAGCTCATCAAAAATTAATGATTTAGGTAGGTATTTTAAATTTGCTCTGATAATATTAGCATAACATAACTTTCTATGTTGTGCGCAAGAATATACATAGATGCTCGACAGCGCACGTAATACAAAAATACTGCCCAAGTAAAAGTAGTCTGGCATAAAATTAGATATTATTAGACTTCTGCAAGCAACCAATTAGTAAATAAATACCACGACATTACAGTAAATTACAGAAGCGCCCGCATTTTTAATAACCGATCATTTCTTTACAGCCAGTGATTTCACAGGCAACGGTATAACCATGGAATAGGTCATTATGGAACTTCTATGAAGTGACGTCATTTGTTTGACAAGATAAGAACAACCGATATGATCATCTTCTTGTTCAATGCGCAATTTCCAAATTGTTGGTCTTCGGCGCAGAATTTTTGTTCACTCCATTTCGTTCTATCTCTAACAATTTCACTAGTTTTGAATTAGTATTTCACTTCGTAAAAGACAATTTTATTACTTAGAAATAAATCAATGCACTTGTGTCAGAGTCTACGCCAAACACCATTTATGGTGAGCGTTGTTGGTGTTTGAGACACTGTGTGGTCAGGTGCGTTTCCGGAAAGTGCATGCGCGCCGCCGCGCCTGCGCCGCACGGGTTAATATTGACACTGCCTGGCTCCGACCTCCTGCTTCTGCCTTCAGATTAATAAGTATCTGATTATCTAAAATCTTTGCACAGTATTACACAACACAATACATAACGTATAAATATCATCATCTGTATTACCTTTTCCCATCATTTGGGGTGGGCGCAATATGTCTTCTCTCGCCATACCATAATCCTCGGTAAAATTATAACTAAGTACCTAGTGCAAAGTTTAGGTACATAAAAAATTTAACACAAAATAAAATTAAATAAAAAGACCTCGTACAGATTATATAATACTAAACTGTTATTTTATACAAACATATAAACCATCTGGAAAAAATATCTTAATGATAATAGAAACAATATCAAAATTAGATACGTATGTACCTAGTTCAAAAGAACCTAACCAGACGCTGAAAGCGACTTTTTTTAAAACTATAATGACACTGGCAAGGGCCAAGAATTAGGTACACGCAAAAAATAAGCCCATTCAATATCGTTTAATACCGTTATTTCATAAACATCCACAGCGCTGCAGCATGAGAATTTCGAAAGCATTCGTTGTCAGTAGTCCTTATTTTTTTGCCTCCTGTTATGAATATGTAGGAGGTCGAACGACGAAGCAGTCGGTACATGAAAGAGGCACGGTTGGGCCTTCAAAGTTTAAAATGAGGAGTGAAAAACGTGTTCATGTATGCCAAGCCAATTAGGCGACATTTGGGAATGGCCTGTTCCCAAGAGCAAGTCGGGAAAAAACAGCTTAACTGCCTCAGAAAATTGCAACTGCGTTCCGGAACTCAATTAGTACTTTTTCTGTTGCAATTGTTCTGATTTTCGGCGGACAAGCTTGGACAGGAGTCTTATTATAGTCATTATATACATAACCAAAGAAAATGGGAGTGATTAACTAACTTAAGGCTAACTTTTGATCGTTCTTGATGATTTTTATTACCTACAAGAAGGCACCTACCTACAAGAAACAGATTTCAGAGATCGTCGTTTTAAGTTCATATGGCCACATTTCGACTCAAACACGATTATTTAGCCATGTCACTAAATAATTGCATTATCAACCGATTTATAGTTTCAAATATAAATGCAAAAGTTCATCTCAACTTAAAACCGGGAAGGAGATCCAATTAACTTACGAAGATGACACGACAGGTAAGCTGGAGCTTGTAAAAAGGAAGTTGAGGCTACATTCTTGTGTTTGTAGGCGTCTATCTAAGCTAGACTACATTACAGTTCGTAAACTGTAATGTAGACTAGCTTAGGTAGACGCCTAAACTACTTATTAATTAGCTTTGCATCAACATAATATATGCCCGTTTGCATAAACAAAAATAAATCACCAGTTTAAGTTATACTTACTTTTTTATTTGAGTGTTAATACTTATACTTTCATGCTCTTTTTGCATTTCTAAGTAATCACAGTAAACTGAGTGTCAAGTTAAAGCATCATCCTCTATGCACCTAGCTGTAAAAGCGGAAAAGTTAGGAGAAATAATTACAAAAGTGTATTTTTTTCTTTGTCTCCTTGGTGATAGCACTTTTGCCATGAATTTGTAAAGTTGATGTACTGTTGACTGTTACCCTTTTTGATTATTATTTTTTATATATAATTTGGGAAAAAAATATCGTTGAGCCATAAATTGAAAGTCCATCAAGTGAACTACCTACAAAGTAATTCATAAAGCAACCACAAAAGCGACAAAAATAACTTTTTAATTATTTTTTCGCGAACCCTTCCACACCATCAACGACCTGCCTGATCCTTAGATACAGGGCGCTTCAATTTGGTATAGGTTGGCGCGTGGCAAGCAAGCGAACTAACTTCTAATCTATTACAATTTCTTCTTTCAAGCGCAGGTGGCGCCCCCACTGAAAAGCCAAATTACACTTGCATTTTTTAAATCGGAAACAAAAAGTTAGGCGTGCGAAAAACGAGTTTGTTTTACGAACCCCGCCGTCGACTAAAAAGATGAAATAAAAATATTTAGGTGGGTACCTAAGTAAACAAAAACAAAGTGAAAAAGTGAAAATAATTTATTTTCAATTATTTCAACTTTCATAAACCCTCGTCAACCTTTGCGTTTGTCCAGTTAAGTACATTTCCCAAAAACACGCTTGTTTAACAAAAAAAAAAGTGATTAATGAACTACCTAAGCAATTAAAGTTTTCTTTGTCGCAAAAAACTGTCTCCTACCATTATCGATGGGTCTCCGAAGGCATTGACGTAAACTGCATTTATTCTTAATTGTCCTATTAGGTAAACAATCTTCACAATACTTTTTATTAAATTTTGTTGAAAATAAATCAAATATTAGTTCAAACCTAAACATTCTAAAGTAAAACATTTATTAACCACGAAAGTAATTTCCTAAAAAGTCTATTTTAATTTATATTGTCGTAAAATCATAAAAAGACATGGTAAGATTGTTTACATAATAGGACATTGATGAATAAATGGACTTTAGTTATCTCAAGTCTATATTCGTCAAATTAGCATGGATGCACGCGGTCGTTGACCCGGCAGAGCGTGGGAGCGGCTGGCGCAGTTTTTGCAACTGCCGCCTGGACAGGACACAGGTAGGCTGCTCCCGAATCTTAAGTAGGTACTGTACTTCTTCTCGTCCTGTTTGTACACAACTTTTTTTGGCGCGTACTGGCCGGAATAAAGAATGAGCGTTGCGTCATTTTCGATTAAAGTTTGTTCTTTATTTGGAGTTCTTTTTTTATTTTTTTCTTTCTAAGACTGGATTTGGATTTAAAGAGTAAGTTTATGAACTTCAATAGAGGTTCTACACTTAGGTACATAGACATTTCAATCGGTCTCTCCATGGCATAGAGCAACACGGATTCCGTTCCGCGCGCGGAAATTCTTTGCTTGAAGCTCCATGGTTTCTCTCTTACCTGCCTTCCATGCAGGCACCATCTTTTTTATTTAATTAGGTACCTACCTACATACCTATTTTAGTAACGTGTTAAGGAAAAATGTCTAAAATATAAAGTACCTAACCAATACAATTTAGTTAACCAATAAAAAAAATATAAATAAGTTGTTTGATCGCATACATCGATCAATAATGAATGGACAGACAACAACTAGCAAAAACTGTTTCACGTGTTATTAGTTGTTACAAAACGAGGAATTCTGACGAATTAACGACGGGATCCATTCGTCACAGGCTATTAGATAGTGCGTGTCATAACCGTTCACTAGGCTAGGCCAGCGGTTCTCAACTTTATCCTTCAACGCCTCTGATGCCTTGAGAACTTTATGCCTTCATATCGCTTGTCAAAAAACGATAATGAAATTAATAATTGATATAATATATCAACATTTACGATAATGAAATCTTTGAATTAGGTAGACCAAATTACAACAAGATTATAAATAAACTACACGACTGATAAACTCAAATAGCCTATGTCATTCCGGCTAATGCAAGGAATCTAAAAATACCTCTCACATCAAAATGTGTTAAGCAGTTCAGGACTTATGGTGGAATAAAGAATTTACATACATACATGAACCCTGAAAACATAATACTCCTTTTTTGGTCAGTCGTGTAAAAAATAGAGGATTTTTCCACCCTTCATACATTTACTATTCCCATTACCGAAAATATTTAAGTTAACTTTAGTACTATTTATGCATAGTACAGAAATAAATATAGGTAAAGTTTATTGGAAATGTAGTCAATAGCAAAATATAGAAAGGAATACCTCGAAATTCCGACATTCAGAAATAACAGTAAACAAAATGAGATTCATTTTGTTCAAAAGTCGCGCGTCGTTTGAACCAAAAAAAAAGTCCTTTATTATAGAAAAGTTTGAGAAACACAGGTCTAGAGTATAACTATTCCGATTAGGTACAGTACAGCTGAGTGGATAAATCTTGATTAGTAGACCGGTATGGGCTATCATCAAGAATCAGCTTATTGTAGTGTTGAGGTGATAACCAGGGCTAGATATTTGATAGAAACGGAAGTAAGGTTGATTGACGCATAGGAGATATTAACTTAAAATAATATATTTATACTTATATGTTCTAGTCTCTGTTTAAAATCTCTTCTTTAAACTTTCATGCGAACCATAATAAATATTCTTGTAAGTATATTTTTCATGGATGTATTTTATATTGACTGTGTAAAAACTTGTTGAGCTTCCTACGCCCTACTTGTTGAGGAGGAAGTAAGTAGTGAGAGGAGCTTGGTGGAACAATGCTCCTTACTCAAATCTATCATAACTGTATGTATAATCATCGCATCAATTCTACACAACAAATCAAAAATTTAGACTTACTGGACCGTTTGTAAGTGGGCTTTCCTCTATTTACTGGGCTAATTAGGCATTATTCATCCTTAAGGAAGTCCAGTACCCCACACGTGGGGACATTTAAATGGTGGATGATGAAAAGCTTGTTGTAGCTACATCTGAGTAAGCAACAACTTGAACAAAATGGACAAAGGAGTGGAACTCCCTGCCTGCGTCTGTTTCCGAGTACATACAACCTGACTCTCTTAAAAACCAGAGTGAATATGCTACTTCTGGATAAGCTCGCTACACCGTAGACCTCATCTCTATCCTCGGACAAGTTTGTGGTCAAGAGCAAACCCATCTTGTATCCATACTAATATTATAAATGCGAAAGTTTGGATGTGAGTTTGTGAGGATGTTTGTTACTCAATCACGCAAAATCTACTGGACGGATTTCGATGAAATTTGGTACAGAGGTAGATAATGACCTGAATAGCACATAGGCTACTTTTTATCCCGGGAAAAAGCACTGTTCCCGTGGGAAATTCACGCGGGCGAAGCCGCGGGCAAAAGCTAGTTAAAAATAAAATGCTCACATTTATACAATTGATAGAATTCACTGCGAGTGGCCATTCGTAGCCAGTCGTAGTGTCGCGTGTTTCAATAGTCATAAACCCGTAAAGATGGCTTTTAAGATCCTGTGCCGTCAGTTTAGTTACAATAACGGTTTTCTAACTTAACATCGGCCAGGGCCGTACTTCTGCGAAAGATAAATCAATATTTATAAAATTCTTCCGTTACTGACTGAGTGTATGACAGACAGACCGCTGGGCGTAGGAAGCTGAAATTTGGCATGTAGGTTCGTTAGGGAGAGTACCCATTATAGTTTATACTGATAATAGCTTTTGCCCTCAGCTACGCTACATACATACATACATAGAATCACGTCTTTATCACTTACGGGGTAGACAGAGCCAAGAGTCGTGAGATTCGAAGGCCACGCTTAGCTGAATAGTGGGCTCTCTGATGGAATGGAGATTCAGGTATAGGGATAGGTTGCTAGCCCATCGCCTATGAGTGGAGGAACCCCCAGTATAAAGCCTTTTCCTAGCTACGCTACGCCCGGGTGAATTTCTTTTTTACTCATTTCACCCCTTGTGGATGAAGTTTCCAAAACTCCTTTCTTAGTGGTCACTACCATATATAAAAACATCTCTGCAAAATTTTTTAAGATTTTCTATGTTCAGCTGTTTCGTCTTTTGCGTTATACCAAACAGTCAGTCAGTCAACATCTAATTTTTCGACAAGTTTAATATATACAGATAATAAAGCTGAAGAAGGGTTTGTAACCCATGCTTAGCGTATTAGGAAGTTATTATAATCCATTATTAAAATCCAACTGTTTCAAGCTCTTCGCCTAACTCATTTCCTAGTCTGGCCCTGTCCATAACTAAAGTAAGACTAAAGGGTACTAATAAACCCCGAAGTCGATAACCATTAAGATGGCACTAGCCATTGCATGAGACTTCGCTGAATCGGTACTTTTATGACCCGGGGCCCTATTTTTGAAAGTGTGACTCACCATAAACGCGCGAGGCGAATGATTTTACATTCGACATCAATTAAGTATACCTTATTTTTGAATTATCTATTATATGTCGAACAATTCGCAACGAGTGGTCTGGAGCACTCGTTTTGATTGGCAGTGGAACGATTTTTACGCCAAAATCTTGAATGACAATGACAACCGTATACGGATGTAGATTTTTTTTTTTGCGTTCCGTTTAACGCATTCGTTATCATTCATTAAACATTTACGAATATTTTTTTAACGATTCGTTACTGATTCAGTTTTCGTTGCGTAGTATGGAACAGAAATTGTTTCTCGCATTATTTTCATATCGCTGGCAACATTGTTAGACGAGTGATTTCAATAATATGACTTATGTTTTTAGTGACATAATACGACGAGTGCGACATAATAGACTATTCGTTTTCGGCGGTTCACACTTTCAATAATAGGGCCCCGATCGCAGTTCCATCAACTTATGAAAACGGTTATGTAAGTGAAAGAGACGCAAGAGCTAATATGGCTGAGTATAGTTATTAGATTTTGTATGCCTTATGGCGGGACCTAGAGGAACTCACTCATTGTATAACACCTCTGTATGTAACCTATGTTCACGAAATAAATGATTTGATTGATTGATTGAATTTACCTTTAATAATATAGGAACCATCATACTTTTCACAATAAGAGAAGGTATCTTCAGCGGCTTTATTCATACATGTCAGAACCTGGAACAGAACGTTATTGTATCAGGGTGCGTCAGGACCCAGAGCAGAAGTTCTAAGGTCTTGTCAACGTGAGTTACCAGGTAACTCAAAACCCTATACGGGTCTCGGGGAATTGGGTGAAATGGTCCCAGCATAGGTGGACTGATCACCCGTCTGGTGCTCGCGCTGGCGTCCCCATATAGTAAATAATAATAAATAATAAAAGGTCTTGTCAGGATAAAGGAATTACCCAGCTAACATTTTTGGTCGAAATTATCATAAAATTACCTATTTATACTAAGAATAGGTAATTCGATGGTAATTTCGACCAAAAACGTTTGCTTGGAATGAAATTCTATTCTATATTCTGAACTTAACCACCAGTACTATAGCGATACGCTAAGTACATAATTTTCAATTACACGATAAGATTTAAAGCAAGCAAATGGTTACACAGGTCCTAGCTCCTATATTACCATCCAGCTAATCTACTCTACCCAGAGCCACCAATATATTGTAGCACGAATCTAAACTACAATCTCCTTGAATCCTATTGAAATCAAATTATAACTAAGGGACGGTTATGTGAAAGCAAAATAAGGGTTTAGATTTATCAAGGCAGTGTCGCGGCGAGCCGAGACGGCCCAGTTCCTGCGAACGTCCAACGCTTTCATGAGAACCTGTTATCCGCATGCCACAGTAGTATAGTGAGAACAGAAAGTTGACTATTCAAGCGTCGTCTTAATTATTTTGACATATTTTTAGGAAACTACTACCTAAAGTTAGTGAAACCACTAACTTTAGGTAATTTTTGACCGGCCAATTTATATGGAGAGAATCACTTTTTGATATGCATTTGTTTGGAAAACTACTCAGTTTCATCACTTTCATCATCTAAACCTGCTGCGAAAATTTAGACACTGGATAAAAGCAAATATCTAAAGTTTAGTAAGTAGTAGTGAGTTTATATAAATACTATATCAACCCTGTACTTTATCTAAGAGCCAGATACCTAATTTAGATTTAGATGCGGATAAAGGACGGGTGTATATTGAACTAACCAAATGATTGCCATTTTTCTCTCCATCCTGTCAATCAAAACAATTCTGAAAATTTAAATGATTTCTGAAAATTATGTAAGACACTATTGAAACGAGATAATAATCACTACATAGTATAAAACAAAGTCGCTTTCTCTGTCCCTATGTCCCTTTGTATGCTTAAATCTTTGAAACTACGCAACGGATTTTGATGCGGTTTTTTTTAATAGATAGAGTGATTCAAGAGGAAGGTTTACATCCTGTGCGAAGCCGGGGCGGGTCGCTAGTAAATAATAAATAAATAAAATAAAAAGCCATTTATTTCCAATTCTCACATTTCAAACATATTAACTATTATTATAATTTCATGCTAAAGTAAATAAAATAATAATAATGTAGTTTGATTAAATAATAAAAAATAGAAATTGATAAATATTAACATGCAATCAAATTAAAATAAATTGTCAATTTGAATACAATATTAAAATCTTTTTAAATGTCAAAATAGGTATATGTCAGTTTTGTATTCAATTCAAATTACCAGTTACTTGATATTAAAAATTAATTATTTGGGGAATTGGGTACCCAATGTCGGGTAAAGGCCTCCTCCATCTGCTTCCATCGGCACCTATCGCTAGCGAGTCTCGTCCAGGTGTTTTGATTGAAACGAGATACTATACACAATTAAGGGAGTCTCGAGTAAAACAAATTGTAAGGAAATAACATAACAACTTTGCTGACCCCACATTAGTGAAAAAGAAAATGAATTTTGTGATCGATCAGTCAATATAAAATTAAATTACAATGGTTAAAAATCAAATAAAAAGTCAAAAAATATACATATATAATAAATACGAAAACGTAAGAAACTAGTCTTACGTTTTCGTATTACAAAGTTGACTTTCTGGTATGGTAGAGTTGCAGGGCACTACCTACTTTCGTAGTCCGCTGATTCTAAATCATACACATACAGTGCCGAAGTGTCACCAATAACCATCGACTCCAGATATTTCCCTGAATCACTTTTTTTTTAAATGATCTGTTAACTTTCTATTCTGATCTTCTTCTTCTCTCAGCCGAAAGACGTCCACTGCTGGACAAAGGCCTCCCCCAATGGGGGGTTTTGCCGTAATCGCCACGCTTGGCGGGCGGGTTGGCGATCGCAGTGTGATGGCATAGTACGCGGAAAGATGCTGCTGCCCATCCTCCGGTGTTTTAAATCCCTTAGTCGCCTCTTACGACACCCACGGGAAGAGATGGGTTGGTGTTATTCTAGGGCCACACCACAGGCCGTATCTACCTATTCTGATCATCATTATCAAAAAGAGCGATGCTCTTGTCGATGGGGTTCCATTGCTTATGTAGAGAAATAGAAAATCGAATAATTCTAAACATTGTACAGTCAGCTGCAAAGAATTCTGACCTATCTCGCCTAACCCCTATCTCGCTGAATCATATATCAGGGGGGTTAGGTTTCTCTGCATTGCATCAGACTGTACAGTTAATTGTAAGTATTTCTTCATGGACCTCTAGCCGGTGGTAATAGCAAATAGTTTGCAATGAATTTGGGTATATTGATATGCTGATTACTGTACGTTCTTAGCCGTGATTTTGCTGCGTTTTCACTATTACATATTGGATTTTATGTAAATCCAATAAATTGGAGTGTCCGTTAGATATTTATGCTTATTGATACAAATATTATATTTATTTAATGATTAGAGAATATGAGAATATAAATCGATTCAATTTCTAAATTATTTTAGGTTGGGTTTTAGTTTCTAACTTTCGCATAATACTTACCAGCGTTTGTAGAATATTTGGGTAATAAACAAATTAAAAAAAAATTACTTACAGTTGTTATGAAAATAAAAGATGAACATTAGGCTCTCAGAATTTTTTTTCATGAAAATATTGCACAGTCATTGTTTAGGATATATGTACTAAAATATATCGATTCAAAATAGATAAGAGTGATTTTCTTTAGCATAATATAACATCTAACTAGCGTATTAATAAATCTAAGTACATGTTGCTCCCAAATCCAATGAATATTGCACAATTTATTATCATATTTTTTTGACGTGAATAGTGTGTCGTGATAGTTTAATTTCTGAATAAATGATTTTAATTTTAATTCAACGAGACGTTAAAAATCAACAAAAATTACATTATGCCGCTTTTTGCTTTGCCATTCCTAGCACCTAGTGGGTTTATATGCAAATTTTCGACTTCCGATCGATTCTATAGTCAAAATTAGCATTTCGTTTTTCTAATTTACCTTATCCTAATGTGCATCTATTGCGTGTTAAACTAAAGGTTAAACCATTTAACTACGTAATAAAAAGTTATGCGTAGGTATGAGCTTCCGCCCTCAACCACTCGAAGGAATAATATTTCCCTTCGGGTTCCACCGGTGGATCTAAAATGATTTTCAAGTACTAGTGATCCAACTGCTATTTTTTTACATAAAAAAATATAGAGGGTGTCCATTGCCCAGCTGTGGGACACAACAACTATAGAATAATTAAAAAAAACAATAGTCGTACACGAAAAATACAGCAAATATATAGGTATGTACAGGTAATTAATGTTACCAGCACCGATTGAAGTAGACTGAAGACTGATGAAGGCATAATTCCTGTATTGCTGCTACAGCTATATATGGGTAGGTCCAATAGGATTTCCGAGTACTAGTGTTCACTTAGGTATATTTCACTGAATCCTGGCCTGGGCCTCCGCTCCCTTTGGGATTTCGGTATGAAAAGTACCCTGTGGTATTCTAGGTTTTATTTTACCCATCATATTCACATGGCCTTTCACCGGGCTCACGTAAGGAATCTAAGGATAGGATACCTTATCTATATATAATAACTCAAAGGTGATGTGCAGAGCAACTACGCTCTGCTGCCAGAAAATGTGGCAGAGAGAATCCGGACAAACGAAGCGGCGGGAAGAATTCTGTACCGGAACTTCACCGGGAAAAAACCACCGGTAAAAATAAGTACCGGGAAAAAATCTCCACGCGGCACCACGTTTGCCCGACTAAAACCTAACTAACTTAACGCAGTCTGCTACCACCGTAGCTTATGAAGGGAGCTACAGGGCCCTATATGATAACCTAACCTATAAATTAACTACAATTGAACACTTACCAAATTAAATCTTCTTTCTCTTCGGATCCAAACTTGAGTGTCTTCGGGAAGGGGGAATTCCTAATCACCCTACCTAACCCTTGAGATCTCAATTCCCCAGGACAACTAAATAGATTTCTTCCCGTAGTTTCACTCGGGAACAGTCAGATGTGAACAGCCAGCCACGTTTCACCTCTCACAAGAAAAAGTCACAATAACAGAGTTTTTCACAAACACAAATTCAATAGTTATTTAACAAACAGGAAATTCACAATTATCACTCAAACTAAACAACAAGCAAAAGACGCGAGACCGCTCCGCGTATTAAAATCAAACCGATATCGCCCTGGACAATGCAATGGCGGACCACACGCGACGCCATCCACGCTAGCAGTGTGAGAACCCCGAAACGCCTGGCGGCGATAACAGGAAACGCCTGCGTTTAGTTTTACCCAATATATTACAAACATCCCCCCGTCCCGGTCTGAGAAGCAGACCGCTAGCTTACTCTACGGGAAGGCGGGCGAGAGAGGTCACACCTCTCCTTAAAATCGAACCGTCGACCAACACCTCAGCCACACGCGGAGTGCCATCTCCGCCAAGAATCAAACGTAATATGCGAGCTCGTCGCCAAAGCAATGAGGGCAAATTTGCCTCTTTTAACAATACTAAATCACCCTCCCTGGGAGGCTCAGTCCTGTCTGTCCACTTCACTCTTTGCTGCAGCAAATGCAAATATTCAAGCGACCAGCGACGCCAAAAGTCCTGGCTCATTTGCTGCAACATTTGAAAACGCGACAACCGATATACGAGTTCATCCTTCCACGGGTATTCGGGCAGGGCATTCAACGGCCCTCCCACCAAAAAATGACCAGGGGTGAGAGCTTCCAAGTCATTTGGATCTGGAGATAGCGGACAGAGAGGACGAGAGTTGAGGACCGCCTCAACTTTACAAAACACTGTGGCCAACTCTTCAAAAGTTAGAGCCGTTTCTCCGATAATGCGGCGGAGGTGGGTCTTTGCGGATTTCACAGCCGCTTCAAAAATCCCTCCCCAATGGGGGCAACTTGGGGACTAAACTTCCAGGTTATTCCCCTTTGGGCAGCAATTTGACTTAAACTAGTACAATTTTTATCAATAAACACAGAAACATCCTTAAGATAATTTACAGTTCCTTTATAGTTTGTGCCATTGTCAGACCTAATAAGGGAAGGTAGACCTCGACGCGAAACAAAGCGATCCAACGCGGCGACGAAGGCCTCCGTAGTCAGAGCCGATACCACCTCCAAATGGACAGCCTTGGTGGCCAAACAAACAAATACACACAAATAGCCCTTCACAATACGGGCATTACGAAAGGGAGAAGCCTTGATCGAAAAGGGACCGGCAAAATCGGTTCCAACGCCGTCAAACGGTCTCGAAGGTCGGATTCGATCAGCGGGCAAATCACCCATCTGTGGTTGCATCGTGGATGCCTTCAACCTATAACATGCAATACATCGAAACAGAACACTACGGATTGCTCTTCGGGCTGACAAAATCCAAAACTCGCGTTGCAAAATAGCCAACAAAGCATTGCACCCAGCATGGGCGTTACGAATGTGTCGATCAGACACCAAAAGCTGCACCAAGGGTCCGCCCTTGGGCAACAACAGAGGATGGCGAGTCTCATATGGAAGATCCGCCTTCCGGAGCCTGCCTCCAACCCGAAGAAGCCCATCCGAGTCGATGTACGGGTTCAAACGAGCGACCGCGCCCTTCAACTTAGCGCGTCCGTCGCGCAAGATACGAAGCTCTGACTCAAACCGTCCGGTCTGCACGACACGGACCCAATGCAACAATGCGCTCCGGCGCTCTTCTGCACCTGCAATCGGCTCCAACCGCTTTGCCTGTGGGTTTCTACAATTATGTATGAAACGCTTAATCCAACTGGTAACACCCAGAAGCTTATCCAAACTGCTATACCGAGCAAGTAGCCAATCCGGCTCCGACGTCGTCTCAGCGACTACAGCATGTACACGGAGCCCGGTCAAACTCAAAGAAGTAACATCTGTCTGACAGACAGGCCAAGAAGTTTCTGATCCCATCAGCCACTCTGGACCCCACCAGAGCGGGTGTGACACCAATTCTGGTGCCGTACAACCTCGGGAAGCACAGTCCGCTGGGTTAAGCTCTCCCGGCACATGTCTCCATGTTATATCAATTCCGATATTCTGGATTTGGGAAACCCGATTTCCCACAAAAACCTCCAAGGTATGTGGGGCCGCGCGCAACCATGCAAGCGCGACCTGGCTATCCGACCAGGCGAAGATGTCCCGTATCTCGACCGTGGCCGCCAGCTCACATGCAACGTGATGCAACAATTTAGAGAGAAGGTGAGCTCCACTCAACTCAAGCTTGGGAATAGTCAGCCTAGTCCTGATGGGGGCGACCTTGCTCTTCCCTAACAAAAGCGAGACATTGACCCGGCCATCGGCGTCAACTGTCCGCATATAGACTGACGCGGCGTAGCCTCGCTCCGACGCGTCACAAAAGCCATGCAGGCTGGCTCGATATTTCCCGGGGGCAATATTCGACGAGGCAAGGCAATCCGATTGACTTCCTTAATCGATGAAAACAACTCGAGCCAATCATCCAATGGAGAGCCAAACAGCGGCTCGTCCCACGAGACGCCCAAAGTCCAAAGTCTCTGAAGAAGACACTTTGCAGAGAATATCACTGGACTGATCCAACCGCTTGGATCAAACATACGGGCTATTACGGACAACACCGTTCTCTTAGTCCAGACCTTTGGTATTTCCAAGTCCACTTGGAATGTGAAAATATCGGTTAGCGGCTGGTACTGCATGCCCAGCACCGCTATCCTGTTGGGATCATCCACATCCTCAAACAGGTGAGGGTTCTGTTGGTGATCCTCCGGGATCCCTTCTAGAACTTTAGGCTCATTAGACAACCACTTACGTAGCTCGTAGCCACCTGTCTTCAATATTTCAATCAATTCATCCCGCAGTAGGAGGGCCTCCTCAATACTTTGGGCTCCGGTGCACACGTCATCAACATACAAGTCACGTGACAGCACGGAAGCCCCACGGGGAAAGCGGATCCGTTCCCGCTCTGCCAATTCAAGCAATGATCTGATGGCGATATAGGGACTAGATTTCAAACCATAGGTGTTTGTATTGAGTTCATACACCGTCACAGGATCCTCAGGGCGCTCACGCCAGAGTATCAACTGGAATCGCCTGTCCTCAGGATGTATGACTGTCTGGCGGAACATCATCCGGATGTCCGCGCCAAAAACCACTTGATGTCTTCTAAAGTTCAAGATGATGTCAATTATGTCCCTATGCAATTTGGGACCTGAATGCAAACATAGATTCAACGAAACTCCGTTCGAAGTGGGTGCGGACCCATCAAAGACAGTCCGCAACTTGCCCGTTGAGGCCTTCACCACCGCGTGGTGGGGCAAAAAATAATGCTCAGTTGAGCTCCAATCAACTCGAGCCGGAGACATGTGACCCAAATCCTCGTACTCGCGCATAAATTCAATATATTTATCGCGAAGTACGTGGTCACGCTGCATGCGTCGCTCCATGGACAGCAGTCGTTTCTCCGCAAGCGCCCTACTTTGCCCTAGGCTAGGACGAGAGGCAACAAAAGGTAACCTAGTTACAAACCGACCGGAGGGCAACCTCTCCGTGGTCGATCAAAAAAGGGCTTCGCACTCAGCGTGTTCCGGATCCATCCTGGAACTCATAGGTGGCTCCTCCACCTCCCAAAACCTTTGCATGGTCTTGGCCAAGGACGCTGATGCGACGACCGGTGGCTCCTCCACGGTGCTATTATCAAACACAGGGCCCATCAGGGCGAAACCAAAAATCGTAGACACTGCCATCAGTGAAGACGAACCCAGAGCCTTCTGTGTACCCAACAAAATCCAACCCAATACGTCCGAGCCCAGGAGCAAGTCCACTGGGCCGGGATGAAAGACAAAGGGGTCGGCCAAATCCAGACCCGAAACCAAAGACAACACACCCGGGGGTATGTCTGTCGAGGGGTGCCAACCCGCAATGGTATCCATTACCATAGCCGAAGTCGTGATCCTCATTGTGGAGGACTTCAGCGAAGAAAAGGTGACAAGTGTCTGGCCCGTCAGACACTTCACTTGTATGCCACCAACTCCAAGAAGTGGCACAGGCGAGTCTTCCACGACTAAACCTAACTGGTGTGCCACTCGAGTGGTAACCAAACTGCTTTGAGCCCCTGAGTCCAACAGAGCTCTCAAATTAATGGCGTCCCCCCTACGACCCCATACGCGGACCACCGCGGTAGGGAGCAGAACCGTCCGCGGCTCTGTCCCAGCAAGGGAGCAAGCTAGTTACGGGCTCCCCACTCTCTCCAAACCAGGGGCGCGCCACTGACCCGGATAATATGGCGGGCGAGTGCACATCCCCATCTGAGGGGGCATAACCCGCGGCCCGGCCATACATATGGTACGGCGGGTGGTACTCCAGCCGTGGGTACTCGTGCAGCGGCGGAGAAAACCGCTGCGGCTGCATGTGTTGGGTATTGGTAACCCGCGTGGAGGGGGGTGTCCCCACTCTCACGTCCGATCTAGGGCCCCCGCCCATGGGGGCCCCATCCGGGGCCTGGCCAGCCACATACTGGCCACGACCTTGGGGCGCGTGGTCCCGGTCCGCCAAGACCCGCGCCGGTACGCGACCCCCCTCCCGAGGGGGGGTGCGACGAGCGAAGCCGCGTCCTCCGTCCGGTGGTGGAGGGCTTCGCGCAGGAGCGCCCCCGCCCATAGGGGACCCCTGCCTCAACATCCGGGGGCCATCCCCGTTCCGGTTCATGCAGAGCATCGCGTGGTGCCGCCCACGGCATGCACTGCATGGTATGGCACTGGGACAGTCACGTGCATAGTGACTGCCCAAACAATAAAAGCAAAGTTCATGCCGCTTTGCCATGCGGCGCCTATCTTGTACTGGCAGTCTCTGCCAGTCCCTGCATTGCAGCAGGCTGTGGCCCATCCGGCCACATTGCAGGCAGTCCGCGTCCCCCGCGACTGCTGCCGTGTGTGCAACCCGCACACCAGCTCCACGCGGTGGCGGTTGCCGTCCCTGTTGGGGCCTCCCTCGCCATGAGGGTTCCAAGGGCCTACGTTCAGGCGCTCTGGATGGCGCTGAGTCCGTCATGGTATTCTCAGCAGCCCGTGCCTCAAACTCCAAAAACTTCACCAAGTCAGTGAATGTTGGTAGGGTGGTGCTATCCCGCTCCGCATTTTCGCGCTCAAATCGCGAGCGGATGTCATTGGGTAATTTGCCCAATACAATGTGCACCAGCAAAAAGGACCATTGGTCCACCGGCAGCCCCAGTGTGCGGAGCGCGTTACAGGCCACTGTAACGGGCGTGAGCAACTGCAGGCGCAACTGTGCCCTGTTGGCCACCTTGGGCAGGGCCATCAACTGTGCGGCGTGCGCATCCGCTAACAAACGTAAGTTTTGATAGCGGGAGTTCAATAACTCCCAAGCCGTGTCGTACTGGTCGTCCTCCACCCGGAGGTGCTGGATGAGCGACCGCGCTTCATCCTCAAGAGTGGAGAGGAGGTAGGCCATCTTCTGGGCCTTCGACAACTCCTGTCGTGCTACGACCAGGGACTCAAACATATTTTTATATGCTACCCACTCCTCCATCCTACCCCCAAAGTGGGACAGCTGAAGGGTGGGGAGCCGACCAGTAACCGCTGGTCCTTCCTGTCTAACAGGTGTGCGAGGGGCTGGTCCGCCAGCCTGTCTCGCCCTTATTGCGGTCACCGCCTCCGCGATATCATCGTGCAGACTCAGGATCTGGTCCATGTCCGCCATGTGACCTGCGTAGGCCTCCGGGGTAAGATCGGCTTCGGTAAGCGCCGCCATGGCCGCTTCCGCGCTAATCAATCGTGAGTGGAGGTGATCCGCTCTTAGCAGTATGGCGCCCTCCCTGTCCTTCCGGGACAGGAGTCCTCCGGCCGTCACAAACCATCTCAATTCGTTGGCGAGTGTCGCCCTAGCATTGGAGGCCTTCGCCATCGCGTCAAGTCACAAACAAACAAACAAATAAGAAAAGATAAAAAAGGTAAATAAAGAACAAGATCAAGCAACAACACGAGAAACCGCGGTAGGTATGAGAATGGCACAAACCCGGAACGCACGGTACAAACCGCAAACAAATACAAAAAAGGTTACAAATATTCTTATACAAACAAACTAAGAAAAATCTAATAATTTTTACAAACAATTAATTATTTTTTACAAACGAACAAATAGAGGGTAGATAAACTACGCTCTGCTACCAGAAAATGTGCAGAGCAACTACGCTCTGCTGCCAGAAAATGTGGCAGAGAGAATCCGGACAAACGAAGCGGCGGGAAGAATTCTGTACCGGAACTTCACCGGGAAAAAACCACCGGTAAAAATAAGTACCGGGAAAAAATCTCCACGCGGCACCACGTTTGCCCGACTAAAACCTAACTAACTTAACGCAGTCTGCTACCACCGTAGCTTATGAAGGGAGCTACAGGGCCCTATATGATAACCTAACCTATAAATTAACTACAATTGAACACTTACCAAATTAAATCTTCTTTCTCTTCGGATCCAAACTTGAGTGTCTTCGGGAAGGGGGAATTCCTAATCACCCTACCTAACCCTTGAGATCTCAATTCCCCAGGACAACTAAATAGATTTCTTCCCGTAGTTTCACTCGGGAACAGTCAGATGTGAACAGCCAGCCACGTTTCACCTCTCACAAGAAAAAGTCACAATAACAGAGTTTTTCACAAACACAAATTCAATAGTTATTTAACAAACAGGAAATTCACAATTATCACTCAAACTAAACAACAAGCAAAAGACGCGAGACCGCTCCGCGTATTAAAATCAAACCGATATCGCCCTGGACAATGCAATGGCGGACCACACGCGACGCCATCCACGCTAGCAGTGTGAGAACCCCGAAACGCCTGGCGGCGATAACAGGAAACGCCTGCGTTTAGTTTTACCCAATATATTACAAACAGGTGACTGAACTGACTGACATAGTGATCTATCAATGCACAGCCCAAACCACCGGACGGACGGATCAGGCTGAAATTTGGCATGCAGGTAGATGTTATGACGTAGGCATCCGCTAAGAAAGGATTAACGCGAGCGAAGCCGCGGGCGCCAGATAGTCACACATATATCTGTCAAATGAAGAAACTCACATAAATCCTAAAAACATAACACTATTTTTTGTGCCGTCCTGTTAAGTCGAGTATTACCTATTTCTGAATTGTAACATATTTATTGAATACCTTTTGCCTGTCAACCTGCCAACATCTCTAGCAGAAGGTGTCCTACGTCGTCGCGTCGCCGACGACACACGTTATAATATCCGTCAGATAAACTGCCTATCAGAACCTTGCCCGCCCGTGTCCTCCAAAAATATCTTTATCATTTAGGTATACAGACATATGAAAACTAAAAGCACATAATAAAAGCTTCCATAACCCCGATGCCTTATTTTAAATTGAAGTCCTCTTATTCTCTAATAGTAAGCTAAAAGAAGATAGCATTTATTATGTTTCCTGGGTTTGCTACTTGAAACAACTGATTTTCTATAAATATAAAGTATCTATAGAGTTTTTTAGTTATCTCAAAGAACATAAGAAAGTACACAATTCCTCGTTTGAACACAAATATAGTAACAGTTGATGATTTAAGTTGAAGTTAAACGCCTAAAAGCTGTTTTTAATTAATAAATTCAAAACAAACAGTTATGAGTATTTAAAAATCATGTTCAAACCATCAATGACGAAATCGTCAACGGTTACGCGTAGTTATGTTAAAGCGGCGAGCGGTGCTTTGTACGCATTTGTAATGTGTACCAGAAATATGACTGCTTCTCCGGGACAATAGGAGGTCGCGACTTGGCCCAGGGAAGCTGATGTTTACTCGACAAACCCTCCCCCCTGCCCCTGCGCCGCTCACGCCCCTACACAAACAACTAGGAGCTGTTTCACACACTACTTAAACTTTTTTCCATGTCTTCCTTCTGTTAGCTTAACTCCAAGGTCGTCACACCGACGTGTTGTGTGGTCGAGCTGGTTACAGACGTGAAAGCATTGAGTGGTGACTTTCGCGGTAGATCTCTAGCTTCGCTAGCCTCAATGGAGCTAGTTACTTGCGACCAGTCGACAAATCCAGACGCATTACTATAGCTGTATTCGGAATACTAATAACATCATTGCATGTCTATAAACATAGCCTTCATTAACACCGACTGGACGCTCGGATATCCTACATTATAACAGCGACTTGATCGCAGGTTCATAAAGTATAAAATCAACGAGAGGCTTCGCTCATTTTAATTTTTATGAAACCTGAATAAATGTTAATACGTACACAGGTAGCTTTTTAAGTCTAGATTCCTGTCTACACGATAATAAACTGGAAAGCAATCCAATTTGGCGGGCAATTTTCAACTTTTTCTCGCCATCGCCGATCTTGGCCATATCAATCATAATTGGCCGTTTTTTGCGATTTCGAGAATCGCGTCGCTGCGTGCACGCACGGCGACGTCGGCGGGGCGCGGGGCGCGGGCGGGTGTCACTGTGCAAATGCACTCGTAAACCCGGCTCGAGGTCAACGCACCCCCTCCCCGCGCGGCCGCCCCGCCGCCGCTACCCCCGCCGCTATAAAACGTTTACCGCTACGATATATTTATTTTATTATAGGCGGTGCAGGCAGATCCGCAGGGACCTGAGAAGTGCAGCCTGCACTTTGTTCCCAGCTGACGATGCGCCACACACAGCCTCCTCGTGTTTACATTGATTCAATGGCGCCCAGACAGTTTCAGGTCAGCCATTAAAGAAATGGGTTATCATTTGTTTTCGTTGCATACTGCGTGCACTATGTAGAGCACGCTCTTTTGGCTCAATTTTTAGGCAAACTCTTCACTCTACCAAAAGAATATAGGATTCGTTAAAAAGTATAAATGGTCTTCAACTCTTAAAAAATCTGTATCAATGTAGAGCCATTTTTGTCTCTCTCAAATTAGAGGCTCTATCTATACCTTTAATTGATGAGAACTGCGTCAGTCAAGCTGTTAGAATTGGCGACCTATAGCAACACGGACTTGTTGCTCGAAGATTGGCGATGATCTTAAGATTACCGATTACAGAGCTTTCATTTCTGAGGTGAAGCTTTTCCTGTCGACTTCTTTGACCGGTTAACAAAGTTTTAACTTCCTCCTTACGGCATGCGGCAATCATATAACTTGAAGTTTTAAGCTTTTTCTTTACTATCCTGAGAAGCATATGATTCAGATTCCTTTAAGCCAGACTTCCCCCGCTCATAGTGACGGGGCGTAAGCAATCATCATGCTTTGAAATAAAGTCATGTCAGATGCCTATAGGCAATGTGACTTGAGAAAAATCTGACACTAACACATTCGTTCAAGAAAAAAAGAATTTTTAATTTATTCCATCCGTTCACTTTTCATCGGAATCCATTAGATTTTGCGTGATTGGGTATTAAACCAATCACACATTAAAACTTTCGCATTCAACTATAATAATTTAATTACAAGATTAGTTGCACTTTAGAAACTACTATTTGCGGGTCAAGTGACCGTGCAACCCACTTGAGAAGAAAGTTTAATCGCTGTGGTGATTTGCTGTGCCAATAACAATAATTTGTCTTATGACTTTCGTCACTGAATTTTTATCTTCATTACGTATTAAAAAACCGGCCAAGTGCGAGTCAAACTCGCGCACCGAGGGTTCCGTAAACGCAAAGCATCTCACATTATAGCTCTAACTAAAAGACCAACTTGTATCAAAATCAAACTTAACTTTGCAGTTCGATCCTTAAGATTTATACTGAATACAGCGCAAAAATAATTTCGAACACTTTTTGTTTGTTTTTTTGTTGGTTTATAATAACTTTATTGCACAAATAACATAAATAAATTACAAATTACATGAATCCAGAAAATGATCGAGTACTCGATATTAATTTCAACTTGATACATTTAAGCGTTCCTGAGTAAAAAAAGTTTGACAGACAGACGGACAACAAAGTGATCTTATAAGGGTTCCGTTTTTGCCTTTTGAGGCACGGAACCCTAAAAAGTGTGACAGACAGACGGACAACAAAGTGATCTTATAAGGGTTCCGTTTTGCCTTTTGAGGTACGGAACCCTAAAAATCATTATGTTATCGAATACAATAAAAAATATGTTAACAACGAGGATCTGCAATGGCTTCCAGAGAAAACTTTTGTTAACTTCTTACAGCCCAATGGAACTGGACTTATTGAAGTCTTTTGGCCGTACTCTTGCGCATCTGTCCGTGTCGCGGTCGCAGCATTCACACGTACAATTTCACATCTCACTGTTTATGAGCTGTAAAACCAAGCCTGCACATTGCAGGAAATGCTATTGGAAATTAGAAAATCTAAAGACGGGACATAAATCTGTCAATATAAACCACTTAGGCGCGAGTAATTTCAACGAATACTTCAGCCGTTTGATTGGCTTAGCGCCTATAAATACAGACTTTTATGTGAAGACTAGCTGTTGCTGTGGCTTCACATCACTTAAAAGTACTTGCGAAAAGTCGTACTATTTAATATTTTTTAATAATATTATGGTTTTTAATAATTGTACGTCTTATCAGGACAGGTCACAGTGACACACTAATGTATTATTTTTTATTATCTTTTATACCTATATACCTACTACAATAAAAATGTTTTAAATTTAAATTTTCTTTTAGTGTCGTATATCACTTTCTTAGGGGCAAAGAAAAAATTTAGGGGTAGAATTTTGAAAACCTGCTAAATTTACAGTTTCAACGTTCAGCGATTTCGATTCTGCGTTGATTGATATATCAATATCAAATTAGCGTCCAATTCTATATATAGGTTTAACTAGACTTAGTAACTCGTAAGTAATAAATAGTGTAGGTAAGTATTTATTTTACAGCATTACTATTATCTTTCCGTCTCTATTAACTGTCTAACTGAATCTTGGTTCTGACAAAAGCTCTGAAAACTGTTTCTACTTACATCTCTAATTAGCGGGAAACGTTAAGACGAACAGACAGACACCGGGACAAGTGATAATAAAATCATGTAAAATATTTACCTAGGTTTAAAATACAGTTTAAAATAAATAATTTCTGCAAATAAGTTTTTCAAAGCGAGGAAATGTAATCAGTGGGAGCTCTTTTAGTACCTACGTAAACTATAATTTAGTTGGAGTAGTTAACTGGCCCCTTAACGACAAACATAAAGGGTTTTTATGGTTGTCATTAGGTAGCTGACGCTTGCCACCATCGGCGAAGCTTCAGGACTTATTTTGAAAGTAAGTTTTCAAAAACACATCATAAAGAGGGCCTCGAATATGAACTAAATACCAAAGAAGAGATGGGTGGATTGCGTCAAAGACAGCATAAATAGGAAGGATAATGAGTGAATTGGAAAGCGACAATAGAATGGAAAACAACACACACTGTGCCGACCCCACAAGTCAATAAAATGAAAGGAATTAACATACTGTGACGACCAACCCCTCATTGGCGGAAATTGGTAAAGAAGAAGTTCAGATATTTACAGACAGATAAATTGATGGTCGCGCGTGTAGCGCAAATGCTAAGTTAGCGTCTTCCTGACCCACATGAGAATTTATAGTGCGTTTGCGATTGCTCGCACAAATATTATTTTGACATTTTTTTACTTACATAATGAGGTTGCATAGAGCAACACGGACTCCGCCTGCGGAAGTCCTTGTTGCGTTAGAATTAGGATGTTATTCGAAAATCGTAAAATGAAAATGTGTTTCGCAGGTTGTGTTCGCAATTCGTCTGTCAGTTAAATTGCAGAACAGAAATAATTTTAGGAATCGTACATATTTCAGGACGATTAAACTTTAAATTAGACCAGGTAACTCTTCCCTTATAATACACACCTTAAATCCTAACAGATAGTTACCGCAAGTCGTAACAATCAGAAGCCGTTCAGCACATTAAAGTGCCTATTAAAAATAATGGGAATAATTTGCTAAAGAAAGTCCGGGTGCTAAAACAAGCGTAAGATTTAAACGTGAACCTATGCTGGGTGAAGTGTGTGAAACTAAGGACCCAGTCACTGCCCCGACAGGTCACACCGGCTGAACATTTCAGCTCAGTTTAGAAAGATTACAGAAGGGTCACTCATAGATTTGAGATGCAATCATATTGTTTGCTTCGTCTTGTAATCTCTTAGTATTTCAGAATGTACACAAGCATACTGAATTGATAAGTGAGACCCATTATATAAATTTATTACATTTAATTGAAATCAACTTCTTGTCCCTTCTTTTATTTATTTATTTAATCTTTATTGTACAAAAATACAAAGTAAACGTACAATAGGAGGGCTTAATGCTAAAGCATTATCTACCAGCCAACCTTTGGGTTATGCAGAAAATTTTAGGTCTTCTTCTTCTGGAAAATTTCTTTTTTATCAACATATCTACTAATCGCTTATTATTGTACCTATTTATTAATTTCTTTATATTGAATTTGACCAGTAATTTGACCACAAAATATCTTATTAATTTCTCACACGGAAATTCTCACGATAACAACAACTCTGAATTTCAATTTTGTTTAAGTATTCTATTATGTAATTTTAATTTTTCTTAAAAATTCACAAAACTAAGCCGTTTGAAATCGTAAAAACTGTTGTTTCTAGTGAATCATTCACCAACGAATTATTTTAATTAGATTGCTATTATCTAACATTTTTAATGTACAAATAATAAAACAAATGAAAACCACCTTACTCTATTTCAGGTGGAAATAAATGTCAAATTTTATTATTTTTACGAGTGATTCTTCTCTATCCTCGACACAGCGAGACTTGAGCTTAGTAATAAACCATTGCGTATTGTTTGAGGCGGCCGTTCGCCCCGACATGCGTTAGCGCACGTCGTGGGACCCTTCCAACTTCAAACTCACAGTCCCTCTTGTAATAATTTTAAGACTGACTTTTTTCTTGAACCTGCACATAAAATAACATTGAACCTTTAAATGGCATTTTGTTCTGTTCAACTGGCTTAGGCACAAATACAATACTAATACATCTGAGTTTAACTTCACTATATATAGCCTTTGGTTTTTTCTCAAACTTTATGCCTAGGTTAGATTTAAATTTTAGTTATGCTAAGTGGCTTTCGCTATTGTCATACAAGGTGAAAATTTTATTATTATTATTTTTTATTAACTATAAGTACATATTTTTGGATCAGAATTATGAAAAAACATTATTATGAGAGCCGACCCCAATTAAAATTAAAAGGCCAGAAGAAGAAAAATATATTTTTAAATATTAATATTTTGACTACGGTGAGTTTGAGAAGTTAGTGCTTGTACTTGAGTTCTGAGCGTGTAGGTAGAGTTTAGAAATTCAATGGCTCTACATGAGATCTGATAACATTTTGACAGTGAGAGCCATATGGTCTCGTCTTGGCAACATTTTACATGAAACGTTTTTGGTTGGATTCAAAATTCATAGAAATAAGAAGTATTTTTCCAAAATCTGTGCCAAATAGTCTCACAATCGAAGAGGCGAAGATACAACGGCAAACTTTCAATGTCAACACAGCTCTTTATCGCCGGGAGTTAAAATATCCATCTTATGCAAATATTTCCTCAGAAAAGCTGCGTTTAAATATTTTCCCCCTATCGTTCAAAGCCGGGGTTCTCATGGATACAATCGTCGTGCAGGTTATATGTTATATTATGTGGTGTTAGTATGACGGATCGTTGGGACGTCGTCAGATCGATGCAAACCAAATATACTGCAATCGAACACACACCTCTATTGCAACACTCGTCCTAGACTAACTTTTATTTTTATTTATTTTATTCATGGCTACAAACAGATGATTGCAGACAGCAAACAGTTGCAGATTCATGTAAAGATATAAATATACAGAAAATAATATTACAGCAGATAAGTGTTGCAATTCTCATTTGCCTACAGAGACCTTTTCCACTGGATATGGCAATATGCCAATTCATCATTTTTTTTATGTAAATACATCTAAGATGCGGCTTGGCAGTAAAATCGACTCGAATTCGAAATTCAAGTGACGGAAAATGATGTGATCTTCCATGCGATCGACGCTCAGATGTTGATGTAGGGCATGCTCCCGGGAAATCCCGGTCTCGAAAATACCGGGAAATCCCGGGAATTTTTGAATAATGCGGTACCGGGTCTTCGGCCAACGAATCCCGGTTCTTTCGATACTTTCGGTACTTTATACGTGCCGTGCATACCATTTTCCCACATATTTTTATGTAATCACTAATTCTTATATAATATTTTTAATCAAAATTAATACAGAGAATTTTCGCATAATTATACTTGCATAAAACCAAAATTTTTTCAGCATTGTTGAAAATTTACAAGTGGAAATGGCATTAGTTGTAAATTCGTGGACGCTACCTTTCACAAGCCTACGACTAACTCCAAGCCATTCCTCCGATAAGCGTGGAACCAGCGAGTGTTCTCGTCGACTGGTATCATTTGTACTCGTATGAGCTCAGAACATCGTTGAGTGATAGAAGCGTTAATGCTATAAGTTTCCTCAGAACTTATTACCGATAGAAAAAAACAATTGTCAAGGTCAAATGAAGAGTCTTTAGCCAGCTAAAAGTTAAGTTTTAAATTTTATTGACTTAAATTGCTTTTACTTTAATAAAACGATAACCTTTGTTATTGTAATATTATTTGTTACAAGAATGTTAAAATGTAATTTTAATTGTGTTGATTTTTAATATTTTATTTCAATTATTTTGATCTCGAAGAAGCGTTTCAGTTTTGCTTTGCCTAAATTATTTAGTGGAAGGAATTCTTCTCTTCGAAATTTAATTGATAACTTGTTACTATTTTGATCTAAAAAAATATGTTTAATTATAGATATAGATACTGCTTATGTTCCAATAATTAATATCAATAATAGAATAGAAGAAAATCATTTATTTGCATAGATAGACCCAGCATAGAAAAATAAAACATAGTTTAATTAGCGAATCAACCCATATTTGTAGTGGAGTAAGCCCAATTTCTACAGTTTACTTAATTGTATATTTCACTCGTGCCCTTTACACAATAAAATAATAGAAGTACCGAAAGTACCGAAATTCCCGGTAAATCCCGGTTCCAAGTACTGTACCGAAAATCCAGTCCCGGTTCTTGAGAGGGAACCGGTACTGCATCCCCTATGTTGATGCTTATATGTTTGTACATCTGCCGGGCATCCCATAACGGATAACTTTTAGGGCTGTTCTATTGGTGCTATAGTTTATAAGCTTATTGTCAATTAAAGTTCGACAACGATGTTGCTAGGTCCCTTAAGTATACTGTGTGATCTCGTTCCATTAATAAAGCTAGTCTAGTATAAGTTAATAGAGATCTTAACATCCAATGATGCATTTCGAATTTGATTTGCAATAAATTCAAACTCGAGCACCTACTTACTTCTACGGGATTACAGGAAATGCAGCTACATATTTTTATTACGATTTAGTACAGTCAGATGCATAACATGTAACTCTGTCTATATACACAGGTAATAATTGTGAATTTAACTTGTGTGTTGTGATGTCGTCTGTACTTTATTTTTTTTTTGTTAACGACTTTAATTTATGGAATACTAATTTCCCACGGGAACAGTGCTTTTTTCCGAGATGAAAGGTATCCTATGTCCTTCTCCGTACTTCTAACTATGTGTATGCGAAATTTCAGAAAAAGAAACGTGAAGAGGTAACAAACAAACTCACTCTCGCATTTGTAATATTAGTTAGGACTAGCTGTTAGCCTGCGGCTTCGCCCGCGTGAGTTTCACTTAGATGAAAAGTCTTTTTGTGTTCCAAACAGTTTCAGATGTTTCGGATCATTGATTTTTATACGTCTACAGAAAATGCTCATCAGATTATTCAAGTTTTGCTAAGGCGCCATTTCCATATATGTTATAGTGTAGCTGGTTTATTTCTCATGGAGTTAATAATCATCAATATGGTTTGTCATAAGGATCTTCATAATTTTTTTATTATAATATTTTATTTAAATGCTCATCACGTTGAACGACTTTTGCTAAGGCGCCATTTCCATATATGTTATAGTGTAGCTGGTCTCTTGCAGTTCTTCATCAGATGTTCCAGATCTTCAATTTTTATACGTCAGCAGAAAATGCTCATCAGGTTGAACGACCTTTGTTAAGGCACCATTTCCATATTTCTTATGGTTTAGCTGTTCTGTTATGGTTCTTCATCAGGTGTTCCAGTTTTCAAAATCAATTATAGCCTATATGTTGCCCAGGCTTAATAGCTATACAACAAAAAAAGTTCATTCAAATCCGTCCAGTAGTTTTTGCGTGAAACGCGTACATACATACATACAGACAGACAGACACAGACAGACACAGACAGACACAGACAGACAGACAAGAAATTCCAAAAAAATTTTTTGCTTTCTATTGTTCTTTTTAAGTGTCCCTCTATCCATTTTAGTCAAAAATACTAAATGTACAGGCAAAATATTTTTACTGTTTTATTATATGTATAGATGTATAGATTAGGTTAGAAAATGATGTAAGTGTGTGATAAAAGCTTTGATTATCAAACCAATCCATAAAAGGGATAAAACCAAATGATGCGTGATGGTATCGTGGATGAAGTAATTTGGCGTAATTTCTCTTTTGGAGGCCAAGACTCATTTTGGATCATTGAGCCCGAATAGTAAGTAAGTACTCAAAACAAGAGGTTTCACTCAAAATCATCGTCTACAAACCCACGAGTCACTAGCAGGATTTGAATCTAGGATTTTTAGATCAGGTGAGCGTCTTAATCACTAGACCGCCATTAATCGGCCTACTATGGTACTAAAAGGTAGTAAACATCAACGGGATTGTAATAAAACTAGATTACGATATTACTAAGGTCTAATGAGGACCAGACCTACTCAATAAAAGTTTACCGATATAGGTACGTCCAGGATCTCTACATATATTCATCTGTAACTGGTATGTACATAGGTGATATTTAGGGAAAAAATATCTGAGCGGTCTTTATACGAGTAGCGCCGATAGCAACCAAATTAACCAAAATAATGTTTTATGATTTTTGTCTGTCTGTATGTTTGTTTGTACGCACTTCAGACAAAAACTACTAAATCAATCTTGATGCTGAATTTCACAGTTGTATGTCTGACTCTAACTTAAAATCTGGTACATGCTACGCCCCGCATAGAACCCACATATTAACGTAGTAATTACACACGGTAGAAGTCGCGGGCAAAAGCTAGTACAAAATATCCCAACTGATTACATGATGCGAAATAATTATTGTAAACCAGATTTTCTACATCGCCGCTGAGTGAAATGTTAGGATCGTTTGCCTAAGGATTATGGAGGCAAGGCACTGTACTTATTTAGTTTTTGCGTTATATTATGAAAAATATTGTTTCATTCATTTCATACGTTTTGTATTTTAGTCTGAACCTACCCTTTATAAGAAATTAAGAAACAATCCTACTTTTATGGTTCTGTACCTCAAAAGTCAAAAACGGAAATGAAATGAAATGAAATGAAATGGGGTACTTCCCGTTGACCTAAAATTATAAAATTTGGCCAGAAGCAACGTCATGCAGAACTTGCACAGGAATAAATCTGAAAAGTGTATATTAGTCGGGGCTGTGAATTTTCAGTTGTATGGAGGTGGTCACATTAAATCCTACGATGGTGATTTTTATAAACTACATAGATTATGATATTACAACTGCAAATTTAAGTGTAAAAAAAAATCACCACCGCCGTTTTTTTTTAAACGCTATTATAAGACTCATATTGTTATAACTCTCAAACAAAAAATCCTACCAGGGTGATTTTTTGTTACATGTTTCCTTACAAATAATAAAAGCTTGATTTAAAAAATCACCAATAAATAACAATCCGAAATGGATTTTTTAATGAGTTGTAATTTTTATACTTATAAAACATTCTGTACAAAAACAAAAAAAACCAGCAATGGTGACTATTATATATTATTCGTATACAATTGTAATGAACCATATCCTCAATTTTTTTTTTTTTTACTACAACAGTTTTTTTTTTATTAACTTTTAATTATTTTTTTTTATTCTACAGTCGAGAAAATTGTATATTCGTACGTAATGTGAATTATTCAATCTTAATTTTAAAAAACGACTCATGTTTATGAACCCGATTTCCTGTAATTAAATAAAAACCATATTGACATTTATAACGTTAAAAATACATTTTATGACTAGAAAGCCTTATTATAAACTGGCCAACTTTTATTTACAGGTAAATGAAGTCTTATTAATTAATTGTGAACAGTAATCTCTATTGTAAACTTTTTTGTTTACGAGCAATTCAGTATAGTTTATTTACCCCTCCCATTTCATATCGGATCATCAAAATTCTTTTTTTTTATATAAGGATGTCTAATAACATCAAAATAATGTTAAGTATAAGAATCTTGGTTGTAGGAATTTGTCGGTAAAAAAAATTTAAATGCCCCGCCTAATGTTGTTGGAAGTCTAAAAAAAGTGAAGCAAACTTATTTTGCGCTTGATGCAGTATGAATCCTAGGGATCGATCGAACTGCAATGAATCTGAATTTGTTTTAGAAAGTAGTTGTTAGTTCTTTTAGTTAGAGATATAATGTGAGATGCTTTTCGAGTGCGGAATCCTCGGTGCGCGAGTTTGGCTCGCACTTGGCCGGTGTGAATCCAGGTAGACAAATCATTATGTCTGCCTTAATTAAACTTAGTAGTTTAAAACTTAGTAGTTAGCATAGTATTAACAGCTGGTCTATAATTTGAGGCAGGCTTTGTGGGCCCGTCTCGGTGATTCACCCACACCCAGATCTTATTACACAATTGTTACCTAAACTACATTTATTCCTTATTGTCCTATTATGTAAACAATCTTCAAAGTACTTTTTATTGAATTTTGTTGAAAATATATGAAATATTAGTTCAAACCTAAACATTCTAAAGTAAAACAGTTATTAACCACGAAAGTAATTTCCAGAAAAGTCTATTTTAATTTATATTGTTGTAAATTCATAAAAAGACATGGTAAGATTGTTTACATAATAGGACAATTATGAATAAACGGATTTTACCTAAAGTGCCGATTCCTAGTTCCGAGTCCTAGGCAAGTGAGGATTAAGCGATTGCTTGCCCGTACTGATAATACATATTACCAGTTGTGATTGCACCTTAAAAACACGGAACTGGATCTCGACAATGTCTATTGTCGATTGAAATAGCCTTGTGGCACTGGACACCGCATCATCTAGGGACAGTTGATGAATGATGCATAATATTTTTCTAGGAATTTGCCCCATTCGCCATAGTATCGGCCGGCCTTGCGTGATTTAGAGTTTGTTGTTTGTTATAAAGCTTATCAGAATATTTAAATATATAATAAAATGTATCTGTGATGTGATGAATGGTTAAGTAAGTAGGACTCGATTGGAAAGCAACCCCGAAAATGTAAATGACTCCCAATAATAAGGGTAGGTAAGGGAAAAACGATTTGAAAAAATTATAACATCTTTTAAATTCAATTAGCGACATCTACAGTAACAAGTAAGAACTGTCATGTTCTGGTTAGTTCAAAGAAATTCCATACAATTGCTGTTGGCGCTACGGTCGTGTTATGGAGTGTTGCCATTTATTATTATTCTCTATCAGAGTAGTTTTAAAAATATTGTTTTTTACTTATTTTACCTCATAGAAAAACACTGACTGCTTCGCACGCGAAAGTCCTTGTTGCTTAAAGTTCTAGAAAACCTACCTTATAGAAAAAAGTCTCTTTATAAAGATATAAATTAATAACTACAAACTGATACAACTATGGTATAATTGAATCACATTTATCTCAGATTAGAGATTACCATAAGCTTGGTGCCGAGACATGGACTCTCACAAAGGGAATCATGTATTGCTGTCGCGCAAAGAGCCATGGAACGAGTCATGCGGCATCAAACTTCAAGACCGAGTTCGCAACGACGTCGAACGAAAGTTCACGACGTGGTCTCGAGAGTTGCTACACTAAAATGGAACTATGCGGGGCACCTGGCTAGAAGGAATGATGGTAGGGGGAGTAAGGCTGTAACCGAATGGTACCCTAGAAATGGGAGAAGAAGCGTAGGACACCCGGCAGCAAGATGGGTCGACGATGTCAAGAATGTTGCTGGCAAGAACTAGATTGCGATGGCCCAGGATTAGAGATGTAAAATGACTGAATTTGACCGATTCTGACAGTCAAAAACGATAAATGACCGGTCAACTATTGTCAAATTCAGTGAATTTGACTCTAAATGAACGGTCGCTTACTACTAAAGGTACTGAATGTAACGGTGACTAATCACAACTTAATTGTCATAAACTATGGACTTAACTCGAAATACTAGCTTTCGCCCGCGACTTCTTCCGCGCGTAATTTTCTATCGTTAAGATCTCAGGTTCCAAGCGGCATATGAAGATGAAACCTATGCTAGGTTTTAAGTTAGAATCGCCGGATAATCGATTATCAATTAATCGATTGTTTTAAAATAATCTAACCTGATCGATTAACATTGCCAAGAAAGTCGTTGTGTGTGTTTCATTCCAAACAATGACCACGACCCTCAGTCATGAGGAATAAGACTAAAAGTGAATCTAATCGATTAATAATCGAAAACTATCGGTATATTTGACTGAATCGATGGTATCGATATCTGGTTCGTGACAATACATTTTATTATTATTATTCAGCCGTTTAGATCCCACTGCTGGACAAAGGCTGCTGTCTCCTCCCTCCATTTATCCCTATCCTGAGCTATTGAAATCCATTCTGTAGAGTGTGATTATATGACAATAACTATCGATTGTATGACAATACTATCGATTATAATTTGTAATACGTACTAATTAAATCGTTTACATCGATAGAATCGATTTTCGTTATCACTACAATCTAATCGATTATATCGATAGAATTGATATTTATTACCAATACAATTAAATCGATATGACCGATTAATCGAGATCATCGTATTGAAACTTCGCAACCATCATAGTTAGAAGTACTGAGAAGGACATAGTGTACCTTTCTTAATAGGAAAAAGCACTGTACCCGTGTGAAATCATGCGAACGAAGCCACGGGCAAAAGCTAGTACCTTTATACATACAAAAAAAACGTGCGAGAAACATAACCCTTCCTTTGCAGTTGGGTTAAAACACTTGAAATTAAAATGACTATAAAGCACCGTTTTTGACCGTTGTTGACTGTTTTTGACGAATTTGACCCTAAATGACTGTCAGTCAATATCAGCGGCTTCGGTCATTTTCATCTCTATCCAGGATAGGGAAGGCTGGCGTTGACAAAAGGAGGCTTATACCCAGCAGTGGCTCACGGAAGGCTGACGATGATAATGATGATATAAGCTTATTACAGAGACTCCGAAAAAAAACATAAATAATACCATATTTTACATGGTTATCCCGATCGCATGCTCGGTACAGAAACAAATAATTTTTATTTACTTTATTTTTATTATGTTCTTTAAGATTTTTATTGTTGCCATTTTAATTGTTATTTTTATTGTTGCTGTTTTAATTGTTGCTATGAAATAAATGTTTATTACATAGCAACTTATTATATTGTTGGCGCTTAGTAAAAACTAATATTTTTATTTTTACAAATACCTACTCACGGAAATGTATGGAACAGCAGATTTTTTTAAAATGGAGATATTTTTCAGAGTCGGTCTAATACAAAAAGTTGCTACACACACTCTGATGATATTTGACAATATTATGCATCCTGTTCATGATAAGGACTGTCACATAACTCTGTCCCTTTCCTTCCTTAGCATTACGCAATGTATTGCAGCACGAACCACTACACTGAAAAGATTTATCATCCAAGCCGGATTTTTCATGCGAAATGATCCTTAACTGTCATATTTGTTGTGTTGTCACAGTTGTCATAAATATTTAAAATTATTTTTTACTGTTTTGTGCTTTTAAACTCAATAGAAATGATAAAATGCAACGTGTACAATATGTGGAAGTGTTTCATAAAAAATATTCGTGGAATATCGTTCCTTCGGTAAGCAATACATGTTTTTTTGACGTGCCCAATGATAATATACAATTTCGTGTTATTTTTAAAACAATAACCATTATTAGACTTTTGAATGCTATTTATCAGCAATATCATTATTTATTTTATAAAGTAGTGTATTAATTATAACCATTTCATAAGAAATACTATAAGTAATTTAATAATTTCGTAAATAGCATAGATCATTTGACAGATCCAGTTTTGTTTACTATGGCTGGGCCGAATCAAGGCAAATATACGAATTTAGTACCTATTCTATAAAAATCTCAGGAATTCTTTCTTGAAGATTAAAATATATATTATAAAAATACTGACAGTGAATTTTATTTCAGGCCAAGAAAAATATGCCAGAAAATAATACCTCAAGAAGAGAACTGTTATAGGGAGTATTTTTCGCTTACGTACTACGAGTACTCAGGACAGTGAATGGACGCCAGCAACCATCAACATCATTGCAATGTTTCATTGCACGTGATTTTAATAATTTAAAATAAATGTGATTGATTTAATGACTAGTATTTTTCCCAAAAGGAATAGAATTTCCCATCGTAAAAGCTGATGCAGATCCGTCCGCATACCACTTGCACGGCTTAAGATTCGGCGTCTCAAAATTTTTGGTTTTGCTACACTGTACCGAATATAATTAATTATCTTAGATCCGACCCTGTATTCTGTCGTTGTGTGAATAATAATCTTAGTGTGTGTTTTTGCCATGCAATTTCAAATGACATGTTCAGTCTGCTTACTATTATTATATGTCTGTACGGAAATGGCATTTAAAAAAAATAAAACTTAGTAAAAAAACAACTAAAAAGTATCTATATTGTGATTTGTGCAACTGTCAAACTGTTATGTGATTTTTTTTTCTGCCTCTGGTTGACAAGAAAAGCGCACCATATAGGTTCAGCCATTATTACGACTCGGCTTTCATAAACGCTCTCTGTTGAGACTTTTTGTACTGATTTTTCTTAATTAGCTGTCAGAAAAATCGCTCAAATGTTTATTACATAGCAACTTATTATATTGTTGGAAATAAAAAACTAATATTTTTATTTTTAACAATACCTACTCACCCGAAATGTATGGAACAGCAGATTTTTTTAAAATGGAGATATTTTTCAGAGTCGGTCTAGCACAAAAAGTTGCTCACATATCGAGTAAGTACTTTCACCAGTAGAAAGGATGCCAATGTCTTTGACATTCGTCACAAAAGCTAAGCCATCGAAAAACTGATTTAAAGGGAAATTTTACAAAAGTATTAATTTCACCAATAATTTTTAGTGTTCATTTGATTAGTAGATTTATTTTGGTTTTGTATAGTAGTTGTTTTATACTTAGCTGGCAATGTTCTTCCAAATGTCATTTTCATAATTGACATTGGACGGCTGGTTTTTGACGTATTTCTGTCTCTTTTCATCACAACATTCATTATTTTCGTTTATTGAGAACGGCTGTTAAGAATGGTGAACGGCATTTCGGCTTTTCTAAATTCTAATTGCCGTTTATTCGATAATTAGTTGTAACTGCGGCTGTAGAAAATGAAAGCTGAAGTTGAAAATTGTGTACAGGAATAATATAAGCTCATTGTGAATTTGCGGCCACATAATATTATGCTACAATAGTGAAAGATGGACTAAAACCTCGGGTCTTTCGTGGTAACGCTTCATTATGAAGATTTTTTTGTGAAATGTGATGTATTGGGCCTAATATTAAGGATTTCTAAGCTCTGTGTAAGTATTTCATTCTTATTATCTATCGATGCTATCAGGTGTTTTGATGAATTGGCGATGCGCTTTGTTGAATGCTCTATCCTTACGACAGATCCTTACCTTACCATGGTTTACTACAAAAACTAAGCATACATTTAGATAAATCTTATCTTCGTTTTTATAATATATCACTGCTTCTTTTAAGTACCTATTAAAATTATCACCAGTCCTTTTGGCCATACAAATGGTGATAGGAAGATGTATGAATTTCTATTAACTAATATCATAATGGAAGAAGAAGCCAATTTTGCAATATTCATAGAACTAAGAACATCCTTTGTTGTATTACTTGAATAACTCCTGTGTATTGCAACATTGGCTATATCATTTAATCCTATCCTAACTATCGTAATTAATATTGTAATGCAAAAGTGAGTTTGTTTTTTTGTTACCTCTTCACGCTTTATCTACTGAACCAATCTTCCTGCAATTTCACATACGCATAGGACATGGTACCTTTCATCCTGAGAAAAAGCACTGTTCCCGTGGGAAACTCACGCGGGTGAGGTTGTGGGCAAAAGCTAGTGTAATTATAATTTTCCATATCTATAGGAGAGTTGTCTGATCCTGTTCTTCAAAACTATATGTCCAAAGATCAATACTATGAGAAAATTTAACTATTTATAAAATATGCTGTTGTTTGATTTAACTATTATTTAACATTAGTTATGTTTCACTGGAGAATTTTGCCATAAAGAGCCTTAATCTTTCTCCAAGATCCTATCTATCTCTACTATAATTCATAACAAGCTAATTATAAAAAAAAAACAATTGACAACTCATGTAGCTTATGTCACTTGGAGGAATGCAGGAAATCTAAAAATACCTCTTACATCAAAATCTGTTAAGCCGTAAAGGACTTTTGGTGGAATAAAGAAACTTACATACATACATGAAACCTGAAAATATAACACTCCTCTTTTGTCAGTCATGTAAAAACTGGTTTATTAGGTCTCCAAGATCTTATCTATCTCTATACAAAAAATCATGGCCTTTGTATTTATTTATTTAACTTTTCTACAAAAAACATGTAAATGGCAGGTTTAAAGCCAGAGGCTTTTTCTACCAGTCAACCAATAGGTGATGCAGGGGTGGTGTATATGTAGGTAACTAGAAAAAAAAGGAAATGTGCACAGTTATCAAATGTGAAAAATTAACTCAAGTTATCAAATGTGAAAATACCAATGAAGGCAAATTAGGTGCTATTTGTAAATCTCCCAAGTTGCTTTACAAAAATAATTTATTTTGGGGTGGTACAAGAATTCATAAATTACTTTTAACTATTTCTATTATTATAAAATACTTTCGTAGTTGCAATTTGCGAATTAAAATAAAGAATATCAATTTTAGAATCACAATGTAGTTTTTTAATATATGTATTCTATGACCTGAAAACATAAATCTGTCAACGTACCATAAGAATACTTGAAACACCACCCACAAAAGAGATTCAAAAATGGCACAAGGCTGTGCATAAGACAAATGTCATTAATGCAGAATTGTTAAGCAATGGACTGTTGGTTATTGGTACAATAGTCAATGTTTTTGTATGTTTGTTCAGGTGAGCTGCAGCCATGGCAAGCGACGAGTCCAGCGTGCGGGTGGCAGTAAGGTAAGAGATCAATCAATCATCTATTTATTTCGTCAAACATAGGTAGTACTTGGTGTATAAGGTACAAAAAATAGTGCTCTATGCTGTGCCATTTGGCATACAAAATTTATATAAAATAAATAAATAAAATGAATTCATGCAAGGAATCCATACTAATACTAATATTTTTCATACTAAAATCAATTTTGTAAGTTTTATTACTCAAATGCGAAAGTCTACATAGTGATTTTGTGATTTTGTGAGTTTGTGAGTTTGTGAGTTTGTGAGTTCATGTAGAGGATGTTCGTGTTACACTTGACTCAAACAAAATCTATCACGGATTTCGATAAATATTTCGCACACGGATCCCTAGATAATTTCTTCAGACAGCTCATAATGTTTTTAAAAGACCTATCAAATGATACTGTCACGATGGTATAATCGCGGGAAAAAAATCATCCCCACTTTAGGTGTAGGGAGTACAAAATAAAACATCGGAGGACGACGAAATAAGTTTAAAAAATTACAAATTAATCAACTCTGCCATCAAACTAAGGCAGTCCGCTGCGTGACGCTTACTCAGCCCATCTCGTTCACACAGATTACGTGCAACAGAGATAGGCATTTCTGCTATTGAGAAAATGTAAAAACACCACCATTTACTTTACTTTACTTTGAGAATGGCAGTTTTGCACCTAGAATGTCTGACCATTGTTTTAGACTTCGCCTCGACAATCGTCCCTTGCCCTCTGGTTTGTTTGTTTGTAATAACTTTATTGCACAATAACATAAATACAATACTAATTACAAATCCAGAAAATGGCAACGGCGGACTTATCCCATGAAGGATCTGGTGTTTCTAAACCGTCTAAAGGCCGCTGATATTGTTTGTATAACGACCACTAGATGTGCTCCAAAAATATGCTTCCCTGTTCCGGAAGGTATGGTCGTTATATAAAGCACATCAAAGGCCGTTTAACCACAGATTAGGTAATAGTTACGTTTAACTGACACCTTGCGAGTTGATAACCCACGAGTTAATTGACCTAGCTGCTCGATAAGTAAGAAGAATTGGTCATGTTCATGTCAGTTAAATTTTTTTTTTCATTTCCGACTAGTTATTTATTTCTATGCCTATGAATAAACTTATTAAATATGAATACAATAGAGACAATTTATGTTCCGAAACTGGCGCGATTGTGATGAGTCGAGAGTAATGCACTTAGAGCTTGACGCTCGGCGTGCAATATCTAAGAACTTGCTCGATTTACTATCAAATGATCCGTTAGCTTCTCAAGCTTGAGCTAGCTCGCGTGAGGAACGCGGAAATCTTCCTCAAATGTCAATACTGTACTGCACATAAATGTTGTCACTGCAAGCGTAATTTAAATTGTTACGCCGCCGCCTTACATCATCGCATTATTCTTTAAATTTACACGTATGAATTCAACCTTGGTGATTTGGTGAGGATCGGGTCTAGATTTGTAATTCAATACTACTACAATATGTGTGCTTTGCACTTCAATAATAAAAAAAAAATAGGATCAGTTCCATCGATTCGAATTGTCTCCGCGCGCTTCGACGTGTGATTAATCTGATCAGTTCAATAACCGTTCTTCCATTATTGAAAAAAAAGAATGAGCATCTTTACTGACTAATCCAGCCAGGAATATCATACGATAGAATCTCTCGTTTGATATTTGATAGAATTGATTTATTTTCACAACAGCAGTAAATGAAGTATTCAGTATTCGGAAGACAAAATGCCAAAAACTCTTCCAATGTTTTATATCCCGACCATATCACTCGAAACTCAAAAGCGCGTAAGCAAGTCCCCCATCGCCCCACTTCCCGTTGTGCTGAGCGGGTGGAATAAATCAGGGAGCCCTAATGGCGTCCTCATGTCACTTGCACTGCTCTATTATGAATACCGGGAATATCGAAATCACTTGGTTTGTTGAGTCGATATCTTCCATGTTCAAACTTCAGACGTTTATTTGAAAGTAAAGTTATTTTTTTAATTCAGTTCAGTTTATTCTTCAGTCTGTTTTGCAGAATCCTTCATCAACATTTTTTTACTCTGAATAAGATGTTATTCAAACTTCAAATACAAATCTTCAGCCTTATAGTTTGATAAATGTAAATCTGTATCTAATCGATATCCCATGGTATTTTTTTTATTAGAATATTATCTTTCTTGTCGTGAATAACAAGCTTCAGATTTGCTTTCAATGCGTGCTAATGAGATAGATTGATATCATAGTTTCATTTGCTTTGTTGAAAGATTTTTTTTGTTTAACTATTATATGTTCATAAACATTTCATTAGTTTCAAATTTTTTTTACTAATGTTTATTTCTAATATACCTAAGCATTGAAAATAAAATGCGTAATATAAACTGCACAAGTGCGTTAGATTTCTGAATTTATTCCTACACAGCGACATCCGTTATGTAATTCTCGATTACAGCTATCCAGGTATAAGTATTTCCCAGATTTTAAAATAGTTTTTCATGCAAGTTTCAAGTCATGCGGCTATAAAAGGACTTCTGTTTTGGAAAATGCAAGTCATGTCTGGGTGTGGGCGTGAGGATCGATGTGCCATTAGTCCACAGACGCGACGTTTTTTTCTACAAAAATAGCAGAGTATAGACACATTAGTAGTTAGAAGGGTAATAGACCTTGTGCAGCAGCATTGGATTTTGGAAAAATTTCAGGTTTCCTATATAAATGTACGATGTTGTAATGTCTGTTAACTATGTCTATTATACGAATGTAAAGCTATTTTAACACTCTTGTAATACCCCTGGTGTTGCAGTAGTCCATGGGCAGCGGTGATCGCTTACCATCAGGTGACCCGCTTGCTCATTTGCCGCCCTATGTTATAAAAATAAATAAAAAATAATGTCGTCTGTTAATGCATTGCATGAATTTTTATTAAATATCAAATTTAAAACCTGTGTTTAGAAATAATTTCTATATATCTATATAATAAATCATGGCCAGGCTAAAATTTAAACAATGAGAATCCTAACTTTGTAGTTAGACCCTTATACACTGTTACTGTGGTTATCAGCTAACTAAAATAGTATGTTTGTACTATAAAAATTGCTTCTTAGGGTTGCGAAGTCAAGGAACCCTAATAGTTTCGCCATGTCTATCCTATTCGTATCTCCTACAATTATATAGATTTCTGTGAGCCAATACTATCTTTACCGTGCCCAAGACTGTGTCTAATTGTCAACTATATTTTCTACTCGATTGTTTAGTTATCTTTACATTTACCTTATGACACTATTGCAATGCCTATTCTGTAATGGCTGAAGCATTATTCTGTAAATTCATGCATGTAATGTGTAGACACGCTTGACCCAAAGACCTAGTATGAAGAATACCTCTGTTTATTGAGTAACCGTCCGGCAATATGTTGACAATAGCTACAAGAAATATTGGTCAGAAACTAATGAAACTTGCATAATTATCTTGGTAATACTAACTCACTGTCTCGCTTGTTCCAAATGAAAGGTATATTACATGCTCTCTTTATGCTATGGTAATACCAAATTATACGTTGTTTGCGAAACCTTTAGGGAAATGCCTCCTACAACACAACATTTATTATTATTTATGTTTGTATTTATTTTAGGTTAGATTTCGCATTGGACAAAAGAATTTTAAAAGGTATTGTGGAGACCTTTACCCAGCAGTAGGACGAAATAAGTAAATATAAATGTTTCATATGCATCTAGGAAACCTAATAAATAACTAACCGATGATGATAAATTACTTCGGAAACTGCAGTAATGTTAACAATCACTAATTAGATTCTAACACGGAATCCAGTTGTTTTAAGCGTGTACTCTAATGGATAGGTTTATAAACATGTTTTCTCATTGAATTTACACAACGCCTTCTAGAGATTCACGTGTCTTACTTACAACGTACAATTGATGTTCTAGAGCCGCCCTAAACGTCATTATTCTCCAAAAAATAAACATATATGATTGATTGATTTGATTAAGTTATAAAACACTGTGGTCTTAATTATAGTTTAAGTAAATTGTGTTTATTAAAACAAAACGCTGAGAATCGTAAGATGACATAATCTAAATTATTTCTCAGAATTATTATAATATTTTAAATTTATTATTACCATAAATATGCGTGATTGATTGTGTAGAGTTAAAATTCAAATATTTATATGACTGTGATTATTCTCACGGGTCTTTTTTTAAATCCTAAGGCTAGATAAGCATGGCGACATAGGTGTGGCAATGATGTAACCTTTGTTTGTTAAATAAATAATAAACTTAGGTTTACAAACTCAGTTATCAGATTGAAATATGTTTTATATTTTCCACATCGGACTTTTTAATTTTGCGAATATGTCAAAGTGGCTTGACAAAATAAAAGTACTTACCTATATTATTTTTCGATAACATATAAAATATTAATATGTTTATTTGAAATGCACTATCAAGTTCTTTTTAATTGTCTTAAATGTGGAAAAGTGGTTATACGTATTAATGCAAATGACAGATATTATCTATCATTTTGATCCAATAACGTTCCAGTTACTTTCCATTCCTTAAAATCGTTTTATACTGAGACATGATCAAAATTTCATGAGCGATTGATGAACGAGTTTTCATTTACCAACTTTTCGCATTGCCCCCTTTCGTACGCACGCAAGGGGCGGGTTTTATGTCAGTTTTGCGTGACGTATTAAAAATGCCAGTTCTATACAAAATATAGGTCTATATTTATGCAATTTAGAATGTCAGTTTTGTATAAAATATAGGTCTATGTTTACGGTAATGAGATTTATTATCTGAAGCGATGACGCGAAGAGCCTGTAAGTAAACAGCTATACAGCAGTGGATATCTGCGTCGTAATATGTACTTACATACATACACATAATATGTAGACATAGTTCGCACAAGTCGACCTTTTAAGTAATGGAAAATATCTATCTTTTTTATCCTAATAAATTCATTTATGATACTCAAGATCAGTGCTAACTTAATCTGTCCCAGGTGGGGCTGCCGTCCGGGTTTCCCCGGATTTGTCCTAGTTTGGAGGGAGTCCGAGCGCCCGGGTGGGTTTTTAAAAAGTGTCCGGGTCAATCCCGTCCGTCAATCCGGTCTAACCTAGGATATTTTTATGTTCGAAGAAATCCGCGGTTTTTTTTTCGATGGAGTAATTTATGGTACTTATCTGGGGACAAATCTTTATTTAACACAAATGTCCGGAGTTTTTGAAAGGGCAATGCCGATTTAGTATGGGCGAGTGGCGTCATTTCTTTTTTAAGGCGTCCACTTAACAAACCTTGTTTTTATGGAAGATATTCATGTGCTGAACAAAACAAAGTACGGCAACTATACCTCTACACGCAGTACAAACTGAGATATAAGGGTCTGAAAAGTCAGAATTCTAGTACTATGAACTGGTGACTGAGCATGAGGGGGCTTTGTTTCCGTCTTTTTTTATATTATTTTCCGTTAGCAGAATCTCAGAGGACCAATCGACCCTCAGATATCAAAGTAATAACAATGATGGGACACGGGACCAACATTACCATTCCTATTCCTAGGGTCCCTTAAAAGTTCCTGAAAATTCAAGCCCTCCGGGGTCTCTTGGATATTCTGAGATCTCTTGGGGCCTCCAGGTCCCTTTAGTAACGGAAAATAATAAGAAAGAAAAGACGGAAACATAGCCCCCTCATGCTCAGTCACAGTTAACGGTACTAGAATTCTGACATTTCAGACCCTTATACATATCCCAGTTTGTACTGCGTGTAGAGGTATAGTTGTCATACTTTGTTTTTTTTTCAGCACATCAATTTCTTCCATAAAAACAAGGTTTAGTAAGTGGACGCTCATTTATTAAAATATGACGCCAATTTCCGGCATTGCCCTTTTTGTCCTGGGTCTGTAATTCAGCTGATGGCAGCCCTAGTCCCAGGTGACGTAGGATAAGACCAGATAAGACCATAAGTAAGTCAGTAAAATACAAGATAAGCAACGAAATCGAGAGTTAACGTCATTTGTGGGTGTTTAACGTTCACACATTACGTTCACATGTCGAACCTCAATATTTCTGTCATATCTAAAAATAGATATTTCTATATGGTATAAGAACGTAACGTACCTGATGAGGACTAGACCACACATAAAGATAAGATCGCTTAATATGACATGGTTACTTATAACGACTTGAATTGTTAAGTAGGAATCGACATAGAAACCATTCGCACAGCAGTGTATCGTTTGGAAATTAACTCGATATTGCGTGATTCGATATACTGTCTTTCGCAGTAAAATTACGGACCCCCTTTTTGTCCAAGATTATGTGTAGCACCTATAGGAAAATAAATAAAAATAGCCTTTATTCACTGACCATAAGCAAAACTTACAATTAAAAAATATAACTTAATTAACTAGGTAAAAGTTAAAATGAAGTTTTCACATAAATTTATCTTGTAATTTCCACGGCTTCCAGGTTTTGGTTATGTTGTCCTTTGACATAGGCCTCCCCATTGACATCCACTCGTCTCTATTTCGAGCTGTTCGTCTCCATCCTTTTGGTAAATCGTCCAACCATCTTTTTATTTGTCTTCCTTTTTGCCTCTTTCCATTTCTAGGGTACCATTCATGTCTTTAGTCCATTTTTCTCTTTTCTTGCTCAAAATATGCCCGGTCCAGTTCCATTTGAGTGTTCTTATTTTTGGTATACCATCATTCACTTTAGTTCTTTTCCTTATTTTTGTAGACGTCCATCTATCCCTTAGTCTTATGTTTGCAAGTTTTTGGTTGATTTTACTTGTTCAAGGCCAAGTTTAACACCCGTAAGTGAGAAATGGGAGAATGCAAGTGTTGTATAGCTTGTTTTTCATTGACATTAGAATAGTTTTATTTTTTAATATCTCCTTAAATGACCAATAGCGTTTCCAAGTAATACTGATTCTCCTATCGATTTCTTTTGGGTATTGATCATTGATGGATATTAGTTGTCCTAAATATATATATTCATCTACGTATTCGATAGCCTCTTGTTCTATTTCTATTTTTTCTTTTAATATGTTTGTCATTACTTTAGTCTTGGAAGGATTCATAAGTAGTCCTGCGTTCCTACTTTCCTGGTCTAATTGTTGTAACATAGTTTGTAATATCTCTGGTTTCTCTGCGAATATCATAATGTCATCAGGGAATCTTAGATGATTTAGGTTTACTTCATTTATATTTATTCCAAAATCTTCCCAGTCTAAATTTCAAAATTTACTTTCTAACACTGCCGTAAAAAGTATTGGGGAAAGTGGATCTCCTTGTCGGACTCCTCGCTAAATACTAAATTCTTCTCCTTGGTTCTCTAGTTTGATCTTCGCTGTGTTATTTTTGTAAATTTCTTTTAGAATTCTTATGTATTTACTATGTACGCCATGATTTTCTAGCGCTTTCCAAATATAGTTATGACTCAGGGAATCGAAACCTTTTTTGTAATCAACGAATGCTATGTAGAAATAATGCTATAAGAAAATGGTGGTCGGTAAATCTTGTTAGCGACATGAGATTAAAGTTGCAGTAGCCATTTTGATTTAAATGTCATAAACTTGGATCAAATATTAGTGTTGAAAGCAAATTTGATGAAGTCATCCATGGGAAAACCACCCTAATAGTCATAAGGAACAGTTCCATCGTTGGAATATATCATTCAATACGTTCAATACCATCAATTTTATCACTAACGGTGCATCTTTTCCATCCGTTACCTCAATAAATCACGACGCATTATCATTTCCATCCACCACATATATTGTCCTTTCCAAATCAGCTAATTATGAGCAATAAAATAACAATTTCAATTTTGCTAACTGCTAGTCGTGACCCTAGGTCTCCCATTAGCCTTGTCACGGCGATATACGACATATACTAGAAATGTGAGTTAACCCGCACCTGTGGTCTGAACTAACGCCTAATTGCATTAAATCTGTGTAGTTATTAACATTAACGACATAATGTAGCTATTTATCAATATGTGTACGAGATGTGGTATTTAAATAAAATAGAAAGTTTAATTTCACAGTCAATATATCCAGCCATCAGCTAAATTACAGACCTGAGATAAACTTTACGACCTTGCTACTCTCCATTTAGTCTAATAGTTGACTGGTAGAGAATGCCATATGGCGTTAAGTCCACCATTTATACATAATTTTTGTCATTTTGTGGAATAAAGTTTTAAATAAATAAATAAACTTTGGACATAATTATGTGAAATATTTCTCAACTTGGGTATTGAAAGTAAAATTTTCCATATTTCTTTAAACTTGTCACACCCGTAAAGACAATGTTTTTGTTGTCATGTCACCTGTCACCGACCTTGAACGCTATAACTCACGCTTTCCTAAAAAAATTGAGTAACCGCAAATGCTAATAAGGTTTGCGGCAAGTAAACAAACGTAACCGCCAATGTCAAATTGCTAGGCAAATAGTTAAAATATTTTTGCGATTATGGGTGGTAATACGTTATACCTTGTGTATTAGATAATTAGACCAAAATGCAGTTATGGACGCACCATAGAGATAAAAAGGACGCACTTTTATCATAATTTATGATTCTTGATATATTGACACAAAAAAAACCTCTCTGAGGTTTCATGGTTTAAATATTGTACCTATATTTTAAAATTTCAAGCTGAGGTAGAAATATAGTTTTTAAAAGGTTATATAGTCAAAGTCTGTAATCGTCAACTTCTGGAGTAAATCTATAAAAGATTAAAAAATTACTTAAAAGATTTTATTCTTATCTTCAGTAAGTAAACAACATTAGCATTTGCTGCCAACAGTTCTACCACATTAGGTCAGGGTCGACCGAAAACCTAGGATCAAACGTGATTAGCAAACACAATGTACAACCTACTCTTGACTCTTTTACACTCATATTTTTATTTATTCTTTTCGTTGAAGTCATTATTTATGCATGGACTTTGCCTAATATGTGTGATAGAAGTGACTCAACCATGCTCATACAATGGACAGGACAACGTGAAATTTTACTCATATTTTCCTGGAAAAACTTGTGAGCAACTTTTGGAAATCCAACTAAGCACGAAAAATCCGTATTACACTCCCTTTTTCAGAATATTGTATGCAATTTGGAAATTCCGTTACTTAACTGGTTTGCTTTACCTGCTAGCTATAGTTCAAAGTATATCTTATCTATAGATAAAATAAAAAAAAGAGTTCGATTGGTTTTTTGAACGGGCCGCCGGGTATTTTGAAAAATTGTTTGTGTGTGTATGATACCTAGTCACATTCAAAAAGGTTATAATCACTTTACAAAATCCCAAAATTGCTACGAGAGCGAAGCTGCGCGGCGCAGCTAGTACTAGTCTAACATAGTCATAGACAAATGCTGAACTGAAAAGCACACGTAAATAAATAATTGGTTATAGTTTCCGTCGAAGAGGGTGGTTCAACTGAATATAAATCATGTCAATAGAGCATCGTTTAAATATTAATCCACAATAACCATAGTAAGACAAGTTCCTATGAATATTTTATCAACCATGTGTGGATGTCGCCCGAGGATCCTAAATCGATACCAATTGGGCTAGACTGTTTGGTTATTGATCTAGTTTTTTGGACAGTATTTGATTTTGTTACACAGTATGGCTAACGGGTTCGACTTATTCTGTTGCTCTTTTAATGAATTTAAGAAGATGGCATTGTATGTAATCTCATACAGATAGCGGCTTATACTATCGCATTAGGTAATACCTGTAATAGTATAGATATAAGAGATATCCTTGAGTGAAAACGCAAATGGGCTGCAGAATGTCGTTAGTTTCATTTTTAAAGGTCCCTGAAGAGGAGACTGTCTCTTCATTATCTTCTTACAGTTGTCTCAGGGAGGAGGTCTTGAGTCCAGTAGAACTGGCGGTATCGGTTGGTGGCACAAGTTTCTTGTCAAAAAATCAGATGTTTACGCTTGTCTACTCCTGTTTTTTTGGTGCTCATTCTGAAAGGCCTGTAGGCTTATAGTCTATTTATTTCGCGGCAAAATTATTTATCATGCTTTATTGTATCTGTGTTATGGCTATGTATGAGTACATTAAAAAACACTATCCTCCCCCGCCCCCCGCCGTTGGCGTCCCCCCTTCCCCCCTTGAAACGTGTCCCTTTTTACATTTTTTTTTAATTCTTAGGATAACTATACAAGTTAGGGCAAAATGATCAAAGGCTAAATCATTTATCAGTAAATTACCTACAAATAAGTTCCTACATTTATTTTGAAATGAGTTATAGTTTCAAAGCTATGGTGCGTCAAAGTTTACTAAAAATCAGCACTTTAGCAAAAATAAATCTTGTTTCAGAAGGAACAATTATGTTTTACATACAATTTATTTTTTACAAGGAAGGAGATTAGATTAAATTTATTATTTGAAACAAATTAGTATCGTCAACATTATCTTCTACAGTTTTGCTGAAGCAACCAAGGCTCCTTGACAATGTATACACGTGGTGGAATAACTCAATTCAGCTTTTGACTCATCCACATATGTTTTCACACGCTTTTTCGTAGCTATACATGACACAATTTTCAGTATCGACTGTGGAGCTGGTGATTCTGCGGTGTATATGTGTTTATCCAGCCTTAGTTTTCTGGGTATTATTTAAATTGTGATTAGATAGATAGATAGATCAACACTTTATTGCACCATTTGCATGAACTGATGATGTTGTTTTTCGCTGGGTATACATTTTCAATCAACTTTGACGCTTTGAAACTACGACTCGTTTCAAAATAAATGTAAGAACTTATTTGTGGGTAATTTATTGATAAATAATGTAGCCTTTGATCATTTTGTCCTAACTTGTATAGTTTTCCTAGGAATTTAGAAAATTTGTAAAACGGGACACGTTTCAAGGGGGGAAGGGGGGACGCCAACGGCGGGGGGCGGGGGAGGGTAGTGTTTTTTAATGTACTCATACATAGGCATAACACAGATACAATAAAGCTTAATAAATAATTTTGCCGAATTTTCCATACATTGAAGTTTAGAATGAATATACTATTATGTTGATCTACATTACAATTTCAAGACCAAGAAAGGTAAAAAAAATGAGAAAAAATTGTAAAACCAAAATCTGTTGCCGTTACCTAAATGACTCAAAGTTTTTTTTAGCAATTAAACAGATTTTCTGAAACTGTTGACTTTCTCAAGTTCATGCACAGCTCGTCAAACACTACATATTTCATTTTATTTCGTCGTAGTACTTTTTTTTTTTCATATTCTGATATATGCAATTCGCATTTGCTTGCGAACCTGTGCTCTCAGATAATAAACTCAGATTATGTAAATGCCAGCGCCCACGCAAGTTGCCAAACACGCAGCTCAGATAAAGAAACATTCTGATAGGTTGTACAGATATAGTTGAATCCTACTGCACCTATGAAATTGCAAAACAGTTGCTGTTGTATACTTAACTTACTACTGAATGCAAGATTGAGTCCTACTCATGTGAGAAACGATATAGTTTATAAGGATATTTGAATTAAAGATACTTCTTCATGCAAGATCTACACGGATTTTAATGATATTCGGACATTTGGTACAGGCAGGGTTTCTTATTTAATCGCTAACCTTCACTAGTTGGAGAGGCACCTTTAGAAGAAGAAGGGTTTCTTATTGAAGTCAGAAGATAAGTCCCGTGACATAGCAGTTAATTATAAAATTACATTCTTAGACGTAACATACGAGATACATTAGTATTGCTTAAATTAACAAACTAGAGCAGAACAAACTTAAACTAATAATAGCACGTTAAACTCTACTGATTACATTGCTTCTGAATAAAAAAAAATTAGAAAATGCTTTGGCCTTATTTCTAAATACACACACAATATACCTAAAGTCCATTTATTCATAATTGTCCTATTGTAAACAGTCTTACCATGTCTTTTTATGATTTTACAACAATATAAATTAAAATAGACTTTTTAGGAAGTTATTTTCGTGTTTAATAAATGTTTTACTTTAAAATGTTTAGGTTTGAACTAATATTTGATTTATTTTCAACAAAATTCAACAAAAAGTACTGTGAAGATTGTTTACATGATAGGACAATTATGAATAAATGGACTTTACTACAGTTTTGTTTGGCTTGATCAAACAAAGAAATTCGGTAAGTTGCGGTGTTGCGTCCGCGCATTGTCCACACCTCACGTGATGACAGTAAAATGTGACATGTTTATCGTTTGATGCATTGCATCCTCACACTCAAAAACTAATTTCAGTTCTTATTTTGGAATAATAAGGTTTATTATCGAATGTCAATGCCAGATATCACTTAGTGATTCCACGTGCATGCCATCAATAAAATTCCCAAAAATATGCATTCTACATCGTTCAACTTCCGCCAGACTGCCATCGCGTTGAAGAGTTGTTGTTTATGATGCTTTTGTGGATGATCGATCATTTGATAAGAAGTGTTCTGTTATATCCATGATGATGATCGACGAATCATTTAGATCAAATTAGCTATTAGACAGAACTTGCATCAAAATCGGTCCATTCGTTTTAAGCTATCACATAAATACTCAGGGAGAAACAAAAAATGTCATAAGACTTCTAAGTAACTATAATCTTTTTTTGCATAAGGAAAAATCAATGATACATCAAGTATGCGAGTAATTAAGAGATATTAGCGATTGATCAGCCATTCATACGTTCATTATCTGTACATAGTAGTGAATATAAAATAACAAGTAATCACTACTTTATACAGATATATGATTGTAATCTTTAATAAAAATAGGCTTTATATGCCTCTACTGACTCGCAATGACATTGTTGTTACGTTTGATAATAATTTTGTTTGTTGATTTGTTTCTGCTGCTGAAACTGATGAATTTATTATTATTTTTATTTATTATTTTTAAACGATGCTTCGATATGTTTTTAGAAATTGACAAATTTAACGAGCTAATATTACAGTTAAGTTAAGCTAAAATCTATTACTGTAGGTAATCCATTACAAAGACAGATTTATATGTATTAGAAAAACTTATATCAAAAGGCAAATTTTAACTCGTGTTCATAAATTATCTCATTTTGTATACGTCTAGTCTAGACTCTAAAACACGAGAGTTACCTATATTTAGTAGACATCTGACATGACTTGCTTGTTCGAGAATATATTAATTAGGGCCTTGGAACATAGTCTCTAGCACCTTGCTATTTGGAAGGGCTAATGCTATTCGGTCAATCAGCCCACGGTTAGGAGGTGGGCGATTCTCGCTAAATATTTAGGATAACCCACGCGCGTTCTACATAACCTTATGCAATTCGCGAATGCTGTTTTTTTGCATAATCTAGTTTAGTCACTTCCCCTTAACGGTCTCCCATATCGATTTGGATTATATTCAGCCAAAATTATTGCCTAATATAAATCTAGCATTATACGTTTTCTATTTTTTTATCCAATTTATAGTGAAATAAAGATTGATGTATTTTTAACACTTGCTACAGCAAAATTACCATCAGAATTGCGGTACAAAAAGGCTCACATTGGAGCTATTATTGGCCATATCCGCCCTTTACAAGCGGAACCGCGCCAATGATTGGCCATTTTCTATTCACAAAATTGGTTATTTAATATCACCAGTGTAGTAATATCCATCGATTTCTTGAGTACTTTTGTACAACGCAACAGTAGGTATAGTTCCCGTGAGAATTTCAAAATTATAGAACATACAAGGGTATTTCAATTGGGATTATTATCTGATACACATGCTTGTACTACATGCCTGTTTCTTACTTGCTAAAATCCTTGCTGATGTCCGTACCTTCCTTCACGGTCACTTTACTCATCCTCGCTTGCCGGTTACTTTTAAGTTCTATTCATTTAAATTTAAGAACATTGTTCTTGTCGGTGGAGTTTTTTCGTCAGTCATCATTTTGACCTCCTTGTTCGACACTACTTTTGCCTTCTCCTTTATTTGGTCTATATAAGCCCTTCATGGCTTTCCTCTTCTAGCTTCTATTTTCCCTAATAATAATAGTTCTAATTTTCTTTAAAAAAATGTCAGCTATTTAGTAAACTTACATCCAAATATTTAATTCAATGAATTATATGCCTATCACAAATCTAAATTAATGTCTACCAGTTGTGCGATTTGTCGTAATATTGCCGAAAAGAAATAGAAGTAGCGATAAGAAATCAGATAGGGCTAAAGTTAGGGTTGGCCGTGGCCCAATGGACTTGTTATTTAATAGCCGTTGCGGTGATGAAAGTGTAATCAGGCTTAGATCGCTTGTTGCGATATTTTTGACGATCGGCGATTTATTTCTCTTTGCTTTATTTTGATAGAAATTGTTGATCAATAACAAATAAATATCCTCTCCTCTCTCCTCTGTTCTTTTCTCCGTCTTTTTAATGGCATTAAGGCATCTTTCTCTTCTTTATTTTACTCATATGCAACTGCTCCATTGAAAAATGTCCATGATGCTTTTAACACCATCAACGCAAATCCAGCTAAAATTGCATCTTGGTTACGCCTGTTAGTTAATGCCAGGAAGTTTCAGGCCATTATTATTGGAAGTGCTTATTTTATTGATAAATTCAAAGAAGTTGTGGTGCCCAATGTTGTTTTAGGACCACTTTCAGTAAAACTATATCAAAACCTTTTCACAATAACCCGAACAGCAACAATATTAAACTTTAAAGCAATTATACTCTTTGCCCATTTTCGACAAAGTTCCAAGTGCACGCGAAATTCTCATATCTCTAAACGTCAAGTCGAGCTAAGCGCTATTTAATTAACTCCCATAGATTTAATGCGTACTTGTTTTTCCTTTTAAGGCGTAAATTCCTTGGTTTAACGCCTCGCCTTACTTATTTGTAAGAATAAATTAAACCATGACCGACCAGAGACCAACAATCGACACATAAGTAACATATTGTTGCAGTGTGCACTATTTTTTCCTAAGAAATTGGTTCGACGACTTTCAAAATAATCATAGTTTGTGGGGCTCGCGTGTCCGAGCCGCAAGTTGCTATGTTGCCATGTTAAAAAACACTGAGGAGAAAGAAGTTCAGCTCATGAACATGATCTTTTGAAACTTCTTCTCTCAGCCGAAAGACGTCCACTGCTGGACAAAGGCCTCCCCCAAGGATTTCCATAACGACCGGTCCTGCGCTACCCGCATCCATGCGCATCCCGCGACCTTCACCAGGTCGTCGGTCCACCGAGTGGGAGGCCTGCCAACACTACGTTTTCCGGTTCGTTTTGAAACTTATATGGGCTTTAATATATACAACTATCTTTTTGCCGCGGCTTCGCCCTCATTAATTTCCCACAGGAACAGTTTGAAAGGTACCCTTTGTCCTTCTCAGTACTTCGAGCTATGTGTTTGCGACATTTCAGGAAGATTGGTTCAGTAAATAAAGCGTGAAGAGGTAGCAAACAAACAAACTCACTTTTGCATTTATAATATTTGTGATAAATTTGAAGGAAAATTTTCCATGGATGACAAGAAAGGGTCTCTCCCATTCTATCGGCTTCTGAAAACGGAAGAAAATCACATACTATTCGAAATAATTATTTTTTTAAATTGGAAATTAAAATTTAAATCAACCTAACGTACGCTCGGATTGTATCTGATCCACTCTGCTGTACTTCTGCACTGTCCATGTTTTGTAGCTAGACTAGTTCGCGTGTGCAGTGCATTGTCTAGCCGCCGACGTGCGGCGGCTAGACAATGCACTGCACGACGTGCAGGACGACGTGCTTCCTTGCACATGGGAAAGGGGAGAATATGTTATGTTGAGGTTTTTAAACAAATGTGGTTTGAAAAATAAAATTTTATTTATTTTCTGTATACTTAGATCTTGAAACCTTATGTAATACTAGCTGTCGCCCGCGGCTTCGCCCGCGTGAGTTTCGCTTAGATGAAAAATCTCTCTTGGAGCTTTTCATCAGATGTTCCAGATCTTCAATTTTTATACGTCAGCAGAAAATGTTCATCAGGTTGAACGATTTTTGCTAAGGCGCCATTTCCATATATGTTATAGTGTAGCTGGTCTCTTGGAGCTTTTCATCAGATGTTCCAGATCTTCAATTTTTATACGTCGGCAGAAAATGCTCATCAGGTTGAACGATTTTTGTTAAGGCACCATTTCCATATTACTTATAGTTTAGCTGTTCCGTTATGGTTCTTCATCAGGTGTTCCAGTTTTCAAAATGAATTATAGCCTATATGTTGTACAGGCTTAATAGCTATACAACAAAAAAAGTTTCATTCAAATCCGTCCAGTAGTTTTTGCGTGAAACGCGTACATACATACAGACAGACAGACAGACAGACAGACAGACAGACAGACAGACAGACAGACAAGAAATTCCAAAAAAATTTTTTTGCTTTCTATTGTTCTTTTTAGGTCTCCCTCTATCCATTTCAGTCAAAAATATTAAATGTACAGACAAAATATTTTTACTGTTTTATTATATGTATAGAAGAGTAGGCACTCCCTCATTGTAAGTTTTAATGTCGCCGCATAGCAATAAATGCAGGGTAACTTGATGCTAGCTTCACTTAGCTATTTGAGGTTAATCGACGTACATTGCTTAGTTTTAATATGAGCTATTCAATAACACGAGAAAAATTAAGCAATGTATACGTTGATTTGACATACAACTGAGCGTCAGGAAGTCGTGGAGCGCCGACCAAAATCCAATTACCGCACGGCTGTGCAACATGTTATACGAGACCATGATGAAAGTAAAAGTGAAGTATCTATTTTAATGCATATATATTTGGCTTGGCTTTTACAAATTCGTGCTCCTTGTAATAATATACATGTTAGCTAACTGTGGTTAACGGCACACATGTAAGAAACAGAACGATGTTTATGTTACTAATCAAAGAACCGTAATACTTTCGTTTTCTTAATTACAGTTGGAAGTGAGCAAATATATTAACGATCTTTATAGATATGTAAGTAAATGTATAATCAAGTAAGTAAATCAGCATTGCATCTCCATCGCTCTTGAATTCATATATCAGATCCAATATTGCTTTATGTTCACGCATCAGTGAAATGACTTTTAACATCTATATCTGATATTTTACATTACCTTGGTATATTAATGTTAGGAATACTTTGCTTACTAATAAATGTACTATCCAATGTTTCGTAGGCTTTAACCCCGTGGGTGTCGCTAACCTTTGAGTCAGTGCACTTTGGACGAGTTTCGCGTGCAGCATGGATTAGGTAGGCCTTCGTAATGTTAGGGACATTTACACAACACGCCAGGTTGAAAGTTCAATGTAAGTTGACACATGTGTTTATTTTTAACAGTCGATGAATATATTTCTTGTAAAATTTCAGAAAAATGTTCTATGATCGATACGATGGTACATATGTAACATCACTACGCATCCTTCATGCGATTAAAAATTATGCTATAGAGGTGTAAAATCTATAGGGGCCTAATTTGTCCAGACCTCCAAAACCTAAAAAACGGCCCTGCTATGCGTGGCGGTCATATTATAACTTCAGAGGAAAATCTTCTAAGTAATCGAATCGAGTAGCGTTGTAAAATCACTACTATCTTCATCATCGATACTTTGAGACTCTGCAAGTATATAAGCTCGGATGAGACCCTGTAAAAGTCAGTTTAATGTGTAATGTCTTCGATAGAATCGATTCTAAACCCTATCTTGAACTACGTTAGGCCACCCACCCTCACTTCACTTCGAATGAGCACATATTTATGTATGTGCCACTAATGAGTAAAATTCGCGACACGACAAGAAAGGATCGAAATATTACGACCGAAGACGTCATGTAAAGCAAGCATTGTTTATTGTTTGCAGCAGCTATTTGCTATTACCTTATCACTTGTAAAATAAGTCTGCTGAGTATATTGAGTATTAGTATTTCTGATTGTGATTGATATAACCCAAGCCCATTATATTTTTTATAATCCAGAAAGATTATGATTATCATCGAAACTCAATTTTTTTTTTATATGTGACATCATGTTATTTTATTTTATTTATTATGGTATACACAACGGGTAACAATCTTTACAATGTTCAGTAGAAAATAAGTTAACATTATGAGCTAGACTGAAATCCATACACAGCATGACAACTAAAATCATCATTGTATATCACCCCAGAGCATAAGAAATAAAACGAATAGACCACCGCAGCTTTATAAGAATAAAAATTACATGTATTGGTTATGCAACTATGCAGATTCTTTCGTCGTCAAACTAAGAAATGTTGTAAAAAGTTTTATGAACCAAATCATACCGAACAATAATTTGAGTGGTATACTTTACACCAGGTTTACGATATCATACATTTCGTGCTGTATGATGTCAGAAATTATCAAAATGAGGTGAACTTTAACTAAACTTGGACACGCATACCTAAATGACAGTACAAACAATACAATGCAAACATTCCATTGTGCCAGCAATCAATTCATATCAAACCATTACCTATAAATAGATATTTTTTTACAACTTTGGCTTCAACTTGATTTTGCAATGTAGGATACTCATCATCTTCCTTCCCTTTTCTCATTATCAAGAGTATTGGTAATTTAAAAATTTATCTCACTTATCAATACTTACATGAAATTTCTTAGGGGATCCTTGGATTGCTCGTTTCTGTGTTCGTGTCCATCGGATTCACAACACATGCTTGGGGTTTATTTGGGTTGTTGGGTTCTTTCCGTATATTTATTCTTAGAGGCTCAAGTCCAACGATCTTCTAATTCAATTTTCCAATTGCCTCAAACCCTACGTCCGTCGAATAAACTGGTTGGCGTCAATAATTGGGACTTCCGCCACCGGACTGCCACTCATTGAATTGTACGCGACTGTACACACAGAACAATGGCGCGTAATCCATTATGAGTCGGTGTAATGCAACTATTGTTACTTCCTTTATTTGTTCGCTGTATGCACCGATCGATCGTGTTTCAAGCACTGCAAGCTGCGAAATGCGTGTTCTCATTAAGTTGAATGTTAAAAGGGCTAGTCCAGGAAACTGGTAGAGTTCGAATAACTGATTGCAAGAACAACTATCAACATCAGAGTTTCATTTCTTTTATCACACCTGGATAGTATATCATTGCCTGGACATAAACCATATTCTGTTCATACATTGAAACTTCTTAGAGAAAGAAACGTGTGTATTTTCCATTAAAAGATTGTAGATTATTCATCAAGAGCTTTCTATCTGAAACCTTCTAATAGGAAAACACCTTTCAGACCTTCTAATAAAAAAATTGCTTTGTCTCTATCTCTCTTACCAATATTTAATATTGACAGAACGAGACATAATAGATTTTAACTAAAATAGGCTTAAAATGTTTGTTAACTTATTATTAACTAGCCACGCCCCGGGGCTTCGCTCCCGTGGGAATTTCGGGATAAAAAGTACCCTATGTGCTATTCCCGGTATTTTTCTACCCGTATACCAAATTTCATCGAAATCCGTCCAGTAGATTTTGCGTGATTGAGTAACAAACATCCTCACAAACTCACATCCAAACTTTCGCATTTATAATATTATATATTAGGATTATTAGGATACGACGCGACGGTGAAGTATATTATGGCAAACTGCTTCCCCATTATTCTTTTATCTTTTTCCTTTTCTTTCCAGTTCTAAGTCGTATCCCATTATCACCATCATGTGTTTTCCAGAATCAGGCCGCAAACCCCAGCCGAGGTCCTCGAGGGATGCGGCATATGCGCGCGCGCAGGCGGCGCCGCCGGCGAAGGGGGAGTGGCTCTGGGCACCGAGCGAGCCTTCTCCTTCGACTACGCGTTCGACCCTGGCGCCTGCCAGGAGGTCTTGTATGAGACCTGCGTCAGGAAGCTGGTGGAGGCCGCCCTCGATGGATACAACGCTACTGTGCTCGCTTATGGACAGGTTGGTACAAAATTAAAACCTACATTGAAGCCTAAAAAATACTACGTAATCTTGAAAGGGCGGCAACACTCTTATAACACCCCTGTTGTGGCAGTTGTCCATGGGCAATATCATTTACCAATAAATACTGGGATTTTAAATGATCTTTTCATATGACTCCAAAAGATGCGACTATTCTCTATTGCTCTATATGATGCTTTGTTGTGTCTATTGATGCTTTTTTTTATGTATCAAATTCATTAATTGATATAATTATTTCCTAGGTCATCTAATAGAACATCGTCTTTCCAATTATTGCCTGTTTTTGTGCCTAACATAGGCATATGACTTTGAACTCAAATTATACTAGGCCTTCTGTTAACCCGTGACCTCTGTTGCTCTCGCTCAAGAATTTCTACCAAAACGCTAACATAATTTTTCAAATCTGTCTGTTAACGCCATGGAACTTAGTCCAGTGCGTATAGCACAAACTTAAATAGAATTGACTCATGTTTGTTTGACATTTACTTGCATCCCACGGTAGAAAAAGAATTCATAATGTGTATCAGTGGTGTCAAATAGTGAGCTCAGTAACACACTGCCTTATAAGGCACGCCCATTGACTGTTGAGGAATGCGCTTTTTAAAATGCATGCGACATGCGACCGCCGCTGTTTACCTCAGCATGCACTGCTGTAGGCATTCTAGTCTAAAAACTAAACTATTAGCTGCGCCCGAGAGTTCCTCTCCCGTAGAAATTTTGTTATTGAAAGTTACCCTATGCGTCGTTTCTGGTATTTTTCTACAGGTGTAAAGTTTCATCGAAATCTAACCACTAGATCATGCGTGATGGGTGACAAACATTCATCTTAACGCACATCTAAACTATCGCATTTATAGTATTAGTGGGATCAGATTGGAAGATAAAAATATTGGATGAAATTTTTGTGTAGTTAAAGAATCCCCCTGAAGCTCCGATGGGAATCCTCAGGCAGGGATCATAGCTATAAGATCATAAATGGAATATATCACCAAATCATTCCTGGATATAGTTTTCAAGAAAGTCTGTTTATCAATATATATCTGTGAGAATTCATCAAGTCCCAACAGCTGTTATGTGTCATCAAATTTTGATATCGATCGGAAATTTAACGTTGTCCTAAAATAGAACACTATACTCCATTGTAGCCGGTTATGGGAGCGTTTCAAAGCTAGACCCAGGTGTAGACTTGTAAAGCAACAATTGACCGCATTTCTCTAAAATATGACAGCTGCGATTGTTTCGCAGCCTACACCACGAATGCGGTCAACAGCCTGCGCTCTGGTACATTATTTATTTTTATTTTATTTATTTTACAAGCTTATATCTATCATAACAGTTTACACCAATGCGATAGAGAAGCAATTACATTTAATTGTATCACATGACATACAAGGACATTATATGACTACCTGCACTGTCTTTCCATTAGATATGAGGTAGTATGTAATAATGGGCTTTATTTTGAGTACTTTTTTCATATGACTGTTATAGACGTAAATTATCTTCGTGTTCTAGTATCTTTCGACATCTTTTGGATTCTCTGCTGCAAAGTGGTAAAATCAATGTAACTTCATAATGTACTGACTGAGGATAGTTCGTTGTGGTCCCAAAGCACCTATTTATAATTTTAGCAAAATAAATAAATACAAATGATGCAATGAATGAATGAATATGGTGGCAGCAAGCTTCATAATGAACATTGTATCCGAGCCCAGCATAGACCCGACAGTACATATCATCTCAACCGCTCATATAAAGTTACGACAACAATCCTATGTAAGCACCGTGAAGGCTAAAAGGCCTGTTAATTGCCTACCTACACTGTAGGGCTGCCTTTGATTCATAGAGGCATGTCCTAAAATAACTTGATGAAGAATAAGTGACATAGAATCTCGGAACTTCGCTTTCGTAGGAATTTTAGGATAATAAGTAAATAATGATAACCAAAATGGTACTCATCTTGGTTCCAAGTTTGATACAAATTCAACAAAATCTTTGAAATCACGTTTGCGTGAAAGAGTAGCTATATCAAATATCTATGAAGATGGATTTCTGAATATTTCAAATATCCATCACTAGGTCGAAGGTTCACAGCGAAGACTCAATTGATATGAACTTATTAAAAAAACATAAACATAAGTCACATCGATCACTCGGCAATTGCTGCTAGATTATTTAATGAAAAAGAACTTACAAATAGGAAACAGACTTGTTTATACATTTTTCGCTACATCTTATAGAGGTCATCCCTAATTACGTGATAAAAATCATTATAGAGCCTCAATTTGTATGATAAACGTTAGTTTATAATTTATTGACCCAGTGGGTCGTCGTCGTAGGGAAACATAGCTCGGTCAAGGCGATTTTGTTAATAACATCATATTAATATTCAAATTAGTGTCAGGTGTTCGCTTGCTAAAATACCTGTCTATGTTCGCATATGGCATAAGTGCATAAATTAATGCTATATGAGATGACAATTTCACATACCATATTTTCTTAAAACCCGGCTGGGGTTCGGTTGAAAGAGGAAATCCTAAAATCCTTTGAAGTTAAGTATTGATTTGCTTTTACGAAGAAACTTGATAGATCAAACGTAATTTCCGTCGTATACATTAGGGAAGCTTTCATCGATTCTTAATCTAAACGTAATGATAAATAGAATTTTGTTGAGTATGCTATTTTTAACACTTATTGATTGACATACGACATCGATCGCATACTCAAAACCATTCTAATTTCAGTTTCGTGCAATAATCGTCTATTGTGCCACCAGAATTTCCGATTTTGAATTAACTAGTTTGTGCAGTCATGAAGTAATATTCTGCAATTTAGGGACAAACGCGACGAATTGAGAAGATGCAGGGTGTCGTCGCTTAGAGCCACTCACGACAATTGCCTAATTGCCCAGTTTAAGGAGTTGCATTTACTGCTAATGTCTTGCTGTTTTGCGAGGAGTGTTTCTCACGCAATTTGCAAATCGCCGTTACTTAAAATTTGTTTTGAACTTGGTCATTGTGTTAAATCATGTTTGGTGTTTGGTGGTATGTTATATCACTAGCTGTTATTGCTTAACCTACTGTAATGTATTACTCAAAAGTGAGACACCCTGCCCACAACCCACGTTTTGAACATAGAGCTAGCAAAAAATTTTTTTTATTTTATTTAGAGGCACTGACAGCTGAGGAAGCGGGATGACAGATATGGTTTTTACCTATGTTGGTGAAGGACAGGTAATATCTTCTGTGAATCCAATTTCAGTAAACTTTGACAATCGAAGCTTAATTTGGAACTGATATTGTATTGTAAACAAACCTTATAAGTTAATTTATTCCCTTATTATTATAGATAAGCTCTTTAAAGTTTCATCGAGTGAAAATGGTGTAGTGTAGTGTTCTGAATTGTGATTCATCTTCTAATAGAAATGCCAATCAATACTCTTTTCACAGGTAAATGTTGTTTACAATAGTTGAATTTCAGTGGGCTTGTTCTGTTGATATACATAGATATGTTCGTCTCAATGATGTATTTTTCGTGTATTGTATTGTTTTTTTGTAAGAAAATGTATCATCGCATATTAAAAAGAACTATTTAAGAAAATATTGAGTATCGAAATATTGGCGTTTTTCGAGGCAATTGCTAGGGTAGGACCAGTACCGGAGGTATAATTATCGATATAAATTCAAAACATCATTTTCGGTTCAATATATAACTGAAAACTAATTCGAAACTTAGAAAAGGTTCAATTATCGTCAAGTACATTTTGCAAAAAATATTTTTCTTAGCTAAATACATACTTCTCTTCAATTTCAGAATCACCACTGATCGGCAACGACGCCACACTTGGCTTTAAATAATTAAAAATGCAACTTGAATAATTCAACCAAATGAAGGAACTCGTATATGTTGTCGACACTTCGACAACAACGACTTTTACATTGCTAGTGGCAAGATACGAAAATCTGCTATACCAACTAAGTTTGTAACTAACTTTCATGCCCTAATTTGGTGGGTGATTTACTACAATTATATGCTGAGAATTTTGTTTATCTGGTTTATTCCAAACCCTAGTTATGAGGGTTCAAAAAATTATGAAGCGCTTCGAAAAAAGGCAGATAGTGCTCCTGCGCTTCATTTGGCTTGTCTTGGATGACTTTTATTTCGACTATTTGGCTTGTCTTGGATGACTTTGATTTTGACTTTTGCTCTTCGAAAACATTGCAATTTTAAAAGAGCAGTCCGTTGAAACTATATTATGCAATTATCATTACTGATGACTGACATGACTTACTGTGCCCACGACTTCGTCCGCCCATTAATTATTATTGTTAATACGAGTATTAATATCATCAAGACGAATGGAAAAAAAGGAATGGTTTTCTATTTTTTTTCCATATCTCTCATGAATAGTCACAGACTGGTTACAGTTTTTTTATATGTATAGACCATATGTACGTACATATAGATATATAAATAAATATTTAATTTTGATTAAATCCAATCTTTATTTTTATTACAAACCTCATTGTGTAGAAGAATAATCAAAATTATACGTCAACGTGATTAGGAGATATTACCGTAAATGTTGCGATTTTTCGCATAATTTGTTTTTCAGACAGGAATCAAAACCTATGGGGTATCTACTTCCCATTGACCTTAAATTGTGAAATTTGGCAACGTAGGTACTACTGGCACTACTAGGTTTTTATTTATGTAGTATCGATACAAATTGTCGATGCTTAGTTGTAAGTTCACATCACTTTCATACACTGTCATTAAATTTGGAAAACGTTTTTCGGCTTCATTTGACAACCAAGCTTATCAGTCTATTAAAGAATGATTTTTTTTTCTATGTCTATGGTTTTGAAACACATTGACAGATTACGGTCTTTTTATCTTCAGGCATTGAAGATAAAATGTGTTCCTAACATGGCTCTGTTAGGAACACATTTTACTTAATAATTCATTTTCCGATTCAAGAATCCTTAATCAAAAATTCTTGATTGAAACTTGGCCTTCAAAGAAGGCTCTTTTTTAAGTCGAAAACTAATTATATAATCATAGTGTATTATGTCTCAAAGCTACAAACTACTAGCATTTCGGAACGACCACTGCTGAGAAGAAATGCCGAAAGAAACTCATGTTACAGTCTTGCAGATCTCTAATTGCAGATTTCATTCGTAAAGGTTTAAATAATAGTCCGCTAGGTTTGTTGGTTCAGTCAGGACATAATTTCTTCAATGACTGCACCTGCAATGCGGTCTCGACTCGATCTGTATACTCCGGCAGACCGCGTGCCGGCTCATGTAAATGCTCTGCATGATCGACCATTCCTCTCATCGTTTTAAATTATTTGGCGTAATTCAAATTGGCTTCAGTGTCATCTCCTACATTTGATGTCTCGTAGAATTTATGGTCTCTATGTATCATGGCATTTACTTAACCCTTAGATGAATGATTTTTTATTTTTTTTCAGAAAAAACATATATTATGTAAAAGCATCTCAGCTTTATGGTAAAAATAATTAAAAAAATCATATGTAAATTATTATGTACTTTTTTATGTATTACTAGCTTTTGCCCGCGGCTTCGCCCGCGTGAATTTCCCACGGGAACAGTGCTTTTTCCCGGGATAAAAAGTAGCCTATGTGCTATTCCAGGTCATTATCTACCTCTGTACCAAATTTCATCGAAGTCCGTCCAGTAGATTTTTCGTGATTGAGTAACAAACATCCTCACAAACTCACAAACTCACGTCCAAACTTTCGCATTTATAATATTAGTATGGATACATTGTTATCATTTTTGATAATGTATGCATCTAACTGAAAATATTTTCTATACCAAGATCATTATTATGTAAAATGGAAAGCTTAAAATATTTTAATAAAATAATAAAAAAATAATGTAAAAGCTGGATGCAATTGTTCTTCCTGTAAATACATAGTGATACATTGCATTTTACACATATTACAGATGTATTTCGGCTGAGAGACAGACAGTTGTTATTTTTTACATATTTTCAAAAACTAAATATTTCAAAAGTTATAGAAGTATGTAGAATTTCTGAACGCGGAAAGTAATGTTATCAATTTTGATAAACTATGCATTTAAGGGTGTGTAATCTACTTGACTCTTTTTCACCGACTTTATGGTGATTCGTTCACCGCCCGCACCTCGTGTTAATCATCTTCTGTTTCTACACATATTTTTATTTGTAATATTAATCCTTCCTTTGCAAACTTCATCAATCTCTCGCATAATTATCTGCTCTTCTACCTTTTTAATCCAGTGTAACGATTAGTTTTGGTCTTCGTGTTAATCTTCTGTACTTTTCTACACAAGCTTTAATTTACCTAAAAATTAACAGCTCTGTTTCGACACGTTCGTTTTTTTTAAAGTTTCATCAATCTCTCACATAATTATCCTGCTTTTCGAGCTGTTTAATTCAGTGTACCGGCGATTCGTTCTGGCTGTCGTGTTAATGTTTCGCATAATCGCCTCGCCCACTCGCCCGCGACGCCCGTTGGCAGAACCCTAATTGAAATCAAATGTTTGGACACGTACACGTTGAATTACATATTTGGCATAATACCTGACTTAAATATTATGTTGTTGAGTTGTTGTTTTTTATTACTTCAAAACAAGAAACAAGTTATTTGCTACGCATTAAAATAGTTATTTAATGAATAGGAGGAATTAAACAGGAAATAAATCCATCTTCGTTTGACCGGTCACACTAGAATATAGTCCGAAGCTGTCTTGTAAATTTCTTTTATCATTTGAGTAGGAGATTCGAATCCTGGATTGGGTCTTATCACTGACTCTACCCCAAAGTTGTTTTCTAATAATGAAACGAACGCAATCGATGACAGGATCTGGCAGGTTTTGGTCTCATTATGTTATCTGGATTATATGCCATAATTGTATAGACCAAAGATGATAAATCTATCTATGGTAGTATTGTGAAATAGCCTTCAAGCACCGAATTCCTGCCGCCCACAATTCTTGCTAATTACGTTCCGTTACAAAAACGTCCCAATGGCAGCGATATGATTTGCATGCGGTGCGCGGTGTCAAAACAATGACTTGATGGCTGAACGGAGCGGTGGGCGGCTCGGCGATCCTTGCGCCCACGCAAACCTAGAGGCTTCCTTATACGGGCTTAGGTAAAAAGTTGACGCTCTAAAATTAATTGATTTTATTCCAAAAACTGTTTCTTAATAAGTGAAATATATATATGTTTCTGGGTCAGGAACTTAAGAGAAGTTTACAATGAGTTTTTCTCTTTCGTGAACATAGTGATGACCAATTTCGATAGATTAAAATACTTTATATAAATCGTATCCATACTAATATTATAAATGCGAAAGTTTGGATGTGAGTTTGTGAGTTTGTGAATTTGTGAGTTTGTGAGTTTGTGAGGATGTTTGTTACTCAATCACGCAAAATCTACTGGACGGATTTCGATGAAATTTGGTACAGAGGTAGATAATGACCTGGAATAGCACATAGGCTACTTTTTATCCCGGGAAAAAGCACTGTTCCCGTGGGAAATTCACGCGGGCGAAGCCGCGGGCAAAAGCTAGTAATTCATATTTGTCATATTACTTGTTGGTTCGGGTCTATTACTTAATGAATGTCCACCAGCAGCCGTAAATTGGGTGGTTCAGTTGGGCCGCAAGTTGGGTGGCAAACTACCTAAAAATCAAATTAAATTCTTTGTCCGAATTCACCTATCTTTTTGTTCAGACCCACTCAGACCCCAATTCCCCCAAAATCCTGTTGGTAGGTAACCTGGACAATAAACATGAGCTGGTCAATTGAGCAGATTAGTGCAACGCGGTCGGCGACCCCGTCCGTGACCCTCGTGCAGAAAACTATTACGAATTCTCTCATGCCTGTTAATCTGGCATTCGCACCAGTCAGACACTTAGTGGAACTTTAATGGAAATTGCTTTATATCGCGCGCTAATTGCATTGTTAACCGAGTATTACATTTCGATATCTTTTACTGATTCTGAGAAATTATACTATTCTTTCTTCTTATTCTTAATTCTTTCTCATGATAGTGAATATTATGGTATCGGGTCTTCATTATTTGCAAATTGTGAATTTTATCAGGATGAATTGTTTAGATTAGAAACCCAGGAGATTCTTCGTGACATTTTATAGTTATTGTTTTATCAGAATTCACTCCATACATGTGGAAATATCTTTCCTATTTCTCTATTATTTATTTTATTTACACAACTTCCAGTATTTACGCCAACAAAGGTCACCTTACCCTATCGATTATTCAATAGTTCGTGTGTGTTCTAGTATTCCTCTGTGCAGTAGAATCGCTCTAAGTCTCATTGTGTCTTTATCTATGAACTTATCAGCGGATATCCGGAGGTCTACACCTACATGCACTGCATTTCCTATTAGCTCATATAGAATCGTTGTCATTGCGTAATAAAGAGTTAACTTTTTATGACCTTTTAGTGTCGAAAAGCTAAATAAAATTTGTTCTCTTTTCCAATCTATTATTATCTTTATCTACATCAATGCAGCCATCAGCAGTACATTTTTAATCATTTTCAGATTAACAAAAATGCGTTTGAGTTGCGTGGTGCCCGTATTCGTGGCTGAAATAGCGTACCAAAATTATGATGTGATGATATTGATAATATTTTAAATCAATAAACCTATTTATGAATTTAGTGTAATTACACTTCAGGACTTAAATACTGGGGGGTGCTATCTCTCGCGTCCGTAGGAGATTACCTGTGACCTGATTACCCTACACGTGCCCCCTGGGTGGTGCAAAACGAGAGATAAACAGGCTACCACCAGCCAGAAGGACCAAAGAACCTTAAAGAGTGGAGCTCGCCAAGACGTGTGGCCGACGTGGCGAGTACCGGGCTACTTACCTCCAATGGACAGAAACAAAAAAGAATGGCCCCTAGTCCCCAGCGGCCCTGTTAGACCGGGCTACGGCAGCGGCAACGGTAGTGGCAGGGCAGGGGGTGCAAAGAATCCCTGGGTTCGGAACGGCTGCCAAACAAAACTGACCTTGGCGACATATAACACTAGGACTATACAAGAGCAATTCAAATTGGAAGAGCTGGAAGCGGAACTAAAACACATCAAATACGACATAGTGGGGCTCTGTGAAACGCGACGGAAAGGAGAGACCACAATGAAATTGCAGAGTGGGGACCTATTATACAACAGGGGAGAATCTGACAGGGCCTATTGCGGGGTAGGCTTTATCATCAAACAATCGCTGATCAAAAACATAACCGAACTTGGGAGCATATCACCACGAGTAGCCTACCTAGTACTCCGCATAAACAAAAGATACTCCCTGAAAATCATCCAAGTATATGCACCAACAAGCAAGCATAGTGACGAAGCTGTAGAGTCATTCTATGAGGATATCACCAGAGCTATGGGTGTAGGTCAAAGAACACATTACCTTGTAATACTTGGTGATTTTAATGCAAAAATAGGGACCCAACGTGAGGAAACAGAAGGTTGTATGGGCCCTTACGGCTATGGCAACAGAAACCCGCGAGGTGAAACCCTCTTGAACTACCTAGAGGCAAACCATCTATATGCCATGAACTCATTCTTTAAAAAGAAGCCCAAACGGAAGTGGACTTGGGTAGGTCCAGGTGGCACACCAAAGAATGAGATAGATTATGTCCTCTCCAACAACAAACACATAGTAGAGGATGTCACCGTGCTAAATAGATTCCAGACCGGTAGTGACCATAGGTTAGTTCGAGCAAAACTAAAAATAAACACAAGACTGGAAAGAGCCAAGCTAGTGAAGAGAGGAAACAAACTCATCATACCTGAAGGGGTGAATGATTCTTTCGCAAAATCACTTCAGGAAGCATTGCATCGATCAAGTTTAGACCACTTCGAACACGATCTTGGAACTAAGTACAGGAAATTTACAAAACTAGTCACTGAGCTGGCACAGACACACTTTCAAAAGCTAATAAGAACCAAGACTTGTGTTTCAGAAGACGTTAAAATCCTCATGAAAGAACGGCGGGAAATAGCTGCGGACAACTTCAATAGTGACGAACATCGCTGTCTAAATCGCAAAATAAATAAATCCCTCAGACGCGAAGTAAGACAGCGAAACACTAAACAGATCCAGGACCTCATTGAGAAGAACAAGGGACTTAAGGTATTCCAGAGAAAAACAGCAACTGACGAGATCAATACGCTAAGGAAACAAAATGGCGAACTAACAAATAATACAAAGGAAATCAAAGCAATCACTGAGAATTTCTACACAGATCTATATTCTAGCAAAATGGAAAAGCCTTCACTGTGCGATCCTGCAGCCAGAAGATCCCGTCTGAGCAGACATTACACCGAGGATATTCCCGAATTCAGTACCTATGAAATAAAGCGTGCTCTAAAACAACTTAAAAAGTACAAAGCACCTGGAGAAGACGGGATATCAGTCGAATTGCTGAAAGCGGGTGGAGTAGCGATCGCAAAAGAGCTGCGTCTGCTTTTCAATGAGGTGCTCTTTACAGGTGAGGTTCCGAAGGACTGGACTAGCAGTATTGTAGTACTTTTCCATAAAAAGGGTGACAAATACCAATTGAAAAACTACCGCCCGATATCACTTCTCAGCCAAGTGTACAAGGTATTTTCTAGGGTCCTGACTAATCGATTGACACAGCGATTAGATGACTATCAACCGCGGGAACAGGCAGGCTTCAGAAAAGGCTACGGAACGATCGACCATATATTCACCTTGCGACAACTTATACAAAAGGCGGAAGAATACAATCAGCCACTATATCTAGGCTTCGTGGATTATGAAAAGGCATTCGACACTGTGGAACACTGGGCGGTTACTGATTCCCTGCGTAGATGCCACATCGATGATCGCTATGTACAAATACTGAAGAGTCTCTACAGGTCTGCAACAACGACAGTCCAGCTGAAAGAAAACACGGATCCGATACCCATACAAAGAGGCGTACGACAGGGGGATGTTATATCACCAAAGTTGTTCACCAATGCACTCGAGGATGTTTTCAAGACCTTAAATTGGGAGGGAAAAGGTATGAATATAAACGGAGCGTACTTGAATCATCTACGGTACGCAGATGATATTGTCATCATAGCAGATAATTCCCATGATCTTCAGGAAATGTTGGAACAACTATACCATGCATCACTTAAAATAGGACTTAAAATGAACATGGAAAAGACCAAGGTCATGGCAACAAACGACCTTTCCTCCAACCCAATTCTACTGGATGATAAGCCCCTCGAACAGGTGAACAGCTATGTATATCTCGGACAACTGATTAAACTGGGACGAGACTCTATGTCTGCGGAAATGGATAGAAGAGTCCGAATGGGATGGGCGGCCTTTGGAAAACTGAAAAACGTTTTTAAATCAAGATCCTTACCGCAGTCTCTGAAGACGAAAGCGTTTAATCAGTGTGTACTGCCGGCTATGACGTACGCATGCGAGACATGGACCTTGACGGACACGCTGTTACACAAGCTGAGAATAACTCAACGCAGCATGGAACGGGCGATGCTAGGAATATCTCTCCGTGATAGGATCCGCAATGCGGTCATAAGGACCCGCACAAATGTAGTGGATGTCGGCTACCGAGCCGCGAAACTCAAATGGGCGTGGGCCGGACACATGTGTCGCCGTGCGGACGAGAGATGGTGCAAGCGCGTTCTGGAGTGGAGACCACGTCTGGGAAAGAGAAGTGTCGGCAAACCACCAGCCAGATGGTCCGACGACATCAGGACCACCGCCAGCTCTTCATGGATGCGAAAGACCAACAACAGGAGAGAATGGAGAAACATTGGAGAGGTGTATGCTCAACGGTGGGCAGTTATACGCTGAGGAAGAAGAAGAACACTTCAGGAAGCAGAATGACCGACGACGTCGACGCTCGTCGGCTGGATCAAACGGTTCGTCTGAAACCTCGGAAACATTTGATCGGTGTGGAAATCCATTTGGAAAATTTTCACGACCTGGTGGTTTTCGTTCACGGTTGATCAGTTACGGCTGAATACGGCTTCCTGGTAGGATCCCATCTTAAGGGCTTAAATAGAATTCACAGTCTTATCTAAAATAATTTTTTTTGTAAAAGAAAGAGTCTTTTGCATCTCTAACCTAACTCGATGTCAGTAAGAGTTACAGGATTTTGAATTTCAGCTCAAAATCTGTGAATCCTTTAAAAATTATCAATCGATTTATCAAGTTTTATCAATATTTTCTTCGGTTAAAGAAGATCGGATCAAATTAAAACTATCTTTACTTACTTACTTCACTATCAGGTTCGTGTACATATCATTCGTACATGTATGCATAATGCAAATGGCAAGGTTAATTACGTAATATTTGACACCGGGAAGGCCCCGTTGTTGAATGTCAGTTGACTTCCGAACTCTCCGCAAACATTTAGCAGGTTCAACCGGTTCCGATCCAATACAACACACCGCTAGTACAGTCATTAAGCTCGTTATAAGCTTTAACATGATAAATTACAAACAGACTGTAAATACTATAGAAATTATTGCTAATTGTAAGCTTTTAGTCTTACAAAAGATAATTTTAATTTCGTCCTACTGCTGGGCCTCTCGATTTAGGTTTATGCTCAACCCTATAACAAAAGTTACTCCACGTAAATACCCTTCTACTGTATCGGCGCGCTAAGTAGAACACCTAGCTAGTACCTATTGAAAGTAATGCGATTCAGTCGATGCTCTACTAAGAAAACTAAGATATTCTAGGTAGAGAGAGTGAGGTAGAGATGAGTCTCTACGTATAAAAGTTTCCGCCTTTCTTTCACTACCTTTATTTGAAGCGTTAACTCAACATGTTCTATCAATCACGAATCTTGATTCTTCATCAATGGGATGTTACGCGCAGTATCCAACGGTTTTCTTAGTATACTCGTTATGGAAACTTGAAATCCGAAGATTACATTAGTTCGATTTGCATTCATGACATTAATTTTAACAGCCGTATCCTAAATATGTCACACCTTTAGTTGGCGTATTTATTTCTTTGTGACCTTACTTCAGACTGATATGGATTTTATGAGTATTTGTAATTAGTCACACGTATTTATTTAGCTTTAGGCTTTGATTTATGATAGTCGTATGTTGATTGAAACCTTATAGAGAAACCAGTACTACCGATACTATTTCGAAGAGATTACGAAGGCCATATACATGCTAATAAAGTGACACAACATACATACTAAGTTTGCAATGTTCTTTATTAGGGAAATCATTTCCACTTGTTATCCGATAACAAGCATGGAATACTGTAATTCAACCAGTACACCCCCATTTAAGGCAACCGCTAGGCGCCACACTTGATTTCTATCTTAGTACTTGTATGTAGTGAGCGCCGTTTGTTCCTACTATACCTACTATTGACACATTTTCCAATGTTACTTTGCTTAGGGCGAACGTTGAGCCTTTTCTACACATCAAGCCAACGTTAACACCTATCGACGTACACTGCTCAGTCTTGTCTCGTGTTAATATGAAAAATAGATTAATTCTAAGCAATGAACGGAACGTTGATTGGAGCTTGGAGTAGCAGGTGTTGAAAATGGCAGCGTCGTCGCCCAGCTCTGTATCGCGCAACGCGTATGAGAGGAGCTGAATACGCGTCGTCGTAACTACGCGCAAGGCAGCGGACGCTCTTAGGACCTCTCGTAGATAATAGTATAATCATATAACATACATATTATATTATCCAATCCACCATATAAGGCTGTTGCCACAATGATTGTATCTCAAGAATGCTGCTAGCGCCGCGAATACCTACTACTTCCTAGTCATACTTTACTATTACGATCGGTTACAGCATTCCACTTTAACAGTTAACCTAGTTAACATTAAACAATATAGCATTTATGATTAACTAGCTTTTGCCCGCGGCTTCGCCAGCGTGAATTTCCTGCGGGAACTGTGCTTTTTCCCGGGATGAAGGTAGGTAGGTCTTTCTGAAATTTCGCATACACATAGCTGGAAGTACGGAGAAGGACATATCCTTCTCCGTACTTCCAGCTATGTGTATGCGAAATTTCAGAAAGATTGGTTCAGTAGATAAAGCGTGAAGAGGTAACAAACAAACAAACTCACTTTCGCATTTATAATGTTAGTTAGGATTGAACACTAGCATTTGTTTCCTTGATTGTCTTTTAATCTCAAGATCCCAAACCACCACCGTTGAATCAAATTAAATCAATGATTGCCATATCTATACATATAATAAAACAGTAAAAATATTTTGTCTGTACATTTAGTATTTTTGACTAAAATGAATAGAGGGACACTTAAAAAGAACAATAGAAAGCAAAAAAATTTTTTTGGAATTTCTTGTCTGTCTGTCTGTCTGTCTGTCTGTATGTATGTACGCGTTTCACGCAAAAACTACTGGACGGATTTGAATGAAACTTTTTTTGTTGTATAGCTATTAAGCCTGGGCAACATATAGGCTATAATTGATTTTGAAAATTGGAACACCTGATGAAGAACCATAACAGAACAGCTAAACCATAAGAAATATGGAAATGGTGCCTTAACAAAAGTCGTTCAACCTGATGAGCATTTTCTGCTGACGTATAAAAATTGAAGATCTGGAACATCTGATGAAGAACTGCAAGAGACCAGCTACACTATAACATATATGGAAATGGCGCCTTAGCAAAAATCGTTCAACCTGATGAGCATTTTCTGCTGACGTATAAAAATTGAAGATCTGGAACATCTGATGAATAACTCCAAGAGACCAGCTACACTATAACATAAATGGCGCCTTAGCAAAACTTGAATAATCTGATGAGCATTTTCTGTAGACGTATAAAAATCCAAGATCCGAAACATCTAAAACTGTTTGGAACACAAAAAGACTTTTCATCTAAGCGAAACTCACGCGGGCGAAGCCGCGGGCGACAGCTAGTAATAGCATAAATATGAGGTACCTACCATTCTTCATTCCATACACACATCCTTGCTAAGGTACCTGTATCTCAATCTAATGAGTCATTTTGCAAGGCAACAGCGGAAGGCCAAATAGATCAGACCACCATATATGATGAATGTTGTCACAAGCCTCCAAGTCGTAACAAGTCTTCAGCTAAAACAATGCGTAATCGTGAACTATTCGTTATTATTTAATCCTCTTTCTCGAAGTTGGACTTACCTAACTGAACTGTTTGTCCCAGGTATACATAATTGTCAACAACTTCGAGTGTAGAGTCTCCAACCTTTAGAGGAGTGGGTGCGACACGGATATTAGACATGATTTTCGTCTTGTCCATGTTCATTTTTAGACCCACTTGTTGAGAGGCTCTACAGAGGCCATCGAGCATTGTGCCTAGGTCTTCCAAGGTCTCAGCCATGACTACGATATCGTCAGCGAATCGAAGGTGAGTGAGGTACTCGCCGTTGATATTGATGCCGAGTCCGCTCCAGTCCAGAAGCTTGAAAACATCTTCCAGGGCGGCGGTGAACAGTTTCGGAGATATAACGTCTCCCTGTCTCACCCCTCGCTTCAACTGGATAGGTTTCGAGCCTTGATCCTGGAGACGGACCGACATGGTGGCGTTTTCGTACAAACACTTCAGCGCTTCGATATATCGATAGTCAATTTGGCACCGTTGGAGAGACTGTAGCACAGCCCAGGTCTCGATCGAATCGAAGGCTTTCTCGTAGTCCACAAACGCCAAGCATAAGGGCTGATTATACTCCTCAGTCTTCTGTATAATCTGCCGCAGCGTATGTATGTGGTCTACGGTACTAAAGCCTTTTCGGAAACCGGCTTGTTCGGGAGGCTGGAAGTCGTCAAACTCTGCGAGCGAGACGATTCGTAATGACTCTCGAAAACAGTTTGTAGACATGGCTCAGAAGTGAGATAGGCCTATAATTCTTCAATAAGGTTTTATCACCTTTTTTGAAGAAAAGTACCACCACACTTCTGTGCCATGCCGTAGGCGTTCGTCCCTCGAGTATGACGGAATCAAATAGCTTCTGAAGAGCTTTTAATACCGGTGTTCCACCTGCTTTCAGAAGCTCAGCCGTGATTCCATCGTCACCCGGTGCCTTATTGTTTTTTAACTGTTTGAGAGCCATTCTAATCTCGTATAGGCTGACGTCTGGGATATCTTCGGTGTAGTGTCGGGTCAATCTGGCTCTTGGATCTTTTGGCCAGATTTATGACAGGTGCGCGTACGCTCGCGTATAATTGTCCGTAGAACTTCTCAACCTCTTCCAACAGCTCCGGCTTCGACGAAATGATTCTGCCATCCTCAGTCTTCAGCTTGGTCAGTTGGCTTTGACCAACAGACAGATCCCTTGCAAAAACTTTTGAGCTCTTATTACGCTTAATCGCCTCTTCAATACGTTCGGTATTGAATTGGCGCAAATCGTGAGTTAGGGACTTGGAGATCTGTCTGTTTAGACGTCGATACTGAGCAGCATCATCAGAGGACTGCAGAACCAAGTTTCGTCTTTCTTCCATGAGTTTGTTGGTGAGATCCGAGATCTTTTTGGTTCCTTTTGAGCAGCGGGTTTTGAAGGTTTTAGACCCAGCTGTTTGGACAATTTGCACGAACCTGTCATTATAATCGTCCAGATTTTCGCAGTCTCCCAGGCATTCAAAGCGATTCTGCAACTCGAGCTGAAAGCTCTCGGGGTTTTGGAGCTGGATGGGCGCTGGTCGGAGCGTAGACTTCATCAGTCGACACCTTTCAAGTTTCGTTCTCAGATTCAATGTGCCTCTTACCATTCGATGATCGCTTCCTGTTTTTACGGCATTGATCACAGATACATCATTGAATATGTGCCTCTTTGTCGATAAGATGAAGTCTATCTCATTTTTTATGACGCCATTAGGATGCAACCACGTCCACTTTCGCTGTTTTGGCTTTTTGAAGAAGGAGTTCATCATAAAGAGACCCTCCTTCTCCATAAAGCCGGCCAGCAGATGACCGCGTGCATTTCTCCTTCCATATCCAAAATTCCCCACTCTCAGCTCATTATCGCTTCGTTTGCCCAGTTTCGCGTTAAAGTCCCCCATCACAACGGTATAGTGGGTCTGGGAGCTATGTATGGCTTTAGAAATATCCTCATACATAGTCTCTACCTCGTCGTCGGAGCGATATGAGGGCGGTGCGTACACTTGGATTACCTTCAACGAATACCGTTTGGTAATTCTGAGTACAAGGTACGCTACCCTCGCCGAAACACTCTCGACCTGGACCACGTTGTTGACGAGGGACCTGTGGACGATAAACCCGACACCACCCTGGGACAGTTGGTCGCCCTCCCGGAAATAGAGCAGGTTTCCGGATTTGAGGATCATGGTGTCCTCCCCCTCTCTTCGGACTTCACATAATCCTACAATATCCCATCGTAACCTGCTCAATTCTTCCTCCAGTTCAGCGAGCTTCTCGTCGGTCCGCAGTGTACACGTGTTGTACGTTGCCAGGGCCAAGGGTCGTCGGGGTTGGTAGCCTGGCATCTGCCGGGGATTCTTAGCACCCCCTGCCCCGCCGTTACCGTGACCGCTACCAGAGTCCGGGATAGCGGGGCCGCCGGGGACTAGGGGCCGTGTTGTGGGTGTATCAACCATAGGGGGGGTTTTGCCGTAATCGCCACGCTTGGCAGGCGGGTTGGCGATCGCAGTGTGATGTCATAGTATGCGGAAAGATGCTGCTGCCCATCCTCCGGTGTTTTAGATCCCTTAGTCGCCTCTTACGACACCCACGGGAAGAGATGGGTTGGTGCTATTCTAGGGCCACACCACAGGCCACATTAAGTACATATCACCTACTTACTTTCACAACGTTGATGAACGTTATGATTGGAGAGATAAGATTTATCGATTGCGTCGATATCGAAAGGCAGCTACTATTCTGATAATACTTTATTATGATGAATTATGTGAACCTTTTAGAGGTTCACATAATTTTTCAGTTTTCTTCTTTCTGCTATGACTGGAACTTAGCTATGTAACGCACATCCGGGTAAAGCCGGTTTTGATTTCTGTCGTGTGATCATTTATTTCTGACAATATCTTCTTGTTTGATATATCAATTCCACGTTCTTATCAACTGCTTTTTGTATCATCTTTGTAAGGCAGGTGCTCCTACACTGTTAAATTTACCAGTAATGTATCATTTTTATAATTTACCTTGGACGTAAGGCCGAATATGTGAAAATTAACGATAATATATACAGAAAATATAGTGCTAATGGCCTTTGTACGTTCCCCGTTAATGATGTAAAGGTTTGAAGTTTTATCTTCCTGGTAAACATAGTTAGCTGTGCCACGCTGCTTCACTGCTGTAGAAATTCTGGATAGCCTATAGACATCCGCATTTATTTGGTATATTCCACTCTGTTCACCTGGGTGATATCACCTGGGTGCAAAAAGTAGACTTTTTAGTATCTTCATTTCACCTTGACTCATTTCACCTAGGTGATATCACCCAGGTGAACAGAGTGGAATATACCAAATAAATGCGGATGTCTATAGGCTATCCAGAATTTCTAATATAGATAAAAAAATTATATATAGATCCTATATGAAACTTGCTATAGACCTGATAAAATATCAACGGTGAATAAGATAAATGTAACAATAAATGAAAGGTTCTAAAATTAACCACAACTTGTGTTTTTGAGGCCCCTTCTAGAATTTCAGACAAGTTTGTTATGAATACGCTATCTGTGCTGGCTTGTTGGGTTTGTGCTTATCTTTGCATGATATTATATCGGATCGGTTTGCAAACAAAGTTTTCTGGTCACTGTGTTATACAAAATGCGGTAATACTGAACAAACAAAGAGTCTTTTAGATCTACTTATAGAAGGACCTAATTTCATAAAATATTATTTATTTAGTTTACAAGTTGTTACAAGATATAATTACACACACAACGTAGGTCCATACATAAAATTATTTAAAGAGATCGGAAATACCAACAGAACAAAATTTTTAATTAGCATTCACATTAATAAATTAATTTATAGAGTTTTTATTCATTCAGTACGGTTCAGGTTAGGTCAGGTTTTCCTATGAATGTATTAGATTTTATTTCTTTGAGAAGCATAGTAGGTATTTTAAATTCTCGTCTTGAATATTTTAATGTTATTGCTACTACATTGTTGCAACTATCGAACTACACTGCTCATTATAAATATATCACGTGTCTAACAACTTAGTTCTTGTTTGTGGAATATTTTTCATTTCGCTGTCTTCTTCCCTCGATTTTACCTATTCCTTTTTTCAATTTCATCTATAAATGTCCTTTTTGGCTTTCCTTTCCCAGTTTAGATTTTTCCTCCAATCAGGTAGGTTTATCCGCATTGTACATCTCACCACGTCAAGTTTTAGAGAGTCTTTTAAAACAAAATGAACGATTAGGTACGTAATCAATTATAATAAACACAAAAGGGCTTTAGAAGGGCGTACTTGCCTACTGTTTACATCTTTAAGGACATTATCAGATTAGATAACTTTTAGCGCCTCATAATCTTTTAAAACAAGATCATCTATAAACATATCCCTGACATTGTTTGTGTTTGATATGATGGCATTTGATTTTAATTCTTATCTCAAGGCCGTCCTTGTGTATCTAAATAAATACTGATAGTTATTTTAGCTTTAGCGTGCATTTTTATTATGTATTTACTTTCTGGGGACGACGCCAGCGCAAGCACCAGACGGGTGATCAGTCCACGGGACTATTCCACCCAATTTCAGTTTAGCATCCATAGAACCAACATCATCCACAGCTCATGGACAACAGCTTACCTATTATTTTCATAAAAGACTTTTTGTGGCCATTCCTCGATTAAATTCAATTTATGATTACTTGTCAATCAATCAAGATATCTCTTGCGGACACGACGCCAGAGATCTTTTAATTTCTAACAAAAAATCTGACCAAATATATTGTTAAAACGTATTTGCCTGCGCGTTATAGATCCTCTATATACTGTATATTCTTTGTTATATCCGATCCGTTATAGGTCTGCCTAGTAGAGGTATCAACAATAATTACAAGTTATAAACATACTAGTTACAGTATGTATGTACTAAGATGACATACACTGGCGTAATTTGCAAAGTCGCAGATGACATCAGAACAAACACGGAGGCTCGTACTTAGGGAGTCCTCAAGTTTTGCTCAAGCGATGAGCTTAAGCGATAAATTTGTCATTATTTTATCATCATCATTCTTTTGCCCTTTAGTAGGCGTCACCAACGAGATTATACCAACCATAATGTTGACCTGTGCTAGTCTTATCCATCGCTTTCCCGCTATCCAAACAATGTCATCTGACCAGCGGGTTAGTGGTCGCTGTCCTGTACTGCATTTTTATCTATTACTAGCTTTCGCTCGCGGCTTCCCCCGCGTGAATTTCCCACGGGAACAGTGATTTTTACCCGGGATGAAAGGTACCCTATGTCCTTCTCCGTACTTCCAGCTATGTGTATGCTTATTCAGTATTTTCTGCAAGCAAGCCATTGACTTTGACGTAATATAGGCGTCTTATCTATGCTGTATAATACTTGTCTATGTCCGTTGGAATCTTGAATGGGTCTAATTAATGCTCATTTGTACAAACTGTGCCTATATTTACATACATTTGTTTTTTTACTACCACGGAGTGTTGCTTAATTTTCTTTATTCGCACTTTAGTTAGCGTAATTACTTTAGCTCATAACTTATGGCTTACTGTACGGCTGATTACGTAAATTAAGCGTTAACTATAAATGTAAATTATTCCTTAACATGTTATTAAAATATCGATTTGAACCTTGACCTTGGCGATTATATAACGAATAGCTGGGCGAACAAGTTTAGGCATCAATATTCATTTACACTAAACATGTCCAAATATTTATATTGCTAATTAAAAGTCCAAATATATTTATGCTAATCAAGGCTTACTTATTTACCCGGATCACTTGTAAATTAGTAATTAAATTCTGTGATTAAATCTTAAAATTAACTAGCTGGAATTTTCCATGTCATCCACTGATAAACCTTTTTATGAAGTCTCTCTTAAACCGATGAAGGATTAAGGTCTGATACACCTTTTTGTGAAGTGAATGAAGTGCTGATAAAATTTTGTAGTAAAATTTCAACTATGTAGGACAAGCAAAAGTAGTTCTAAATTGGCTCGCAAGTTTGACCCGAACATATAATTGCAAGATAGTTAAAAAAGATTGTTAAATCACCACTGACTTTGTATGATTGAAGTCCTCATTATTTGTAATTATCTTTATGGAGGTATTCCAGTTCTGTAATTTATTTAGTCGTAACGATCCGATAAAATATAGATTGGCTAGCCCGTAGGAAATAGCAACATTCGTCATCGTCCAAGGCAGATGGATTCGTCACGATGCTTATTATTAGTGCTAACTGGAAATTCAAATCAGCTTGAGGGATATGTCAGGTGTCAGATATTTTGAGAGCATCTGTGTAGAAATGGCCGACTTGAAAGGGTGGGCCTTTTGCTTCGGACCGTTTTGCACTTAATGCTTTAGAAGGATTTCCGGTTCGGTAATTTAGGTATGAACGTTTTAATAATTGTTGAATTTTGGATCAAATTATTATGCTTGCTACTTGGTACATTTTAAATTGATTTCTGGTTATTTATACCCTTTTCTGAATTCCATTTTACTTCACAAAGTTTACCTTCTAGTAGTAAAATTTTAGCAGTTTCATTTTCCGTACGACTTTAAATATGTCTGTTGTAGGTCTGTGTTAGGTTATCTTGAAGTGCCTAAGCCTTCCGCTGTCTAGATTCTGGGTTAAATTCTCGTCGTGTACATTGTACTGTACAGTCGATTCCATATCAGGTTATTTAACAGACCTCTATTCGGTGGTGATAGTGGCGAGTTTGCATTGAATTAGGGCAGGCACATGTGCTGTTGACTTTACAAAGCTAACACAAAGTGTGCTCAAGTAATCCTCGCTGCAGTAATTGGACATACATGATGTTGCTTGTTTGTCTTACAACTTACAAGTTTGCACAAGATGTTGACTATGTACCGTTGCATAATCTCTTGTCTTACGATAGTGGAAATGTTATTTAATCAGCAATTAGATAAATAGTTTCTTGCAAATACTTACAATTTCACCTTTCTTTTTGTTTCGTAACTGGCAGAATCATGTAGGTCTGCTTTATGTATTGAGCGCTTAATTTAATTACCTGAGACCCATCAGATACCTTCCCTTCCTTATTTATTTAAAATATTAGCCCTGTCTTGTCATAGACTTGTAGAAAATATGTTGTCAAACGATTAGGCTAGTAAATGCTTATTATAAAGTAAACCTTTTGTTAAATGTATAGCATTTTAATTTCTACATTATTTTACCAGTAATAAATTAAATGTCTCAAGCAAGAAATCCCCTAAGTAACAGACATCCTTGAAACAACAAACACTCCAATATCTCCGAGACTACTCTTGTAAAAATATCCTAATGGCCTCTCCCGTCAGCGTCCCCGCGTCGTCGCCACAACAATAGGGGTAGATTCTCAAGATGAGTGCTAATATTCTACTTTCTAAGTTACCTTCATGGTTTTGAAATATTATATTTATCCTTTGCCTTTTTCCGTGGGGACTGGGGACTACCACTTTGAGTGTGGGGTTTCCTTTCCTTTATTTCCTTTTTCCCCACTTTGTATTTTATGTTTTGGAGTTCTCATTTCTTTAGCTTGTTACTTCACTAGATACTCCCACTGCTCATGGATAGATTGTGTCAGTGATTGAATTCAACCATCTCTTTTTTGGCCTTCCCCTATATCTCTTCATCGTCAGCTTTCTACTACCCACTGTTGACTATAAACCCCCTTCTGTTTACGCCAAATGCTTTCACTTCAATCGAAATAATAACATGGACTTAAATATACTGGATTACAAGGAGACTACTATTTCTCAGCACCTTTCATCCAATTCGACACGCCTAAAGATAATTAAGAATTACTTAATTACAGCGAATTGGTGGTTTTAGTGCCGCCTCACTGTCCACACTTTCTCCCATTGTTCAGTATCTGATTGGAAGCACGACTTGGTGAATCACGCAGGTGCAGCAATGATTAACCTGTCTGGAAACATGTATTTATAGAGACAATAAACTTGAAGTTTTTTAAATATAATAATTTCACACGAACTTTTGTTCGTATCAAGTAGAAATATGAGCTAGGCAAAATGGTACAACACTTCTGATTTGAACAGCATAGACACCGTGGCATCAATGACTTCAATTGTTATCTCATCCCATTTACTATGAACTAGGTAGGTACATCAATATCGGCATTGTTTGAAGCTTAAATGCCTACATCAATGTTTCCACTATTGGCGCCAAAATAACCCATTTCTTCTTTCAAGCGGTGGACTTCCTGAGACAGAGATAATGAATCTATTCTAGCTAAAAAACAGTATATTTATTTATCGCAGTATTATGTCATCTAGATATATTCCTTGACGTCTTTGACTATTGTAAGACCGACATGGCGAGAATTATCAATGTGAGTGTATTTAATACCGGCCATTCGGATGTCGATCACGCGCGCGCCGGCGCAGACAAATAGACGCCCGATTAAATCGCTGTAATATTGCTAATGTTAATGCATGCTATAATATGCTATATATCTGTCTACTCCTCACGTTTTCTTTTATGTTATTATATGCTAAATGACTGAATTTTTACGTGTCTGTTTGTTTTGATATTATTTTCTAGGTGAAAATCATTACTTCTTCTCCTTTACCATTTTTATGTAGGGTCGGCATAGTATGTCAGTTCAAAAAGAATCATTACCAAAACAAAGAGAAATTACATCTTTTTCACTAATTCTATTGCTGTATGTCATAGGTCATAGACAAGAAAATTTAAGGTGATCCCAACATTTTGTTTTATGTGATTGCCAACTTTTATAAAGCGAATAGCTGTTTGTTTTCTGTCCTTGTCTGTATTATCTCTGCACGTTTAAAGTTGCCTCATATTTATCTTTATTTAACCTCTATTAGAACTTACGATCTGAGCTAGATGTATTATGACAAAGAAGCATACACTGACACCTCGTTCCATGCATTTATATAATGAAGTTACCTTGGGCCTGGCACGGTCTGATTGTCTTGGTACTCTTGGCTGTGACTTGGCTCACAATTCTTACTGGGCTTATGTTAGCCCTTCATTAATATACTCTTATGTTTGTTTCTATGTACGGTTAATAGCAACCTAATTAAGATCATTGCAAATTACTCCTTATTACCACAACATTGAGGTCCTAGCAAGATAACTTAATTTGCAGTTAACTGTACAATTGCTACATGATAACAGTTGATATCAAGGTGAATTAGTTCAGCATTTGCAGATATTATCTTAAAGATCGCTTTGAATGATAAATAGATAATAAGCATATGTAGAGATCTTTATAAAACTAGTGTTGTCCGTTATGTATTTTTTACGTGTCCGCTAAGCAATGAATATAATGTTAATGAGTTTCAAAAGCCGACATATAATTACAACACGATTTTACTTTCGTCGGCGTGATGTTTCAAATTAAAAGAGTGGTCTAGAATGAGGTAATTGCTTTTCGGATGCACGTTAAAACTTTTACTGACTTGATTTACATGCATAACTATAAGATGAGACAGCGTCTCAATTTCATGTCTTTAATTTATTTCGCAATTTCGCGATTATAATATTAGAATTGTAAGACAGATTTTTGGGAACTGTCTCTCGAAAATATTTCAAGCTTTCACAATGAAATTTTAAGATATTTTTTAGTACCTAGTACCTTGTGCAAATATAGTCTGTTATCTTAATTTCGGAAAACCTACGACAAAAATATGATTTCGCGAGATATGAGCTATTATTTTTTAAAGATGATGATAAAATAATTGACATAGTTATATGGCAATAATGTTTAAAGTTTTATGGATAATAATGAGTTTGCAGTTCACGTACAATGGGACGGTCGTTCAAGGAAGGCTCTGACTACGAGCGGCCATTATGCGCAATAAAAGCGTAATTTGAAAATTACTTCATTTAAGTTTGTGGAATTTAATTCACACGGGCTACATGAATGCAATAAAACTTTTTTCCAAAAAAGTGAACCGACTTCCATCATTAAACTTAAAATCATGAAATAACAATAAAGAAAAATGTATTGGCATGCTACCTACTGAATGAGGTGAAGTCGGTGCCAAGTACAGGAGTGGGTGTTATGTAATTTGTTTAGCTAGGCATTTTATATATATGTATACACGATTCTAATGTAAATTTAGATTATTTAATTTTTTCGGCACCGACTTCACCTCATTCAGTAGGTAGCATGCCAATACATTTTTCTTTATTGTTATTTCATGATTTTAAGTTTAATGATGGAAGTCGGTTCACTTTTTTGGAAAAAAGTTTTATTTTAACATTTTCAGTGCTTCTACACTTATTTTCTTTAATAAAAACTTAAACTTTTCTTCTGGCCGAAAATAAAGAATTAAGAATTCGAAACTTTTTATGTCAGTTTGATTTGAAATGTCAGAACATGTCAAATTGTCTATTATTTTTGGCACATAAATAGACCGAGAGCCCGCGACGACCAAACCCTCCTTATTTTAAATTGCTGAATGTTTCTCTGCGTGGTATATATGGGTAAAAAATATTAGCGACTAAAAGCGATTTTTAGGTATGAAGTTTGGATCTTAGTTACTTACGCAGGTAATATGGATAGCAAGGATGATTTTTAAAGGTATAAAAAGCACCCTTGGGGCATCCCAAAGTAACATAAAATTCAGATTTTATAATAAAACAAATATAACTATAATTTAGTAAAGTTACAATGTCTGGCAGGGGTTTATATCTGCACCAATTGCCTGGTAATGGATGGCGTGATTTCTAATATTATTCGGAATAAAATCTTTAAAAAACTTTACTTTGAGGGAATTGAGCTACCACTCTATATGCTATTGCTACAAATTATCTGCCTAAGTAATCATGATCCAACTTTTATAGTTGCTAATCGCTATTTCTATGTTGGGGACATACACAGAAAATCTTGAGTTTTAATAAAATAAGGAAGGGCATGCAGTCGCGGGCTTTTACTCTATAATGCAATGTTGATATTTCTATATTTTGTTAGGTATCTTTTAAATTACCGAACAGATTCTGACGTGGTTGAAATGGGACCAACTTAGGAATAGATTCTTTCGAATAAAAAAATAATTTCGGAAATCAGTCCACAATAGGCGGAGAAATCGGCGAACATACATAAAAAAAAAACATACATACATCGAAACATATAACCTCCTCCTTTTTTGGGAAGTCGGTTGATAAAATACCTACACATTTCAATTCAGATTTCTGTAGAAATAACTAAGTACTTATTTCTTTTTAATTTATACTTATTTCGTACCCTAGAAGAAAAGTCTACTATATCGGGAGTGGAGCCCGGTCATTTATTAGTTACTAGCGGCTTCGCCCGCGTAAATTTCCCACGGGAACAGTGCCTTTTTCGGGCATGAAAGGTACCCTATGTCCTTCTCCGTACCTCTTACTACGTGTATGTAACCTTTAGCTATATCTCCATATAATCTACATTTCTATACGAAAGTACGTTAAGTACTATTACTTATTCTGTGACGAAAGCTGAATACTTCTCCTTAAATTATGTTTCATAAACAAACATAATTTATTTTGCAAATCGAAACTCTCATAGACTTGTATGGTATGAAGGGCCCTCATGTTACGAGTGTTTGGCAAGAGAGAACGATAGTAGACAAAGTAAGTCACGAGTTAGAAAGTGAATTTGACCGCTCGCCAGGCGTGACCGTGGGATGAGATGTGACGTCACCAGTCGTGACGTAGAATTTGTCTTAATTTGCCTAGCTCCTCTAAACAAACCAATCAATCAAACAATTATCCACAACAAATGGCCTTAAACTATTACATATGTCAAATACATAAATTAAAGTTACTACCATAGCCATAGAACAGATTCGTTGTGGAGATCTGATGCTGGTGCCCACACTAGGTATCAAAGATCCTGTGTTGCAGGTCACCAGGTATCTGGTGTGACACAAATTTACATGCTTTTAATTATTTAGATGGATAATTTGTATCCATACTAATATTATAAATGCGAAAGTTTGGATGTGAGTTTGTGAATTTGTGAGTTTGTGAGGATGTTTGTTACTCAATCACGCAAAATCTACTGGACGGATTTCGATGAAATTTGGTACAGAGGTAGATAATGACCTGGAATAGCACATAGGCTACTTTTTATCCCGGGAAAAAGCACTGTTCCCGTGGGAAATTCACGCGGGCGAAGCCGCGGGCAAAAGCTAGTATATATATATACGGACAAATCACACAGATTGAGTTAGCCCCAAAGTAAGTTCGAGACTTGTGTTATGGGATACTAACTCAACGATACTATATTTTATGACAAATACATATATAGATAAATATCCAAGACCCAGGCCAATCTGAAAAAGATCATTTTCCATCTTGACCTGACCGGGGATCGAACCCGGGACCTCCGGTGTGGCAGTCTGGCGTGATAACCGTTAGGCCACGGAGGTCGTCTATATTTGAACATTTTATAGTATTTAATGGATAGCTAGCTAGCAACACTTAGGTCATATAATTAGCTGTTATAGGATGAAATAGCTAAGGTGGAATAAATTCATAACTTCATCGTAAAATGCAAGTAATAAAAGGTCGTCGAATCAACGAGCAGAGAAAAAATTATTGCGTACAATTTTCTTGCATATAAATTGCACGTCATGACGAAAAAAAATAGCTTTTGCTTGGACAAGATTCCGATCAATTTCCGATAGAAGGCAGGCCACTCCTGGGCAGGGCTCACAATGTGACTCTCACTCCTTACTTTAGAGGCCAGACCATTGGTAGCTTGGGTCTTATTCCCCATTCTTGGTCTCCAATGCTGAAAAATAAAATAAATTAATAAAATGTAAATGTTATTCTTCAGCGATTTGGGTTTGTTAAAGCACCTGTCAGACATCCTATGTATATAAGTTTTTACGTTCAGATTTTGTATTGACTTGTCGAATTAATAAATTTTCTTTCTTACCCAGACTGGCTCCGGCAAGACGTACACGATGGGCAGCGGGTGGGAGGGAGAAGGCGACGGCGAGGAAGAGAGACGCGGCATCATCCCCCGCGCCATCAGGGACCTGTTCACGGGCGCGGAGCAGCGCGCGGAGACTGCGCGGGCGCAGGGACAGCTGCCGCCGGAGTTCTCAGTGCAGGCGCAGTTTATAGAGCTGTACAATGAGGACATTGTCGATCTGCTTGACCCAGCTAAAGATCCCTTTTCCAAGGTTAGATAGTAATTTTTATGACCAAAATCTAAGCCCCTATCGCATGGTCAATTTCAATGTGGTAGTCAATACTTAGTTGGCTATGGTAGCTGAAATGATGATAAACCGTCACCAAAGAACATGTGTAAGATATTTTTTGGTAGAAGAAGCAACCCTTCCGAAGGCACAATGCCCTTTTTTGATATGTTTGAGTAAATTATCTTATCAATAGATAGCATGAGTTCACAGTATCATCACATCGATCAAATCATAAAAAAATTGTCCAAAGTTATTGAGATGTTCCAAAATGTAAATCATGCAAATAAATGATTCCATTCTATGGCACGTTATTTCCAAAAAACTGCATATACAATAGAGTTCTCGATAGAAAAAATTGCGAAGGCAAATTCACCTACTAATTAACACTTTAAACTGCTATTATTCAAGTCTATACAATGTTAAAATAAAGATTGAAAATTTTTGTATAAAGTACTCTATAGATAATTACTTACGCGTGTTTTAAATATTTTTTTATAAAGCTTTTAAAAAATAATACGTATGAAATGCTTTAGTCACTCGCGTCGGAAGTTCCGACGCGCCGCGCCTTTTCCGCCAGCATTTTATTTACAAAGGGGACTGGATGCGTGAAAACTAATTTGAATGATACTGTTATTATTATATTCGCAGATATTAATGTATTTTTAAAAACTAATAATAAGTATATCTACTAACTGAATTATGTAGCTGACAAGTTTGTATTTTTGGTAATAAATTGTAATGTGGAAAGGAAAAGAACATTACTGTAGGCAATAGAGACAAGACGAGAATAGATGTTTGGCCACCTTTTACACTACGACAACTTCATGAAATACCTGATAGGGAGCTGAAATTGATGGAAATGGAAAATACTTACTTCACAGAACATATACTTAATGTTTCTGTATTCTGCAGTCATATAAGAAAATGGTTTTCACAAATACCTTTCTATGTTCAAACTCCATTTCTTGCAAGTGATAGGCAGGCGGATTTATATATGCATCCTCATGTAATCATTACAGTGTGTGTGTGTGTGTGTGTGAGACACTTGAGTGTTACATGAAAGACGGAATGTAAACTCCATTTATTCTTACCGGTCCTATCATGTAAACAATCTTCACAGTACTTTTTGTTGAATTTTGTTGAAAATAAATCAAAAATTAGTTCAAACCTAAACATTCTAAAGTAAAACATTTATTAACCACGAAAGCAATTTCCTAAAAAGTCTATTTTAATTTATATTGTTGTAAAATCATAAAAAGACATCGTAAGATTGTTTACATGATAGGACTGGTAAGAATAAATGGAGTTTATATTTAAACAGGTCTGTGCTGCCATCTGCCACGTTCCATATCATTATAAAGGCGATTTAAAATCGTAGCGTTTCAGTATTAGTTCGTTTTGTTTCTGGCACGATGTAATATTTAATCATCGTTAACCGGTGCCCACAGAGCATAGCATAACACCGCAGTGCAGCGTAACCAAGCGTGCCAGCCAGCGTAAATTCAACAGAACATCAACAGTTCATTACAAACTCGCCTTTATTACCACCGCATTAAGATCCACCCAGGTTAACTTGAAATGTAGTGGACTGTACGAGATATAGTACAGATAAAGCAAACGCCTTCGCTGATTTCAAGCGTGATTTATAAGATCGCGTTTGGAAATTTTGAGCCATATTTCAGGTGGCCTTAATGTTTGAAATAATAAATAAATAAATATATACGGACAAATCACACAAATTGAGTTAGCCCCAAAGTAAGTTCGAGACTTGTGTTATGGGATATTAACTCAACGATTCTATATTTTATAACAAATACATATATATATATACATATATATAATGCTTCATTAAAAAATATTTGAGGAAAGGTTTATTACCAATGCGGATAGTGGGATATTTTAAAGGGTAGTATAGTAGTCGTAGGTAGTGAAAATATAAATCCTGTTATTTTCTTTGATGTCAACAAATCCCTACTTTTAAAGCCTGATACAAATGATGTACACTTTAAAGCAATAAAATAGTCCCATCGGAAATTGTCGCTTAGTGTTTACATTAAACTTCCATTGTATTCGATGTTACAAACGGTCAAAAGATATGCAATTCATCGTTCGTAATTTCGTTCATGCATTGTTAATGTAAACGCGTGAATCGAACGCTTAGTAGGTCTTTAGGCCAGTTAGCTTATTGTATCGCTGTCTTTATGTTATGAAGAGCCTACTGTATTGCGATTATTCGATGACTTTCTAAATTTATTACCTTTTAGTTTCAAATAACGGTATGTATTTTTAGATAGATAAGTCTTCAAGCATTTTTGGGGTTTTGACTACACTAAAAAAAAATTGGTTGCATAGAAGTAAAGTATTTTATAATATTTTGTTAACAATAATTGTTCTGTAAATAGCTGTTGGTCTTTCCATTAAATAAAATAAATACTTACAATGCATTTTTAACTTTAAACAATGAAAATCGCTAATGTATTTTGCATACGTCAGAATTTTTTTTTAATGTGTCATCTTCAGGTCGATGCATCACCGATTCATAAGTTGAACCTGTGTTAAATAAATACATAAATAATAAACTCCTTTTCTTCTAATTTTTGACAACGAGATTCGAGACCGTGTGTAGAAATCATATCAAATCAACAATCAAATTGCGCTACATGGTCATTTATGTCGCGGTAATACAAATATGACTTTATGCCATTCGCGAATGCGAAGTCCTTATACCTATATTGTTTTATATCTGTATATTCATTGCTTCCGTATAATAGTCTGGGATCTTCAAAAAAATGTAGAATGTGCCTGCTGCTCTTCTTTCCGCGAAGGTTATAAAAAGTCAATCTCTCTCTCTCTCTCTCTCTCTCAGCCTAAAGACGTCCACTGCTGGAAAAAGTCAATCTATCCCTTTACATTTACACATGTAATTTAAGTGGATGGACGGCATCACGACCTGTATGTACTGACTTAGATTTTGGAGACTAAACAGGTCGCCCAAGACCAAGAGTGATACCGCAAGCTGACCTCCAAACTTAATTTTGAAGATGGCACCCCCTGATGATGATGTAATAATTCCAGGGCGCCCTCAGGATAACAGAGGACGGTTGCGGAGGCGTGCGCATCGTGGGTGCGTCGACGCGGACCGTGAGAGGCGCCAGGGAGGCGCTGGGGGCCCTGCGCGCCGGCGCCCTGGCCCGGACCACCGCCGCTACCAACATGAACTCTTCGTCCTCCAGGTAAAGCCTCGTGACTAAACATCACCACCCACTGCTGGGCAAAGATCTCATAATTACTTTTATTTTTTTATTTTTGTGCACTCGAGATGCGGTAAGGGATCTCATAATCATGCTGAGTTAGACTTTCAAGCAAAACAACTTTTAAAAACCACATCAAGTTTTATTCAGTAGTTTTTGCGTGATACTCGTACAAACATAAAGACATAAAAAAATTCAAGAAATTCAAATTGGCCCACAAAGATAAAATTACAAAGATATTCTTCCTACATTCTTTTCTCAAATATCTCCTATGTTCAGTCATAGACCAAATACAGTTGTATTATATTTTAAGATATTTCTCGTACCGAACTTCCTAAAATTGAGAGAGATTTTTTTTATAACATGGGGCGGCAAACGAGCCCCCGGGTCACCTGATGGTAAGCGATCACCGCTGCCCATAAACAACTGAAACACTAGGGGTATCACAAGAGAGTTACCAGCCTTTCAAGAAGGCGTAGACTAATTTTTTAAGGTGTTTAATATATAATCATGTTCTTGTAGGTCGCACGCAGTGTTCACCCTCCCTGATGCGCATGCGACGGCTGGCCCCAGACCAGGACATGCGGGACACAGAGCGGGAGCCCGAGGGCGAAGCTCCTGAGCAGTACGAGACGCTCACAGCCAAGTTCCATTTCGTGGACCTGGCCGGCTCAGAGCGACTCAAGCGGACTGGTATGGCTGCTGAACTTATCTTTATTCTCAACAGTAACCACTTTGTCTTATTGACTTACTTGACTCATGGTCCTAAGGGGGGCAGAGGGCGTTCCGTAGTGCTTCTACATCGGAATCTGTCTTGGGCAATGCCCTTCGATTCCGACCAGGTGAGCCCGATCGCCTTCAACTCCGCTGCAACGGTACGCCGCCAGGTCTGCTTGGGTCGTCCAACTTTCCTCGTGCCTTGCGGTGTCCACTCGAGAGCTTGCCTGGGAATATGTCATATATTACTTTCAAATTCTTAGGTGGTGAGATTGTTATTCAAAAGAGTAGACTATTGAACATTATTGGAGTAAATTCCAAATTTCATGGTGTTTTATTATGTTTTTACATTATCAGGTGCTACCGGCGAGCGAGCGCGTGAAGGCATATCCATCAACTGCGGGCTTCTAGCTTTGGGCAACGTCATCTCGGCTCTCGGAGACAAGTCTCGTAAAGTCCTCCACGTGCCCTACAGGGACTCCAAGCTGACCAGGCTTCTACAGGACTCTTTAGGAGGTAACGTATATGCCAAGATGTAGCTTCCTATACAAAATGCATCAAAATTTAGACCTTAAGGTTCAACAATTTAAAAAACTACGGGCTTGCACCTGTGGGAATTTCGGTATAAAGCTGTAGTATTTCGGTGTAGGCAACACTGACGCAGAGCATATTATGCTATCTCACATCATGTTTCTCGCTCCTATAAACTGTACTGGGTGAGAAAGCGAATATGTTATGTGTCAATGTTGCCGAGTGGATACGAATCCTAATTACCCTATGCGTTATTCCAAATTTTACCTTATCCTTGCGCCTTTCGTTAAAATCCCTCCAGTATTAGTAGTATTTATTTATTTTATTTCCCAGGTAACAGCAACACCGTGATGATAGCGTGCGTATCACCCAGCGACCGAGATTTCATGGAGACTTTAAACACGTTGAAGTACGCGAACCGGGCGAGAAACATCAAGAACAGATGCATCGTGAACCAGGATCTGACGTCACAGACCATACGAGTGCTGAGGCAGGAAGTGGCCAAATTGCAGCTGGAGTTGGCAGAGTATAAACAGGTATTAGAATACTTTTTTTATCATATCTAATTTTTATATTAATAAGAGTATTTTAGGTATTGAATAGGTTAGGTTGTAGAAATTCAATACATTGCCAGGCGAGAAACAGTGAGAAACATAGGGCCCTAATGCGAGAAACTTATGTATGGTTCGGCACTATTAATACTATTATTACTTTTTATACTTATTATACTTAATATTAGGTATATTAAGTATAAATACTTAATAAAGTAGCTTTGCTCCCGTTGGATTTTTGTGCTTTTGGATAGTACGTAAATGTAACTATCAAACACAAAAAGGCTTTCTACTTAAACTGGTAGTTCCGAATATGTGCGCACATTGTAAAGATAGGTACAGTCAAGAATCATTATGAACTCATACAGTCATATCTTAAAGATCTTATTGCCTTGCCATAAGGGTCATATTTCGTTGTAGATTCATAAATAAAATTGTTTATATTTGCAGGGCAAACGTGTGATATCAGAGAACGGTGAGGAAGGCTGGAGCGACGTAGTACAAGAGAACGCTATCCTCACGGGAGAGGTGGAATCCTTGAGAAGGCGGGTTAAGGCCATGCAGGTCAGGAGATAAATATTATATCTGCCTACATGTTATTAAATTCTTTTTTAATCGCTAGTCTCTGCCTACCCCTAAGGAAAAAATAATTGATAATATGTATGTATCTTCTTTTTTATCAAGTGTGTTATAATAGCTGCTTTTTATTCAACTACATTTAAATTGGGGATGTTCCGTGTTTGTATGTTATCATATGTTTAGATTTTAAATACTGATTTTTTGCATCAAATAATACTGATAAACTGATTACTACTACTGATTACTGATTTGACCATTAAAAAAAAAAAAAAACTTTAAACTCTTCAATTAATCTCTTGAAATATATGTACTATTTTAAATCGGCGAGTGTCCGACGTCATATTTGTTTATCTACTGTTAGCTATGGAGTTGGAGTGTGTGTGTGCGCGACTCAGATTACTTAAAGGACTCTATACCATGAGCTATGGACTTTAGTCGTCATCCGACCACTGTAGCGTGCGATACGTTGTTGTGTACTACCTACCATTAGATAATACAGTTTGATATCATTTTTCTCAATTTTCATTATTGCTTTTACTACCAACAATGTACTTATTACAGGGTACAATCGACCAGCTATCGGCCCGGAACAGTGAACTATTGGCAGAAAAGGCGCTGAACAACTGGGCGCCCAAAGATGGCAGCCCTGACACTGCGGACTGCTCGCTCACTTCACTAGTACAGGTAACAAAATGTTCACTATATCCGACTATTCACTAATAAACCCACTATTTAGTTAAACGTAGCCTTTGGGTTTTACGGCCCTTGGCTCTGTCTACCCCTAAGGATTAAAGATTTTGATTTTTAGCTCGACGGCAAATACTGAGTGGACACAGCACAAACTGACGCTATGACAACATTTCTGTGTACGACTATTTTGCAGAGTTTTGTTAGATGTAGATGTTGTTGTCGGCATGTTTTCACTCTTATTTGTATTTTTGTTGTGTTGTTATTTATTTGGAAACTAGCCGCGCCCCGGGGCTTCTCACTCGTGGGAATTTCGGGATGAAACGTACCCTATGTGCTATATTCCCGCTATTTGTCTACTCGTATACTAAATTTCATCGAAATCCGTCAAGGGCTGACTTTATGTGATTGAGTAACCAGCATCCCTCACAAACTCCCACATCCAAACTTTAGCATTTATAATATTAGTACCTAGGACTAAAACGCATTCTATTCCTAAAAGATGATCTAAACATCTTAATTATAGGGTTACGTGAGTGAAATCGAAGAACTACGCGCGCAACTAACGTGGAAGCCACAGCACTATACGAAGGCAGTAGGAAGCGTGAAGCGTTGGCCGCCCGCGCCAGACACGACTCCAGTATCAACGACACCCGCTGCGAAATTGTTGGACGATGCCGAAGCGCGAACTGTACAAGGTGAGAAACCATTTTATAAGTGACGTCACAGCTGTATACAACTAATGGAAGCTACAGCGCTATACGAAGAGCAGTAGGAATCGTGGAAGCGCCAGCCGCCCGCGCCAGACATGACTCCCAGTATCAACGACCCCGCTGCGGTGTTGGACGATGCCAAGCGCGAACTGGTACAAGGTGAGAAACCATCTTATAGTGACGTCATAGCTGTATACAACTAATGGAAGCTACAGCGCCTATACGAAGGCAGTAGGAATCGTGGAAGCGTTGGCCGCCCGCGCCAGACATGACTCCAGTACTGTCAACGACCCCGCTGCGGTGTTGGACGATGCCAAGCGCGAACTGTACAAGGTGAGAAACCATCTTATAGTGACGCTCATAGCCTGTATACAACTAATGGAAGCTACAGCGCTATACGAAGGCAGTAGGAATCGTGAAGCGTTGGCCGCCCCGCGCCAGACATGACTCCAGTATCAACGACCCCGCTGCGGTGTTGGACGATGCCAAGCGCGAACTGTACAAGGTGAGAAACCATCTTACTAGTGACGTCATAGCTGTATACAACTAATGGAAGCTACAGCGCTATACGAAGGCAGTAGGAATCGTGAAGCGTTGGCCGCCCGCGCCAGACATGAAGCTCCAGTATCAACGAATTCCGCGCTGCGGTATTGGACGATGCCAAAGCGCAGGAACTGTACAAGGTGAGAAACCATCTTATAGTGACGTCACAGCTCTATCCTTCTATAGTTGCCGTCACGTAAAAAGTCCGCTGGCGGTTTAGCTACGCAGTAGACGATATATCGGTCTATGCGGTGAGCGGGGTCGGGCAGGTCTCGTCTCATCCGGCGCGCGATTGATTCGTCAGTCGTACTCCATGCGCAAGTTTCACCCCTCCTCACCCTACCAGCGGCCTTTTCCACGTGATGAGAAGTATACCCGTGTCAGCGTATTCGTGCCGCACGAACTCTGTGCGTCACAGCCTGTTAGCTCTAATCGACGCCCCTCACCTGTGCTAACTAGCCAAGGCCTTAGCATTTTTACTAAGACATATAGAATACTAGCTTTTTGCCCGCGGCTTCGTCCACGTGAACTTTTCCCACGGGAACAATGTTTTCCCCCGGGACGAAAGGTCCTTTCTAGTATTTCTAACTAAAATAATCTCACTTTCGCATTTATACTACTAGTTAAGATTGGAATAATAATTTACTTGTAAAATTTCTCCAGGAGAAAAAGAACTGCTAGCCCGCAGTATGGGCGAGCTGGAGTTCCAACGGAAACTGAATATGAAAGCGACAGCATGACCCACAGCACTATTGGAGAGAGAGAGCGCTGAGGGAGAGAGTGCCGATGACTCCGAACCAGAAGAACTTGGAGGGACTCCACTGACTCCACTGACGACGATGATGAGGCCACGAGGTATGCTGGTACGACGCCATCAATATTATCTGAACATGAGCAACAGCATGACCCACAGCACCTATTGGAGAGAGAGAGAGCGCCGATGACTCCTGGAGGCTGAAGAGCTTGGAGGACTCCACTGACGACGATGATAAGGCCACAGGTTGGTGACGCCATCAATATTATCTAAACTTGAGCGACAGCCTGATCACAGCACTATTGGAGAGAGAGAGCGGCGATGACTCCGAGCCAGAGGAGCTTGAGGACTCCACTGACGACGATGATGAGGCCACAGGTTGGTGACGCCATCAATATTATCTGAACATGAATGACAGCATGACCCACAGCACTATTGGAAAGAGAGAGCGCCGCCGAGGTGCTTATTTTGTATATTTTTAAGTAATTTAATAGATGACTAGCCAGCGGCCCTGCCCCGGGAGTGTACACATAAATTGTTGCTGTCACTCATAGTATAGCTTTCTTTTGGTGTACCTTTCTTTGGTGAAAGATTTTTTTAAATCGGTTCAGTAGTAGTTCGATGATTACCCTACAAACTACCTCACAAATTTTCAAACACTTCCTGCTCTTATAATATTAGTATGATTATTATACTATTATAACAATTGATTTATTCATCAGGTCAACGCGCTGCCATCAGCACAACTGGCAGCTCTAAGCGAAGCGAGATCGATACGAAAGCGCGTCTTATCGAGCAGTTGGAGGCTTCCCAGCGACGGTTGGCAGCACATATGCGGCAACACTACGAACAGCGGTTGGACACCCTGCACACATCAGATCAGAGGCTACCTACCCAATGACGAGAAAGGATAAAGTTTTGGCTCTCTCTTAGTGAGTCGAAATATTCCTTTCTTATATGTTTATTTCTGATATATTTATTTCTGTGTAGAAACTTCGATCACATAAAGTTTATTTTAAAGTTTATTTTCGTCTATGGTTGGATCAATTTTTGATTTTAAAATTTTTCATTACCGTTTTACTAATTACATATCAGCTCCATTTCCATATTTGACTTTGAAATCGAATTTGTAAATGGTACTAAATTTACGTGTCTGTACGAGCCACAGTTAGCTACCTTGCAACCCGTACAGTTAAGGTTGCTAACTAGCCGCGAGCCTGAACTCAGGTGGGCGGGCGCGGCCAAAAAGCAAGCTGTTTCACCTAGCATTGTGTCCGACAGAGATAGAATCAGTGATGAGCAGTCAGACGCTATCTGTACGCATACACCGAGCGCACGCACACAAACACCTGTCCGAAGTGAATGAAACGACGTTAGACGATTCACAACACCGAGCCGCGTCGGAATACGCCACTATGCTGCATGCCTGCCGGTCGGCCAAACAAGCTGGTAGCCAGACAGTACCTACCTACAATTTCGTACAATATAACTGCGCAGGCGGCGCGGCGCGGCGTTTATATACTGCTCTATACATTGCTTATTAACAACCACTAGTCAGGTTTATTTTTCCTTGGTGGTTATGAAGCCTTCATGCATTCACGCGTATTGTTTTATGTTTTATGTCCGTAAGATAATCATTGTAATTATTATTATAGTTATCTACCTATTATTAGTTTTCACAAAATTTATTATTTTTTCGTTATTTATTTATCTATAGGTAGGTAGTCATAGTAAACAATCTCGGACACATCTTTTTTATCTAAATATACTTGTACAGATAAAAATTGACTGCCTCCGTGGTCGAGCGGTCAAGGCGTTTGCCCGCATCCGGATCCCGTCGACGGGTTCGAATCCCGCCGGTAAGCATACTTTGTGAAAAGTTGTTTCCAGTCTGGTTAGATATTGCAGGCTTGTATCACCTGATTATCCGAAAAGAAAGATGATTCCGTGCTTCGGAAAGGCACGTAAAGCTGTCAGGTCTCCTAACTTCCCAAACGCCATAATTTTAAAGTAACGGTAAAATTCGTTAATTTTAAAATAACGGTAATGGATTGAGGATTTTTTATATTACAATTTATCGTTTATGTAGGTATATATATTCGTTATTTTATCTTTTTTTTAAACATTGTAAAATTTTCGTAGAAACCACCAAAATTAAACCGCTAAGTGAGCGCACAAAATGTAAACTTGCGGGTAACGTAGCTAAATACCTATCGGTAAAAATAACGTTCGTAATCAATGTTGTCTCTAGACCCAGGTAGGTATTTAGGCTGTGCGTATTTGATTATAGCAGTTAGTCATTTATTCAGATGGTTTATTCTTTTATATAGGAATAAAGAAGATAGATAGAATACAAGTAATTATTTTATAAAAGTAATGAATTTGCTTCATCAAAAAAAAATAACTATCAAAAAGTCACACAATAATTTGTGACAACCTCTCGGATCGACTTGTGAAAGTGTAGGAGTGTGGAATCCGCGATCAAACGCTCCCGGAAGCGAACATCAAGCAGCGCACCACAATGGCGAATAGCGATGAGTCATGATCGATCGCGACGCGTGTGCAGGTATTTCGCTACCTCATGATTATCAGCTGTTGCCACTCAGATGAGTTGTGAAATCAGTAGCTATATTATATCCATAGCAGCACCTACGAATATTATTTATTACTAGTTTTTGCTCCAACGGCTTCGCTCGCCGCGTAGTTGAATTTTTCTTCCCACGGAACAGTGCTCTCGGGATGAAAGGTACCTTATGTCCTTCTCCGTACTTCCAGCTTGTATGCGTATGAATTTTCAGGACGATTGGTTCAGTAGATAAAGCGTGAAGAGGTAACAAACAAACAAAGCAAACTCACTCACTTCGCATTTCGCATTTATAATATTAGTTAGGATTATATAATATTATAAAATTGAAGTTTATTTGTTTGAACGCGCTAAATCTTACATAAACTGTTAGGTTAGGCTAAGCCTATTTTGAAAAAATCATCAATAATCCCATCAGGTGATTCAAGTTCGCAATATCCTAACCAGACTGGAAACAATTTTCACACAAGTATGCTTTCCCCGGCGGATTCGAACCCGCGACCTCCGATCCGCAACAAAGCAATCGCCTTGACCGCTCGACCACGGAGGCAGTCAGTATAACGAATACATATGTATACGCATAGATAAACATCCAAGACCCGGGTCAATTTGAAAATCTTGACTCCAGCGATCGAACCCGGGACCCTCCGGTTTTCAATATCGTACTATTGATTTTAAATAAAACTGTACAGGTTGGGTACCTTTACCTTTATTGCGTTGCGTAACTACCTTCTTCATTTTAATAATTCTCTCATGTTATGACATACCTACCTATCTTCAGTCAACCAATACAAAATCCACTTAAATCAACAATTTCAATTACGTAGGTAGTCCAATTCAACGCCAAGTCAGATATAGTAGGTAGGTAGTATCGAAATCCAAAGTGTAAGCCAGGGGTCAATAATTACTTTACGGAATGATAACAATTTGGCGGCGCTTACAGCAACGTGGGTCGACTGCAGTAGTAGCACTGCGAGTGAGCCGAGCGAATAACGAAAGTGACAGTATAAGTATTATTACGAGCAGTGCGTGTGCGTGAGCTTCTTCCTCCGCACCGCGCCGCCCTGTCCGCCCGGGGAACATTATTGAGTGAAATGCACGACAATTCATATCAAATCGTGCGCGTGCAAAATTGCGAAAACGTCCTTTGAAGAAAATCGGGTTTTATGAAAAAACTACTGCTCAAATCAATCAGCAAATAAAGTTTATTGGAATCTTCGATAACTGAACTTTGTCGGTGCGGTTTTTGTTTTCGATATTTTACACTTCTTTATTACTTATTTACGCCCAAAGTTGTATTAAAATTAGCACGAAAACTAAAGTTTGATGGCTCACAACTTTTGAGTGGCTTTTTATTTTGTTACACTATTCTGGTTCCGTACAGACAAAATTAATAATGACACAACGATATCATGTTTAACTTTGGATGTACAATGTAACAATGGAGTAAACCCCCCGAAATTTGTATGGGAAAATTATCGACTAGTGCCACCTTAAGGTACTGTTAAGTTAATATGTTAAAGTCTATTTGGAACAAAATTTTATCTATTATATATATTTGTTTTATCCATCGATTAACAATATATTCTTCTAACCCGTATTACCTTCCAACAGCTACCCAATCATCGCAACCCAGTGAAAAACTCAAACGCGTGAAAGACGAGTACGAGCGCCGAGTATCTACGATGTCGCGCGAATTGAAGCGGCTCCAAGCAGCACAACGCGAACACACGAGGCTACAACGGTCGCAGCAACAAACCATGCAACAACTGCTGACGTTGCGTTCCGAGTTGCAGAACATGAAACGGGATAAAGTAAGTAGAGTATTCAACATTTAAAAGGCTGCCAAAGAGTGATGTGTTGACGATGTCGCGCGAACTGAAGCGGCTACAATTCTCTCGTAAATAGGTGTGCTACAAACGGGGAATACGCTACTAGCATGCTACGAATTGTCAATGTGCTACGACCGATTAATCTGCTACAAGTGTGCTACGACTGATGAATCTGCTACGAGTGTCCTAGGAATTGTGAATGCGCTACGAATGCAACAAACAAGTGAACATATTTTTCTAGGGGTCTTACAGCGAAATATATAAACAATTATTATGTTTCTATTAAGTACACTATAATTTTCTAATAACAAGAAGGTATTTATTAAATAATTATTTAATTTCAGGTGAAATTAGTACAAAAAATGCGAGCCGAAGCTAAACGACACGCACAAGCCGAAGCCGTTAGAGCTAAAGAGGTATGAAAAAATACAAGTTACTTTGATCTTTGAACATATTTTCCCTTGCCGTTTACCATTTTACATGGAGACGACGCAAGATCTTCTTTGGCCCCCAAACTATCATATAATTTTGAATCAGTTCTTCCACTTTTTCTTTCTTCCTCTATATTTTTTACATTCATCATACATATATTTGATTCATGCTGTGTACTTTTACAGGTGGCACAACTCCGCAAGGAATCTAGGAAAAATGCAAACATTATCAGGTCGCTGGAAGCTGAAACGAGACTAAAAGAACAGGTAAAGTTTTGAATGACATTAAAAAGACAATAAAAGTAAAATAAAAATCATTTGACTTCCTGTTTGTGGGATATAAATAATAATGTATTCTTACGTGTTTTAGGTATTACGTCGTAAACAAGAAGAGGTATCGTTGCTCAGAAGAGGACATCGTGACAAGTTGAGCAGCAGAGCGGCTGGACGGCTACACGGTTAGTATAATATTGTCGGATTCTTTTGAAACATACTTTCTCCGATATTAAAATGTTCTTTGGCTAGCTAAAATCAAGAATATTTTTCTTTCAAACGATTACGTATCTTAAAATACCAACCTTTTTTACACGACTGACCAACTGACTAAAAAGGAGTGTTATGTTTTCAGGGTTCATGTATGTATGTAAGTTCTTTATTCCACCATAAGTTCTGGAACGGCTTAACATAATACAACGGATTTTAATGTGAGAGGTATTGTTAGATTCCTTGCATTCCTCCCAGTGACATAGGCTATGTAAGTTGTCAGTCGTGTTTTTTATTTTTAAATAATTAGCTTGTTAGTACATTTTTCCTCCTTTTTAACATCCTAACTAATATTATAAATGCGAAAGTGAGTTTGTTTGTTGGTTTGTTTGTTTGTTACCTTCTTCACGCTGTATGTACTGAACCAATCTTCCTGAAATTTCGCATACACATAGCTGGAAGTACGGAGAAGGACATAGGGTACCTTTCATCCCGAAAAAGCACAGTTCCCGTGGAAAATCCACGCGAGAAGCCGCGGCAAAAACTAGTATTTAATAAAATGAAAGACGCTTATACGATTTATCCTAATTACAGGCTAATGAATAATTTTAACATTGACCTATTTTTATAAGAATGTCTCCAAAACGGTACTTTTCTATAAGTACTATTCAGTCTCTATTTAATAGGTTATGTTACCTAAAAATTGACTTTATTAAAAGAAGGCAGTACATATAAACAACCCTTGTAAAATGTACCAGACCGCAACCGGCGCAGTCGCAACTTCCGCGAGGCCTGGAACAAGCTAGAGTGTTGGGTGTCCCGCTCCTGCGCAGCTCGCTGTACTCAGGCGCAGATCATGCAGATTGAGGTACCTAATGATAAGCGAGCTGGAGAGACAACTGCGGCAGAGGGACAGGGCTGCCAGGGACGCGGCCAGTGACCCCGATGCGAGGCTGCTGTTGGACTATCTGAGGAGCGCCATCGCGGATACTCAGGCGCAGATCATGCAGATTGAGGTACCTAATGATAAGCGAGCTGGAGAGACAACTGCGGCAGAGGGACAGGGCTGCCAGGGACGCGGCCAGTGACCCCGATGCGAGGCTGCTGTTGGACTATCTGAGGAGCGCCATCGCGGATACTCAGGCGCAGATCATGCAGATTGAGGTACCTAATGATAAGCGAGCTGGAGAGACAACTGCGGCAGAGGGACAGGGCTGCCAGGGACGCGGCCAGTGACCCCGATGCGAGGCTGCTGTTGGACTATCTGAGGAGCGCCATCGCGGATACTCAGGCGCAGATCATGCAGATTGAGGTACCTAATGATAAGCGAGCTGGAGAGACAACTGCGGCAGAGGGACAGGGCTGCCAGGGACGCGGCCAGTGACCCCGATGCGAGGCTGCTGTTGGACTATCTGAGGAGCGCCATCGCGGATACTCAGGCGCAGATCATGCAGATTGAGGTACCTAATGATAAGCGAGCTGGAGAGACAACTGCGGCAGAGGGACAGGGCTGCCAGGGACGCGGCCAGTGACCCCGATGCGAGGCTGCTGTTGGACTATCTGAGGAGCGCCATCGCGGATACTCAGGCGCAGATCATGCAGATTGAGGTACCTAATGATAAGCGAGCTGGAGAGACAACTGCGGCAGAGGGACAGGGCTGCCAGGGACGCGGCCAGTGACCCCGATGCGAGGCTGCTGTTGGACTATCTGAGGAGCGCCATCGCGGATACTCAGGCGCAGATCATGCAGATTGAGGTACCTAATGATAAGCGAGCTGGAGAGACAACTGCGGCAGAGGGACAGGGCTGCCAGGGACGCGGCCAGTGACCCCGATGCGAGGCTGCTGTTGGACTATCTGAGGAGCGCCATCGCGGATACTCAGGCGCAGATCATGCAGATTGAGGTACCTAATGATAAGCGAGCTGGAGAGACAACTGCGGCAGAGGGACAGGGCTGCCAGGGACGCGGCCAGTGACCCCGATGCGAGGCTGCTGTTGGACTATCTGAGGAGCGCCATCGCGGATACTCAGGCGCAGATCATGCAGATTGAGGTACCTAATGATAAGCGAGCTGGAGAGACAACTGCGGCAGAGGGACAGGGCTGCCAGGGACGCGGCCAGTGACCCCGATGCGAGGCTGCTGTTGGACTATCTGAGGAGCGCCATCGCGGATACTCAGGCGCAGATCATGCAGATTGAGGTACCTAATGATAAGCGAGCTGGAGAGACAACTGCGGCAGAGGGACAGGGCTGCCAGGGACGCGGCCAGTGACCCCGATGCGAGGCTGCTGTTGGACTATCTGAGGAGCGCCATCGCGGATACTCAGGCGCAGATCATGCAGATTGAGGTACCTAATGATAAGCGAGCTGGAGAGACAACTGCGGCAGAGGGACAGGGCTGCCAGGGACGCGGCCAGTGACCCCGATGCGAGGCTGCTGTTGGACTATCTGAGGAGCGCCATCGCGGATACTCAGGCGCAGATCATGCAGATTGAGGTACCTAATGAAAAATTATTCAACTCTGTATGAAGAGATAAGACTATTTTTAAACTTAACATTTTTTCAGCCCTGATAAAAAATAATTCAACTCTAGCGGTATGAAGAGATGAAACTATTATATTACTTTTTTCAGCCAAACGGATCGGAATAAATGAAATATGAGGGCAGTCTCATTTTTGCATTATATTCTGATATACTCGTAGTAGTATAGTAAGTGTACTTCGAACGGTGAAGACACTACGAGCGTGCTACAAACTTTGAATACGCTGCTAGTTTACTATTACGATAGAGTTATTCAAAGATATTGGTTCAAGTTCTTTTTTTTTTCTATAAATACTTACACCAATTTCTCACTTATTGACCTCAATATTTATTAAGAACTAAATTACTAATCCTTTACAGGAAGAAAACGAAGAGAGCGAACTACCCCGCCTACTAGAACACGTGGACACAACGGAAGCCGGGAGATATGCGCTAGAGAGGATGGCAGCACTGACCTTACAGCACGCGCAAGACGCTGCCAGACATCTCAAGCTATTGCACGACACCAGAGCACAGCTTAAAGAGGTGAGAGATACTGTTGTCTTATTGAATACATGCGGCTGAAATTGGAACTAAAAGTACTTCATGTATTTGTGTTAAAATAGCAACGATTACAGCGCCGTCATAAGTGCGAGCGCTGTGGTGGTTTAGTGCGTGTGCTACGACCGGCCTATGCGCTACGAGCGTGCTACGACCTTTGTATCCGCTACGAGCATGCTACGAATTATAATTCAGCTTCGCCTGCTAATACAGAAAATAAATATAAAGAGACAAATTTATTCACAATATAATCTTTAGTTATCAATATCATCTCACCAATAAGATGTCCACTGCTAGACATAGGCACAACCCAGACTCTCCATATAACGCTCGCAAATTTACTACTACATAGGCAAATGACGTTTGTACACTTGCAAATGTGTGCGTGAAAATTAATAGGGCTGCTTGCGAGTCGTGATATCAAGTAAATGGCGCAAAAAGTGCGCCGAACACGCTCGTTCTGTGCACAGTGATGTCTACAACTAAGTGCGGGGTGGGGTGCGGTATTTGAAATGAGTGCGGGGCGGTGAGTGCCGTTCTGTACGTTAGTACTGTTACTTATTATGTGACATAGGTCTCTGCCGACTTCCAAAGCGGTTACGACTTAATCCAACGATAAATGTCTCTTTAATCTGTGGATAAACTACTTTTTTTTCAGGTGGAAGAGAACACAGAACGGGCAGCGAGCGCTTTGCGAGCGGCCGGGGACCAGAACCTGAACCCGTGGGGGGTCCCCGCGCACGCGCTGTCCGCGCTGCTGGCCAACGTGTCCTCCGGGACCTCCACCCGCTGCGTGTCCCCCACCGACAGGTGAGTGCTGGCTCCGGGCACCAGGGAACCTGAACCCGTGGGGTCCCCGCGCGCACGCGCTGTCCGCGCTGCTGGCCAACGTGTCCTCCGGGACCTCCACCCGCTGCGTGTCCCCCACTGACAGGTGGAGTGCTGGCTCCGGGCACCAGAACCTGAACCCGTGGGGGGTCCCCGCGCACGCGCTGTCCGCGCTGCTGGCCAACGTGTCCTCCGGGACCTCCACCCGCTGCGTGTCCCCCACTGACAGGTGAGTGCTGGCTCCGGGCACCAGAACCCTGAACCCGTGGGGTCCCCGCGCACGCGCTGTCCGCGCTGCTGGCCAACGTGTCCTCCGGGACCTCCACCCGCTGCGTGTCCCCCACTGACAGGTGAGTGCTGGCTCCGGGCACCAGAACCTGAACCCGTGGGGGGTCCCCGCGCACGCGCTGTCCGCGCTGCTGGCCAACGTGTCCTCCGGGACCTCCACCCGCTGCGTGTCCCCACTGACGGGTGTGCTGGCTCCGGGCACCAGAACCTGAACCCGTGGGGGTCCCCGCGCACGCGCTGTCCGCGCTGCTGGCCAACGTGTCCTCCGGGCTCCACCCGCTGCGTGTCCCCCACTGACAGTGCTGGCTCCAGGCACCAGAACTGAACCGTGGGGGTCCCCGCGCACGCGCTGTCCGCGCTGCTGGCCAACGTGTCCTCCGGGACCTCCACCCGCTGCGTGTCCACCACTGACAGGTGAGTGCTGGCTCCGGGCACCAGAACCTGAACCCGTGGGGGAGTCCCCGCGCACGCGCTGTCCGCGCTGCTGGCCAACGTGTCCTCCGGGACCTCCACCCGCTGCGTGTCCCCCACTGACAGGTGAGTGCTGGCTCCGGGCACCAGAACCTGAACCCGTGGGGGTCCCCGCGCACGCGCTGTCCGCGCTGCTGGCCAACGTGTCCTCCGGGACCTCCACCCGCTGCGTGTCCCCCACTGACAGGTGAGTGCTGGCTCCGGGCACCAGAACCTGAACCCGTGGGGGGTCCCCGCGCACGCGCTGTCCGCGCTGCTGGCCAACGTGTCCTCCGGGACCTCCACCCGCTGCGTGTCCCCCACTGACAGGTGAGTGCTGGCTCCGGGCACCAGAACCTGAACCCGTGGGGGTCCCCGCGCACGCGCTGTCCGCGCTGCTGGCCAACGTGTCCTCCGGGACCTCCACCCGCTGCGTGTCCCCCACTGACAGGTGAGTGCTGGCTCCGGGCACCAGAACCTGAACCCGTGGGGGTCCCCGCGCACGCGCTGTCCGCGCTGCTGGCCAACGTGTCCTCCGGGACCTCCACCCGCTGCGTGTCCCCCACTGACAGGTGAGTGCTGGCTCCGGGCACCAGAACCTGAACCCGTGGGGGTCCCCGCGCACGCGCTGTCCGCGCTGCTGGCCAACGTGTCCTCCGGGACCTCCACCCGCTGCGTGTCCCCCACTGACAGGTGAGTGCTGGCTCCGGGCACCAGAACCTGAACCCGTGGGGGGTCCCCGCGCACGCGCTGTCCGCGCTGCTGGCCAACGTGTCCTCCGGGACCTCCACCCGCTGCGTGTCCCCCACTGACAGGTGAGTGCTGGCTCCGGGCACCAGAACCTGAACCCGTGGGGGGTCCCCGCGCACGCGCTGTCCGCGCTGCTGGCCAACGTGTCCTCCGGGACCTCCACCCGCTGCGTGTCCCCCACTGACAGGTGAGTGCTGGCTCCGGGCACCAGAACCTGAACCCGTGGGGGGTCCCCGCGCACGCGCTGTCCGCGCTGCTGGCCAACGTGTCCTCCGGGACCTCCACCCGCTGCGTGTCCCCCACTGACAGGTGAGTGCTGGCTCCGGGCACCAGAACCTGAACCCGTGGGGGGTCCACGCGCACGCGCTGTCCGCGCTGCTGGCCAACGTGTCCTCCGGGACCTCCACCCGCTGCGTGTCCCCCACTGACAGGTGAGTGCTGGCTCCGGGCACCAGAACCTGAACCCGTGGGGGGTCCCCGCGCACGCGCTGTCCGCGCTGCTGGCCAACGTGTCCTCCGGGACCTCCACCCGCTGCGTGTCCCCCACTGACAGGTGAGTGCTGGCTCCGGGCACCAGAACCTGAACCCGTGGGGGGTCCCCGCGCACGCGCAAGGCCGACAATTCATCAGACCATCTCATGAACCCACTGTCCGGCCACATAAACGCATTAAAGATAGCCTTCACTCTATCTACCATCTGAATCTAGAGAAATTTGTATCCCAAAAACATTTTATTTAATTATTTATTTCATTTCATTTTATACAGCGTGTCATTACAGGCCTAACCTAATCCAACATCGCTAAAAACATATAGAAAAATTATATATTTGGTACACATAATAATGCCATGTCTGTGAATTTCTTCAACTAAAAGTGAACATGCGACTTTTACCAAATGTAAAAAAAAATCTATGTAAGCTAATTTAAGTTTTTTTTTCCACCAATTATTCTATTATTGTGAGACGTTTCAAAATGGATATCTTAACGGATACTGGATTACTATATATATATAACTCCATCTAATATAATGTAAATTTTCAGCACACTGCTCGATAGACTCCCTCCAAATGGCGTGAGAGAAGTGAACACGGCGCCCACGTCCCCACCAGATGACAACGTCCAAAATTCACCATTCCAACGGAACACGTGAGTGATATGCCCAAATACAATGCGTTTCTAATAAAAATACGAATGTCACGCCATATTGCATTTCTTTGTAATAAGTAAATTATAAAATATAGTGCCCGAAATTCAGAATTGTTTTACTATGCGATTATTTTGCAAAGATATTGGCCCAATGTCATATTGACGATCGTAACTAAGTTCAATATACTAAAGAACTGAAGTTTATTGAAGTTTGTTACGATTATCAAAAGTATCTTAGCAAAATAATGGAAATATAGTAAATTTGTAATGAGTATGCGAGCTCCTCTCTTCTACCACAGAATTAATATTAGTACTACGTACTGAAAGGAAACTCCCTGCCCCTTCCACAATATGGCACCCCCCGCACCTCCCGCATTTCTCCCCCGCTCTTGTGTGATTGTGGGACGTTGTGCTATGAAAACGCACACATTGACGTGTTACTGATGTGTTCACGGATATACAGTTTCATTTATAGTACATAGTAGTAGGTATATTTGACGCGCCGTTTCTATGAAGCGCCCGCCCTGTGCTTCTACCCAAGTTGCTATTTCTGACATGGTTCATAAATGTACTTTCTCATTTATATATCATCATGTCAACTTTATGGATGCGATAAAATATTAAGTATTATATGGTACACATTACAATTAGTTGTTGCGGAATATAATATGACTGTGTTGATATCCTTCTATTTGAAACTGATTTCATTCATTTCCTATGATCTACGATATGCTAATATCCTTATGGCCGATTCAAATGATTGCTGACTCATTTGAATCAGTCGTAAGTTACTACTTACAAAAAAAAACATAATTTTCGTTAGAATTTTAGTAAACATAGAGTTTTATCAAGCTTTTTGCAGTTTACTTTATTAGTATTTGACAGATTTATCCAAAATCATCGTTAATTTTAATAAATGTAAAACAAATTCAGGGTCCGTCGCGGGTCCGTGCGTCTCCGTGACCTGGGAGTATTACCCTCTGACGAGGACCCCATGACGCAGTCCCTGATGGAGCCCTCCTCCCCGCGCCCCGCCCCCCTCAGCCGCGTGCCCTCCGCCCCCGGCAGCCTCAGGTATTGTGAAGGTTTTAGTATTGTCACCACTAGATGCCGCCAGTAGTATGTCCAAGCGTGCCCGGCGTATGTCCAATGGACAAACAATCACGCGTTTGCTACTCAGTTATCCTTCTTTCGCGTTTATGTTGCGCCCATCACTAAAATGACTGGCGTGACGTCATCGTAGGTAGAAAATAATGGGCCCTCGGTTTTCATACTATCGAACTAACATGCGGTATATAGCCTATTCTAAATCTGTGATTGTCACTGAATTAATATAAGTACTACGTACAGAAAGGAAGCGCCCTGCCCCACTCGCAATATGGCGTACACCACACTTCTCCCCTGTTCGTTTGCGGATTGGGACGCTGCTATGACTATGAAAACGCACACATTGACGTGTGTTCACGGATATACAGTTTCATATGTAGTAGTAGTAGGTATATATGACGCCCCGTTTCTATGAAGTGCCCGCCCTGTGGTATTATACTAGCTGCACCTGGGGCTTCCGCTCTTGTGGGAATTTCGGGATAAAAAGTACCCTATATATTATTCCAGGTTTTATTCTATGTATGTACCAAATTTCATCGAAATCCGTCTATCTATTTCTGTGTGAAAGAGTAACGAACATCATAACCATTTTTATAGCCGGATTTGTAATATTGATAGGATTGGGCTATATAGAGCAAAGGACAGAGGCCTATATGTTCAACAGTGGGCAGAAAAAGATATACTTGGTGACATACTAGGTGTCCGCGACTTCGGAACGTGCGTAAATGCGAGAAACACGCGAGAACCACGCGAGAAATTTTAGTGTAATCCAATTTGTACGAAGTGTTAATATTTTTCCCTTTCTTATAAGACTTTCCTAGTAATTATCTTTTAATATTAGTATTTTGCACACTTTACTTTGTACAATTAGTTTGTTTGTCGTCACAAATATATGTTTAAAGTATGTATAATCGTAATAGTCATTTGAGACACAAATAAGTAAAAAATAGACACGTATCTCACCGAGATTTCAATGTTTTATTATTTTACAAGTATTTTATCGCTAAATTGTGCTAATAAAAGAAATATCAACGTAACAATCACAAAGCAATAAAAACATTGACGCCCATATTGTGCTACTCACTGCTAATCACTAAAATGAAATAGTGAGAATGAGAAACATCATGGCGATTTTCGCTCACGTAAACAACAAGCTACTTATTTAAAAATTAAAGACACAACTGACAACTCACATAGCCTATGTCCCTCGGAGGAATGCAAGGAATCTAAAAATACCTCTTACATTAAAATCTGTTAAGCCTGTCAGAACTTATTATATCCTAACTAATATTATAAATGCGAAAGTAAGTTTTTTTATTTGTTTGTTACCTCATCACGCTTCATCTACTGAACCAATCTTCCTGAAACTTTGCATACACATAGTTAGAAGTACGGAGAAGGACATAGGGTACCTTTCATCACGGGAAAAAAACACTGTTCCCGTGGGAAATTCACGCGGGCAAAGCCGCGGCCAAAAGCTAGTGGTAGAATAAAGAAACGAAACATATTACATACATTCTTACACACTTATACACATGAACCCTGACATCATAGCATTCCTTTTTTGGTCAGTCATGTAAAAAGAGAGCGAATGTGTTGCGCGTCAATGTCGCCTAGTACTAGTATAGTCACACACGCCTTGTACCACCGTCCAGGGGCCTCCAACCTCTGGGTCTGTCGTCCCCGCTGCCGCCGCGCCGCACCGTCCCGGACAGTCCGCGGCCCGCGCGCCGCCAGCTCAGCACCGGCAAGCCCGCGCCCGCCTCCTTGTACGTACACACACCCGGGCTGCGTACGCGCAGGCTGTGCCACACGGTGCACACTTGACCCGTCAAGACTCAAAAGTGCAGTCAGAATCTACAAGGCATCAAATCATTTATTTGCAATAAATAGGGTTACAAAAGCTGTTACAGATTGTGTCCTTATACCTATTTAACTATAATCATGATCATTAAGGCTAGGCAATAAGGTTTTCGATGTATGACTGCACTTATGACGCTTGACTGTACGCACGGACGAACACGAACATAAAAACACTTGCATAAGCCCGGGAGTTTGTTCCCGTGGGAAATTTCGGGAAATTCTCTCTTAAGGCTTCCCTACATTTCCTAAGGAACCTACATGCTAAATTTCAGCTTTCTATACCCAGTAGTTTTGGCTGTGCGTTATCTGTCAGTCAGTAACGTAAGAATTTTACGTAATTGTACAAATAAAATAAATAAATATCTATATATTGATTAATCGAACATTTGGTCCGTACACGTGAAGCGGTGTTCGATATTCGTTAGCGATAAGTACGAGCAAGGTTCGCAACAATACTTATGTTCGTCAGTGCGTACACGGCTTTAGGCTATGTTTATACCAAACTTTATTTTTAGTGAGAGAACATTTTAAGAGGTGCAATGATACAGTTTGATTCGGTCTCAAAGTTTGGTAGAAATATTGCCTTAGGTTCGTTTGTGGAATGCCAATTTAACAGTTATTGTGTACGACAGAATAAATGGATTAATTTGCGTCCAGAAACGAGACCTTGTGGACTTTGAGGATAATATTATGATCATTACTTATAACTTGAAAATAAGTGCTTGTTTGTTTGCGCTTAACATATAATTGTTTTGTCTTCTAGTTCCCGATTTAATACTCTATCGTAAAAAATATGTCAATATAATATCAACCTCAAAAACCACTAAGTCCTAGAAAGTATTTTAAATCGGAATATAAATAAACGTAAACCATACAATTTGTTTGTTATTATTCTGTTTATTTTATTATATATTAAAAGTACGTTTCACATATGACAATTAACGTATTTTTATATGCTAATATAGAGGTATTATATTTGATTTTATTATCTTCTAGTGACGGTTAAAATTTTATGTACTTTAGTAGTTTCTATTTAAGGATATTTTTACTTTTTCCATTCCAATATGTCCTTGAAAATATAATAAGAAAAATTGGCTTGTCTCCATGTTGTTTCTGTTAAGTACATTTTTTATTTTATATTGAGTAATAAAAAACGTTGGAGAGATAAGGGGGAGGCTTTTGCCCAGCAATAGGACCTATTAGCAAAAAAAAAAAAGAACGTATGTAACAGAATCAATATGTCAAAAACAAAAAACAAATCTATTGAAAGCTGTAGTGCCTGCGTAGTTGACTATTTCTATCTATCTATAGTGTAGACTGTCTATCTTACCCCTATTATAGTTTGCATGAAACAATCTGCTTGGGTATATGTGCTACACTTGAAAGTAGATGGAACTTAGAGGTGAATGTCCTTTGCCAAATTGTTTGTGAGAAAAATATGTACGTGTATTTTTTTATGTACATTTTTTGACATGATGAAAGTAAAAATATTTTAGAGGCTATTTTTAACATTACCAGTATTAAAAATCACAAACAATTTAGTAAATGTAGTAAAGAATCCCCAATATGAAGAGGCTATACGGGTTATTTTTATGTTATATGTGTTACGAGTAAAGTTATCGCACATGCTTATAATTTACGACTACACTCCTAGCAAGCACGTAGTTTTAGTTTTTGCCATTTTCAACACATTTTTTTTTTCTGAAATCCAATTATTTGGTTCTTTATTGATCTGACTTCTTTAATAGTTAATTTTAAATAGGTATTTATTAAATTACCCAAAAACGTTAGGTACCAAATTATGTTAAATTTCTTTTATATAATATGGTATACTTACTTGCATTTTACCCCTATATCTTTCTTCTGCCTTAAAACGTGTACACAAATAATTTCGATACGTCCGTGCTTGATATTCAAAAACTTGGCAATCGTAATTAAATCCTAAGCATGCGCGATAGCACCTCGTTTGGGACCTGGTACCTGTGACCTGAGGTGTAGGTGAGGGCCGGGGCTCACTGGCACTGTTGGTTGCAGCCTCCTGACTGACCTGTTCATAGTCGAGGACTGAGCAGCCGACGCCGGGTGAAGACGTTGTACATACCGTGGGGAAATAAGCGATGCATGAAGTGCTTACAACTCCTAATACGCTTCCAACGTATAAACTGTTAACTGTCTTCACAACGTGAATAATATAATCTAATAAAAACAATTTAATTTATAATTTTCAAATTAAAAAAAATATGTTTCTCACCTGTTTCTCACCGTAAATAATAATTATATCAAAATCGGAATTCAATTTATATTTTACAGCTTCAAGAGTTTTTAATTTCTCACCGTAATTAATCAATGTTTAAATGGAAATTAATTTACTTATAAATCTAACTAAAATAATACTTTCTAGTTTCTATTCCTACCTCATATCCAAAGTTTTTGTGTAATATAAAAAGTAAGCCCTCTCATCAGTACTTAAAATGTTCTTGTTACGAAATTTAATTTCTATCAAGCATTTTTTTTTGAGCAAATACTTGTAGCTTTACTTAACTAATCCAAATACTAATGAGCCAAAGGCGAAAATAAAGGAAATCTATATGGCTAAGCTACACGCTAAGTACATAAAGAAAGGCACAGAAATAGCGCCCCAATGAAATAAATTATTTAAAAGAAAAGTTAATTTCTAAGTAGCGAAATTTAAATAAGACCAGTTCTTTAATTAAATCGTGACCGCAAAGCATTTATTCACTTTTTAATCTGTTTCGTAAGTGGTTCAGAAGAAATGAACCTTGACACAGATAAGTCAATAGTAATGAGAATCGAGTAACTTTAGATTTCAAGTTACTAATGCACTAATTATAAGCATACTTAAGTTTTTTCACAAAGTAGTTAAGCAAAATAAGTTTAAGCTTAAATGACATTAAATTTATATTTTGAATAATATTACTTTTTAAATTAGTCAAAGATCTTCATCTTGTTCTCTTAAATAATTTAATTCTATTAAAGGCGCCTTTCTGCATCTAATCACTGACAGTAGAATAGTATAATTTGTAGTATAACATCATTGTCACAATGTATAACTTAAGCTTTAATTGGCATCTGTGTACTTATAAGTTGATCAATATGAATAAGTACCTAATTAACATAGTCATTAATTAATGAATCATTGCCAACTTGTATAATTTAGAGGAATATAAATCATAACGAACAAAATAATATATTTGTATGGGAAGGTAAGTTGTTTTTAAGTAAACAGTCAATATGAGTTGTATATAAATGTGTAGAGAATAAAGTTTTCGTAAAGTCGACTGTGTTTGTCTGATCCTCGCATGCCGCACCCCACCCCCGCTAGATACGTACATATTCACAAACACTACTTAAACAAATAATGAAAAGCAATAATTAATATAAATCATTTGTTCTCAGACCGTGGATTCATATACATAAAATTGAAATAAATTAAATCAAATTATTATTATCTTTTTAAATTTAAATAGCAGATTTGTATTTAAAAACATAATCCTAAACTATAAATGCGAAAGTGAGTTTGTTTGTTTGTTACCTCTTCACGCTTTATCTACTGAACCAATCTTCCTGAAATTTCGCATACTCATAGCTGGAAGTACGGAGAATGACATAGGGTACCTTTCATACCGGGAAAAAGCACTGTTCCAGTGAGAAATTCACGCGGGCAAAAAGCTAGTAAAACATAAATAGCAGATTTATATTTAAAAACTTAACATTGTTTATTTTATTTTTATTTTAACGTAAAAAACTAACTACTGTATATTAAAGTTAAATTTCTATTAAATAAAAATTGTTACGGTTTTATTTATTCCATATTAACAAAAACATTAATGATTCAGAGAGAATAAAAAGCTGTAACAAACATAATGCTGATACTAAAAACTAAAAGGAAAATAATTAAAAAAATTCAATAATTGTTTTAAATATTAGTTTGTGAGTATGGACGTTACTGCATGACAGTACAAACGCGGAATTTTGTATGCACCTTAGTCTACAAATATACCAGCCTTTAAGCGGCAAAGTAGTTGTTTATGTAGTGCATGCATGCTAGTTAACGCCTCCGCTTTTGTACACAAATGCATTTTGGAAGAAATTGCAAAAGTATGCAATGCCAGTTGAAATTCTTTGAATCGTATTGCTACATGGTTGGTTACGTGATCGCTGTTAAAAGCTAAAAAAAAAATGTAGTTTTACTGCCAAAAAGCGGGTTTCAAATTTACTACACTATGTATTACTGATATTTGGCATAGATATTTACAAAATTATATACCTGTGCTAAATATCTGATATCTTTTTTGCTGAAAACCATGAGCAAGCAATAAAAATTGGTCAGTTTTGCAATAATTTTATCAATTTAAAAATATAAAATAATGGTTTATAACATAATTCTGTTACTGTTGATCGTTAGACCTGCTTTGTTGGTCCTAATGTTTAAAATTTCAAATAATAATCAGTAGGTTATTTTTCAACACGTTTATTTTTCTTAAATCGTGTAGATTTAAGGTAGTGCTCATTTTTACATATACATATTTCCAGTAAGTATATATTGTTATTCTTGTTTTTGTGCCGTTCATATACTGTCTAGCTTCTCGGAGTACATAACGCTTACCATTGTCGCCTCGTACTGACGGGTTATGTTTTCATATCCATGTGTGTCTGTAGTATAATGTCCAATCTATATTAACTGGATTTTGTTATGTTATAACACAATTCACGATAGTGTGCAGTGTTAGATAAAAAAACATTTATGGTTTATGAGTATTAACCATCAGTTCTCTCCACTAAAAGGTACACAACATCCTCTTTTGTACATTTACTGTATTTTTTTTTATATGTGGAGAGTAAATAAACGATTTTATTATTATTATTTATTATCAGATTACTCCTAAATTAAAATGGACGCTGTAAGCATTTTCTTTTAGGCGTTTTGTTAAGTTACGTAGGTTTTACGAACAGACTTAAAAACATAGTTATTATTCAAATGTTTTAATAATTATCTTAATAAACTAAGCCACCGTAGTCACTTTGCTACGTGCTAACTTATTTAGAAATAGCAACGACAACCAACCACTGAGAACAAACCTCAAATGTTTGACGTCCTCTCGAGTTTTGTTGTCAAGCTAATCAGTTTTCCCTCCATGCCTGCAAAGCTTTGCCTTCTTCTTCGTCCCTCACTGTATAAACTAAAAACCAGTGTTAAAGTCATGCCATAAGCTTCCTAACCTATCAACACTCCGACATCCGTTGGTACAGAGAGGCGAGTGGCACGGCGGTAGTTGGGACTCCTCCCGCGTCCCCGGGAGCGATGCGCCGCGCCCGCGACGATGACGTGTTCCTGCGGCTGGCAGGCGCCGCGCATGACAACGCGCCGCAGGGCACCGTCAAGGAAATGGCGGCTAAGGTAAGTGGACGTCATTAAACAGAATAAGAAGGGTGCTATTTAAATAACCACAATACAACCTGGTAAAATCAGCAAAAATCTACTGAAATCGCTTTTGGTCTGTATTTTTTTGACATCTGCGTTATTAAATTTATAGTATACTAGCTGTCGCCCGCGGCTTCGCCCGCGTGAGTTTCGCTTAGATGAAAAATCTCTCTTGGAGCTTTTCATCAGATGTTCCAGATCTTCAATTTTTATACGTCAGCAGAAAATGCTCATCAGGTTGAACGATTTTTGCTAAGGCGCCATTTCCATATATGTTATAGTGTAGCTGGTCTCTTGGAGCTTTTCATCAGATGTTCCAGATCTTAAATTTTTATACGTCAGCAGAAAATGCTCATCAGGTTGAACGATTTTTGTTAAGGCACCATTTCCATATTACTTATAGTTTAGCTGTTCCATTATGGTTCTTCATCAGGTGTTCCAGTTTTCAAAATGAATTATAGCCTATATGTTGCCCAGACTTAATAGCTATACAACAAAAAAAGTTTCATTCAAATCCGTCCAGTAGTTTTTGCGTGAAACGCGTACATACATACAGACAGACAGACAAGAAATTCCAAAATTTTTTTTTTCTTTCTATTGTTCTTTTTAGGTCTCCCTCTATCCATTTCAGTCAAAAATATTAAATGTACAGATAAAATATTTTTACTGTTTTATTATATGTATAGACTAGCCGCGCCCCAAGGCTTTACTCCCGTGGGAATTTCGGGATAAAAAGTACTCTATGTGCTATTCTCGGTATTTTTCAACCCGTGTACCAAATTTCATTAAAATCCGTCCAGTCGATTTTGCGTGATCGAGTAGGTAACAAACAAATTCACAAACTCACATCCAAACTTTCGCATTTATAATATTATTAGTAGGATTCGTACGATTAAAATTGCAGGTTCTGAGCGGCGGCGGTATTGACCGCCGGTAATTCACAGTGGTATTGACCACTGTGAAATCCGCATCAAATTTAGTTTAGTAGTTTTTTTGTGATGTGCCTACAAACAAACAGAAAGACTATTCTGTTTCCACCCAGCCAGTGGTTAAACTGCAAGAGTTTAGGGCTGGGTCCACCTCTGAGGGGTGCACTTTCCACGAGATAGCTGAGCCTGGACGTTTTGTACATTCTCGGTTTCGTGCCGTGGAGGAGTGCTCCACTCAGACGTGAATCCCTAATCCCCAGCTCGAGAAACTAGTTGGGCACGTAGACGAGATTGGGATATGGGGCGGGGCAGCCAGGATAGGAGTGATGGGATGTTTTTAGAACCGACCGAATTCCAGCATCAAAAGACAAGAAATTTAAAAAACCTTTTTGGTTCTTGTGACATTTAGAAAATCGTATCTGATTGGCATTTAAACAAATAAATTATTTCCAGCGCGCAGGATGCGGCAGCGGCGTATGGCTACAATGCACGCATGTGGCGGAGGGCCACGCCGGCGCAGCTTTGTCTCTCGCCGCGACTTCAAATATGCTGTACAGTGGTGGAGTCGGTAAATATCAGGGATTTGGCTATAAAATTGAATATTATTATTTGTTTTATTTATTGCTGCTAGTAGATAGGGATTAGGGTACCTAGATCCACCTACGGTGAATCCAGGTACCCTAATCCCTTCTTTTCAACAACCTCAGTTTCTACAGGCGTAATAATATAGAACTTAAGTATTCATCTATTCAATTACATGTCGATCGGATAACAAATATCAACTCAACAACAGCTGCTATACTTACCTACCTACATGAACAAGTGCTCCAATTCCACGAACAATTCACAATGCTCAGCAAGTTATTAGTACCTACTCTGTTTATATATCAGCTCTGACAACATTAATAGGTGGTCATTTCATCTTCATACAGATTAATATAAGCCAAAAAAAATACGTATTGAAAATGAATAGATAACTATTCAATTAAGAAATGAAACAAGTGATTTCGCGAAGAAAATGTTTTATTCAGTGATATAAACATTTAAATTTAGAAAATATATACATTATTATGAATTCTAGCGTTACAGTGGCATATCGTTTTTCAACACTTTAATTGAATATAATAATAATAATCATTTTTATTAGTAAATAACATTTACATGTAATACAATTAATTAACTAGAAATCATACGTTACTATTCATACATTTCTATTCTTACTACTTGTACTATTATGTATTCTGTGTTCTTACCTATCAGTTTAACAGATGACAATAATTGCTTGCGCCTATTCATAAACTGTGAATAAATAAACAAATAAATATACAAAATCTTCACAGAAACATCAAAATTTAGAAAAATGTTACATTATTTTGAATACTTCTTAAAATATCCTTAATCCGAACGTATATATCATCGCTAAAAATGTTAGATACCACATGCTGGGCGCATACTTGGGCGTTGCAGCGGCATATCGTGTTATCAATATTATCGAATTGATCAGCGTCATACACTTCTATTCTAATAAGTTTAACTCCGCTTGTAGTGTATTTAACACAGGACATCAATTGCTTATGCCTATTCAATAAATGTGAATAGGGAATACCAACATCAATATTAGGAACTTCGGATTCCAATCTACGGAGGTCCGCTGTGTCAGGCGGTATGTCGTTGGAAGGGGGCGGCGATATTGGTGAGTAGCGAAAGGTGTTGACGCCGTTCTCGAACTGAAATGATATAATATTAAATAGGTAAGTATTTTTACGTATACCCCATATTACTTATAATTACAACTGAAGTTAAAATTAACAAGTTATATACTTGAATCTTCTATTCAAAGATGGGTATTATATGGATACTACTGAACTGATTGAAAAAGGTATATTAGGTTAAGTACATATATAAAAAATAAACATATCGATATTTAATTTTAAAATTAAATAATAAAATAGTACTTAAGATACACTTACCGACATGATTGCAGCTCACTGTTGATTATTTCAAAAAATACTAATTTTTTATTAACTGTATCCCTGTATTTATAGTAATTGAAATGTTATCTATAGAGTTCAAAATACTTTGAAAAATAAACTTTTGTATTAGATGTGTAAAACCGGGTTGGTTTGCTAGTTATATAAAAATAAAAACATGTCTCAGTATCTAGTTAAGGCATGTTTCCATTATGCAAGTAGCCAGCATGCAAGCTGTAAGTTCAAAGCTACTTACTCGAACTTAAAAATGTGAACTTCTATAAATGATCGTTTAATATCGTTTTTTCCGCTCACTAGTTGACGCTACTGGAGAGTGAGGTCTGTCAGATGGTACAACGCTGTCATTTGTTGTCAAATTCAAATGACAGTATTGTACCATCTAACAGACAGATCTGATAACCCTTATTAAGTACAAGTTCGTATAAATTTACGTAAATATAGAACTTGCACACAAGTATGACGTCACTCTTGGTGCAAGCACTTGCACAGTGGAAACGCGCCTTAAAGAGTCGTACAGGTATCCCACGCCACGACCGCCGGGGAGGTAATACCATGGAAATAGAAACAGCTGACGCATAACAACGCTTCATCACTAAGATAATTAAGGCTTTTCTTTCACTAACGGTTCAACCGCCATGAACCCGCTCAGGTACGATACAACTAAATAATGTAATATAGCACTAACATTAATCTTAAAAACAATTTGAAAAAATTTACATTGCAAACATCGTCAAGCATTTATTTATTTATACATGTTTTTATTTTACATTTTTATTCCAGATATAAATTCTTATTTTTTCATATTCCTGATTATAGGTAAAAATGCTAGTCAGGAAATGTAATATAATAGATATACTTAGCAATGTTTTTTTTTAATAAATAGTTAACAATTCTGTGGAAAAAAACGCTCTAATGTAGCAAGAGCCTTATTGTTGATCATCCTTACTAATATTATAAATGCCAAAGTAACTATGTCTGTCTGTTACTCTTTTTGTTGTTCTTCGTTTCCTGATTTTGATGAGTGACCTTGAGAAGGGACATAGGTTACCTTTTGTTGTAAAAAAACATAAAGGAATGAATAGAAATAGGGGGTGAATTACATGGAAGTAAAAAATAATGTATTTATTTCCACAAAAAGTGGTTACAAGGAATCATCTTTAATCTACTTTATAACTTTCTGAAACTATCATACTTTAAACAAATAACTATAAATAGGTACTTAACTAAAATTTCTTATACCATATGGACAAAGTCGCATGTAAAAACTATAGTATAATATAGTTTCATGTTAGGTGATAAAAATAGTAGAGGCAAACCTGCGGTAGACGCATAGTATTAATAAAATGCAAGATCAGTTGGTTATCTTCTTGTTACTTGGTCGGATAACATGCAAACCATGCATTTTTATTTACTAATAAGGAATTACAAAATCATATTTAAGACATTGTGTTGTTGAACAAACTCACAAATTGACGTTCTTCCCGAGGGAATTTAGTCCAGTCGTGTAACTACTTAGTGTTAGCTGCAAGCTGTTAAAGTGCTACTTGGATTTAAAAATGTAAGTATTTACCAAGTTACTCTTACTTATTCAATATTCACATTCTGTATTCACTTTTTTCTATTCACTTTCCCCATTATCATTCTCTGTTAACTCTGTATTCACATTCTCTTTTCACATTTTGTATTCAATTTTTCTATTCACTTTCCCCATTATCATTCTCTGTTAACTCTGTATTCACATTCTCTTTTCACATTTTGTATTCAATTTTTCTATTCACTTTCCCCATTATCATTCTCTGTTAACTCTGTATTCACATTCTCTTTTCACATTTTGTATTCAATTTTTCTATTCAATTTTCACAATGTCATTATCTGTTCACCTTCTCCATTGACTATCTCTATTCGGTTTTTTTATTGACTTTCTCTATTCACATTAACCGTTCAAATTTTATTTCGACTTTCTCTATTCATTTATTTATTCATATTAACTAATTCAGTTCATAATCTTCTAAACTATATTGTATATCAACTTAGTATCATTTACGGTTACTAATTGTAAACTAAGCTCTCTATAGATAATCATAAATAAATAAAAGTAACAATTAAAAACAAAATCAGCATATCATCTTATCATAACAAAGAGGAAAGATTTGTGCTTTGTACTTATGTTCGTAACGAATAAACGCAAAAACTACTGGTCAGATTTTTTAAATTCTTTCACCGTTAGAAAGCTATGTTATTACTGAGTAACATAGGCTATGTATGTACTATGAGAAAAGCTGGGCGCTACTTATATATAAATATAGAAGTATATAAAGTATCTAACTATTTTTTTATTATTTTTTCAGGTCGAAAATATTGGCGAAGGATCTATTCCTGTCCAGCGATGATTCTGAAGCGGAGTCAAAGCCGGAAGTCGTGAAGAAAAATAAGCGCCATAGTTCAAGCAAACCAGTAGAAGAACCGAAGGCGAAAAGAAGCAAAACCACCATCGCACCTTGCAGTCCACCCCGCCGACTCACCGCGGTCGATCTGTTCGGTGAAGATAGTGATAGTGAGCAAAAACCACCGACATCTAGCAAAACGGGTAATATACCTCCCTTAATTTCGAATCTGATGAGAAGAGAACCCAAGGGGTTCTCGAGACAGGTGAACGAAAAAGCAGAGGGCAAATACTATGTCGAACTTAAAATTTACAATGCGGAGGAAATTAAAAAAATTATGCCCATTAATAGATGGCGGTACGCCATTACCTCGCTTAAATCTAAAATTGACGAGGACAATGAGGCATGGTCTACTTTGAAAGAATTCGTGAAGCTAACGCGGAAAGATTTCAATAAATGCCCAGTCACCATGGTTGGTTCATATGAAAGTATGACATAGTCAATGTCATACCTTCGTATGAACCGACCGTAACTATGTCATACTTTCGTATGAGTATTCGTCTTTTCTGCAAAAGAAAGGATTTTTTTTTCCCTTAAACGTTTGTTTTTATATACTTACTTAGTTAGTTACTAAGATAAGATAAGATACTTACTTAGTTACGTACTATTTTTTTATTCTAAAGTTAGGTATTTTTTTTTTTTTTTTTGTATGCTTAAACTATGTAATCAATTAGATTGTAATAACTTCCACAGCTCAGGAGTAAACCTGTACATGTATCTTTAGTAAATAAATAGACATATCATGAATTTTGTTTTCTTTTCACAGTTACACACCTTACTGATACATCGAGATCTCAAAAATCGAAATATTGTGATAAATGTGAAATGATTATACCAGAAAAACTGTATCCATACCATATGAAAACGAATATTCATAAAGCTAATTCTTTATTGAATACGCAAATCGCAAATATCAATATTGTTGCGACTGCATTCAAGAATAGAATAGTAACATATAGATTGAATGTCACAGAAGATAATTACCTTGGTCTAGAGGCTTTCTTAAGCGATAACAAAAAACAACTAATTGATTTGATTAATTTTTCATTGAACAAACATAATTGCATCAAACTGAATTTTGAAATGTTTGCCTATTTCATGTTATCAAAGTCCGATGAAATAATGTTGAAATCTTTTAATACTAAATACAAAGTTGTATATAACAATACAAATTTGAAAAAGTTATTGATGAGTGTTATAGACACGTTGAATAAAAAATTTACCGAATTTCAACATTGTCAATCTGGATGGACCTTTGTCTCGCTAGGTCATCTTGAAATTAATATAAATAAATACTCTCCCATGAGAGGTGGATCTTACATTGAGTTACCTTCAGCAATTAAAAATTCTAAGAGTTGTATTAATATTAAAAATAAAGATGATTATTGTTTTCTCTGGAGCATTATGGCTGGATTGTACCCTACTAAAAATAATGTGTGTAAAGTCAGTTCATATCCTCACTATTCCACTATTTTAAATACTGATGCTATGTCATTTAATCCTTCACAAAAAGATATTAGACAGTTTGAAAAAACAATTCTAATATAAGCATTAATGTTTACGGTTTACGAAAAAATATTGTAACTGGGCCTCTTTATGTTTCAAAATTAAAAAAGAAAAATCATTTTAATTTATTATACATAGAGAATCAAACCACAGGTCATTATTGTTTAATAAAAAACCTGATTCGTCTAGTACGACCTCAGATCACACGTTACAAAGGTAAAGTTTATTTATGTGATGCATGCCTACAATTTTTTTGCAGTGATACAAAATACAAGACGCATCACTGTTCTCAGATTACATCTGTCTTACCTGCAAAAAATACCATGTTAAAATTTAAAAATTATGAAAGACAGCAAAGAATTAATTTTATTATTTATGCTGACTTTGAATGCTTATTAATGAAGTGTGATGAACAAAGCTCTTTAAAAACCAAAAAACTAAACCTCCATCAACCATCATGCTTTGCATATTATATTTGTTGTTCTCATGATGTTAAATTAAATAAATATGTATCATACAGAGGTGCAGACTGTGTGGAAGTATTTGTTAAAAATTTAATAAAAGATGCTAGACGTGTTCACGAGATTTTGCAAAATAAAAAGCCAATGACTTTATTAACATCTGAACAGGAATTAGATTATCAAAACGCAACTTTATGTCATATATGTAAACAGTTATTACTAAATGATAAAATCCGAGATCATGATCATATTACTTCTGAGTACCGAGGAGCGGCACACTCTCACTGCAATTTGATGTACAGAGTTTGTTCATTCATACCTGTTGTGTTTCATAATTTGTCTGGATATGACTCACATTTGTTTATTGAAGAGTTAGCGAAGTATGAAGGTTATATCAAAGTAATACCAAAAACGAAAGAAAAGTACCTGTCATTTACGAAAGTTATAAAAACAGAAGATTTTAATCACCCTGTTCAAATAAAGTTTATTGATTCATATCAATTTCTTAGTTCCAGTCTAGATACATTGACCAAAAATTTATCAGAAAATGATTTTTTAAGTTTATCTAGAGAATTCCCCGATAAAGAGAGATTTAATTTATTAATGAAGAAAGGTATTTATCCTTACGATTACATGAATTCTTGGTCAAAATTTGAAGAAACTCAATTACCTTTAAAACATGATTTTTATAATACTTTACGAGGGGAACCCATAACTAATAACGATTATTTACATGCTAAAGATGTATGGAAAACTTTTAATATTAAATCCCTTGCTGAATATACAGATTTATATTTAAAATGTGATGTGCTTTTACTATGCGACATATTCGAAAAATTTAGAAATACTAGCTTGCATTATTATAATTTAGATCCAGCGTACTATGTAACCTCACCGAGCTTAAGTTGGGATGCCATGCTTTTGTATACAGGCGTTGAACTCGAACTGATAAGCGACTTAGAAATGTATGAGCTATTAGAAAAAGGTATTCGAGGTGGATTAGCACAATGCTCACTTCGCCACGCTAAAGCAAATAATAAGTACTTAGACAATTTTAATGATTCAGAACCAAGCAGTTATTTGATATATCTCGATTGTAATAATCTTTACGGATATGCAATGATGAAAAAACTCCCTATTTCCGAATTTAAATTTTTATCGAAGAGTGAAATTGAAGAATTTGATGTAATGAGCATTCCAGATAACAATGATTACGGTTATATTTTGGAAGTTGATTTAATTTATCCAGATTGTTTACACAATAAACATAAAGATTTACCTTTTGCTGTTGAACATATTGTTCCTCCTTATGGACAAACAAAAAAGTTGATTGCAAATCTTTACAACAAAACGAAATACGTTATTCATTACGTACATTTAAAAGAATGTTTAAAAAATGGTTTGATTTTAAAAAATATTCATTGCATTCTCAGTTTCAGACAGGAAAGTTTCTTAAAAAAATACATAGAACTCAATACCAATTTCCGTCAAAATTCAAAAACTGCTTTCGAGAAAGATTTTTTAAATTACTAAACAATTCAATATTTGGAAAGACGATTGAAAATAAACGTAAACAAGCAAATGTTAAATTGATCTCAAATTGGAATGATACTAGTAATAAAACGAATAAACATCTTGGCGCAGAAAAATTAATAGTGACACCAAACTTAAAAAGTATATCAATATTTTCAGAAAATTTTGTAGCGGTAGAGTTAAGTCGTGAAAATGTAGTTTTAGACAGACCCATATATATTGGATTTACAGTATTAGAATATGCCAAGCAGCACTTATATCAATTTCATTACGATTATATTAAGAAAAAGTATGGAAAAAATGCGAAGCTATGCTACACTGATACCGATAGCCTGTTATACTTAATATACACTGAAGACTTTTATCAAGATATGCATGATGATATTAACTTGTATGATACTAGTAATTTTGAAATCGGTAATCCCTTTCATGTACCAAAAATTAACGCGAAAATTCCCGGTTTATGGAAACATGAAATGGGTGATGAGTTAATTACAGAATTTATTGGATTACGTGCTAAATTATATTTTATTAATAGTGTTAAATCCCGAATAAAAAAAGCTAAAGGTGTTTCAAAGTCAGTAACAAAGGATTTAGAATTAAATGACTATAATAATGTTTTATTACTGAATGAAGTGCTCAGAAGTAAAATGAATATGATAAAATCAGTCAAGCACGTTTTATACTCACAACAAGTTGACAAACAAATTCTAGATGGAAACGATGATAAGGTTCAAGTACTGCAAGATCATATAAATACATTACCATGGGGTCACCGTCATTCTATGTTCATAGAATACTGATATGAAAATACTGTACGAAAGGAATCTATAAATGCAAATTGTTTTATAATTGACTAATGATTATTATCATATATCTATATTATGAATAAAGACTTATATTCTATTAGAGTAATCATATATTTGTAATTTGATTAGGGTAAATAAAATATATTATATGAAGTATCCGTAAACTCCCATCAGTCTTATTATGACTGCAGCTTAGACCCATTGCTTGATCAAAAGTGTTAAATAAAAAAATATCGTATTTATTTCAAAATTGCACAAGACAAAAGAAATCTCGAGCAGACCAGTAAATGTGTGTTTAAAATTGAGAGTTCTGGAGCCATTCTTTAAGATCTATCAGTAACAGGATATTGTTTACTTAATAAAAAATATTACCTTTTTATTACAAATCTCAAGAAAATAACATGAATGTAATTGTTGATGTTGAAGGCTTCGAGACTGAGAAGAATCACTTCATACCCAAAGAAATAGCAATTTTATCAAAAGAGAATGTGATTATACTACTTATAAAGCCTCCATATCCGTTTTATCGGTTAACGAAAAAGGAACGTACTATTGTTGAATGGATTCAAAGAAATAGAGATTTTTTTTGGATTGGAGGTTTTGTTCCATACAATAATTATAAGAAAGCTATTAAAGACTTTTTAAAAGACAAACATATTTTTACTAAAGGCACTGAAAAAGTTATATGGCTTAAAAAAATTTTGAATACAACTAATGTCTATAATTTAGAGGACTTTGGCTGTCCTCATTTTGAAATATTGTATGATTACTATCATTCGAAAATTCGAACTTGTATCTATCATAAAGATATGTGTGCTTATAAAAATGCACATTGTTTGTATACATGGTGTAAAGAAAATTATGACAAACTCAAATTAGATTTGTGATAAAGTTTGAATAGAAGTGAATATAATAAAAGTGCAATGTCACATGCATATTATTTAAAAATAGATAATATCAACTAAGAATGGTTATCATTTATTTTAATACAATGTATATTACATTTATACTATGAATGAATTATGAATAAATTGTATAGATATATAAGAGTTTGTTTTATTATATTATAGTAATCATTACTTATATAACCAGGGTATATAAGTACCTTCCAAGTTTTTTACCTTTCATTTCAAAATGAAATTCATTAGACAAGCACAAACTTTGGAAATTGATCATATAAAACTTCAGAATAATACACAAATTGTAAAACATAGTACCCTTCTACCAAATACAATCCGTTGTATAATATGCGGTCCCTCGAACTGTGGTAAAACGAATATTATGCTAAATTTGTTACTACATGAAAATGGGCTTAAATTTAAAAATGTTTATTTGTACTCAAAAACAGCATTTCAGTCAAAGTATCGCTTTTTAGATGAAGTAATGGCAAGAATCCCGAATGTACAGTTTTTTATTTTTAATGATAATAAAGAAGTTATTCACCCAAATGATGCATTGCCGAATTCTGTTATTATATTTGATGATGTTGTATGTGAAAATCAAATAAATATAAGAAACTACTTTGCAATGGGAAGACATAGACAGATAGACTGTTTTTATCTATCTCAAACTTATTCAAAAATACCAAAACAACTGATTCGAGACAATGTTAATTTTCTCATTATTCTTAAACAAGATAATTCTAATTTAAAACACATATATAACGAGCATGTAAATACAGATATTGATTGGACAGAATTTAAAAATCTTTGCTCAGCTATATGGCAAAATAATTATAATTTTTTAGTTATTTGTAAAGACTCTCCATTAAATCAGGGAAGATATAGGAGGGGGCTTGACACATTTGTGAAATTTTGAAAATATAAATATATTTCTACATTTGAACTAAGTAACTCATTTTAATTTAAACCTCTGATTGCAACACTCGTATTTACCTGAAATGTTTTTAAAGGAAGAACTAATAAGATCAGTGAATAATATAAAAAACAAAATTAAAATGATTAAAAATGAAGAAGATGCAGCTAGCTTAAAATATAAAAAAGTATTTAAACCTATTATTGATCCTTTAGAGACCATTATAAAAGAAAAAAATAATTGTAATATCAATACTTCTGATAACGTTAGTATGAATGATAATTTAAGTGATTTTATTAGGAGCTCTGACAATACAGTTGAAGAGTATGATCCACCTGAAGATTATGATAAATTTAAAGACAATGTTAACTCAAATAACGATAATTCAGAATATTATACAGATGATGATGATAAATTTTCAATAAAACAAAATAATGATACACTGAATTCTCTTAAAAAAGAAGATATGATGGATATCTATAATGACTTAAACGTACCCTTTGGGATCCGTAGCGAGAACAAAAAATTATTAATGGGAAACACTGCAGTAAAATTGTCGGTTAAGGGAAAAGAAAACGAAAAAAATTTGTCATGACTATAAATAACAAAAAAATTGAATTATCTCCTGGATTAAAAGAACTTTTTACATGCGTAATAAACCTGATCTTGAATTAGTGACTGAGACAGATAAAGTCATGTACAAGGATATTCTTGAGGAAACAAATGCACATAAACGTGATTATAACCCTAACGGTCAAATCAAAGGAGATAAGGGAATTAAATATTGTCAAATAATAAAACCAATGTTTCCTGGAAAAACATCAGAAAACAAAATAGGAGGGTCATTACCAAAACTTAAAAAGCGTATAAAAATGATACCGATTATATTTATTGGGACGATCCAAATGAATTGATTGAACGATTAAAGCTTCTAGTTGCATCGAAAAGTGCTGGTAATAGTAATCACGATAACGAAATCATTTCAATAATTGAAGAATTAAAAGAAGCCGGCATTATAAAGGAATAAAAACATTTTTTTTAAACATATCATGTTAGTGTACAATAGCATACCGAGCTAGTTAGTATTGTAGCAAGTAAATTTAATGTTAATCACATAAATAAATTATAAATAAAAAGATTTAAAAATAAATTAGGTACTATTATGAGTAAAGCAGATATTGTTAATGAAATTCATCAAAATGCTAGAGTTAACTTTCCTAGAAGAAGCGTGGTGCTTAAAGGTATAGATGATCTTTGGCAAGCAGATTTAATAGACATGCAAGCAATATCGTCAGTAAACAATGGGTACAAATATATATTAGTAATAATTGACTGTTTTTCAAAATATGCTTGGGCTTTTCCGCTTAAACAAAAAAATAAAGAATTAGTATCCACATCATTTCAATCTCTACTAAAAAAAGGACGAATACCTGAAAATTTACAAACAGACTTAGGAACTGAATTTTATAATGATAAATTCAAACTGGTTACTAAAAAGTATAACATCAATCATTATTCTACATATTCAACAAAGAAAGCTTCAATAGTGGAAAGATTAATAAGAACTTTGAAAAATAAATTGTATAAAGAATTCAGCTTAAGGTTAAAGAGAAGGGCTGTTCATTAAACAATTCCCGCTGGATGGCGTTGATAGCAATATTTTCCGTTTTTATTTTTTGTTGCGTTGTTGCAGTATAGTATAGGCAAACATTTTGAATTGGCGAGCGGTAAACATACTCTTTTATTTATTTTATGGCCTACGATTTTATTTCAGTCAACATAATGAAAAAAAAGCTTTAGAATAGAATCTGCCATGAATCTTCGTATCTCTACACTCACTCACACTACGACGAGAGCTTTCAAAATGACATTAAATATGGCGCAAAGCATTGTTATAAATTGAAAAATACGCTACCAGATGGCACTTGTTTAAAAAGAGTGTCTAACTACAATACTGCCAATCGGACTGGCTGGCAGCATAAGAAAAAAGAAAAAGAAATTTAAAAAATACAAAGAGCGAAAAATAACCTATAATTTCTTCTTGTCATTGTCATATTTTGTAAGAAAGCAAACAAATATATTTATGAGAATTAATACCTATATAGATCAAGTTCGTATCAATTGGACTCAGAAAGTCAGCAACGAAAAAGTTTTCCAGCGCGTTGCAATGACTCTAGACTGTTGTTGCAAACTGTCAAAAAGAGCGAAGTTGAATATTTGGGACACGTTTTGCGACACGACAGATATCAGCTCAGCTGTTTCAACTTATTATGATGGGCAAAATAGAAGGCAAGAGACGTGCTGAAAGACGCAAAAAATCATGCGGCTGAGTAATACATGCGAGTGGACCGGAGTCATCAGGGTTGAGGAGCCGTTTCGCATAGCGGCGAACAGAGAAGAGTTTGCGAAACTGACGGCCGGCCTCCAGTAACGGAGAGGCACTACAAGAAGAAAAACTTCAAGTTCAATAGTGCAAAATCATAATTAGTAATAAACTGTAATTTATTTACCTAGTTCACGAACAATATAATGCAAATACCTATCTACCAATAGTCTCAGCAGTTTGAATTTCACCACCTCTTAGATTCCCAACACAAATCTATCAATAGTTCGAACACCCATTTTCAAAAATCAATCTAACTTGATACCATGACTGGTAGCAGGAAATACCACCGCAGACGTCATGGTCATAATGAACTAATGCCTAATGCATTGTATGACTAGGTTTATATTTTTTAAATAAAACTAAATGGTATACCTACACATTGTTGACTTTTATTTTTAGTAATGAAAATGATATTTTCTGAACTTTTATTTATTAAAGAAAACAAAAAAAGATTATAGTTATTCCTTTCCCACATAAATTGTTAAATATTGCAGTCATTATTCTGTGCACGATGACTCCTTCATTGCTTGGAATGATGGATAATGATTATTAATTCTTCATCACGACAAACCTCCGTTACAGTTTTTGTATTTGTATTACAGAATTATTGTATAAAGAAACACTTGTGCTGTGCATTTCCTGCCACATAATTATTGTCCCTGGACCTTACCTGAAACAGATTGTGATAATAAATATCTACTAACAGTTTCAATAAATAAATGCCAAACTTTAATTCTTTGTGATATATTTATGTCTTTGCATTTTTAATGTATCATTCAATAAGACTTTAACTTACGTCAAATCGGTATATCGTTTCAAATCTCCAAGCACTCGCTTCCTAGTCTTTGGCGGGCCAAAATATACCTACATGCCTCTGATATCTCTTCCTATCAGATCTGGTAGCCAATATTCTCTAAAATTATCAATATACGTAACGTACACACCTAGCTGAAAAAATCTTTTGCAAAAAAAGAAACTTCCATACAATAATACAAGACGGCGGCGGCGCGGCGGCGGCGTCCGAGATAGATAGATATGTACTTATGTAGTGTAGACTTATATCGATACCACCACGAATATCGATATCTTTTATTATTGATATATATTAATATCGTTTTTAAATATCAAAAATAAATCTGCAAATAATAAATGCGTATTTTATGCATAAAGTAACGAAAGTAATACACAGGTACCTTAAGTTACATTTTAATTGAAATTTTTGTTAATACTTATCCGAAGCTGATCGATTACATAGCTTCCGCACTGCCACCGGTCAATACATACTTAAACACACTTTCACTTTTGACGACCTCCGTGGCCTAACGGTTATCACGCCAGACTGCCACACCGGAGGTCCCGGGTTCGATCCCCGGTCAGGTCAAGATGGAAAATGATCTTTTTCAGATTGGCCTGGGTCTTGGATGTTTATCTATATATGTATTTGTCATAAAATATAGTATCGTTGAGTTAGTATCCCATAACACAAGTCTCGAACTTACTTTGGGGCTAACTCAATCTGTGTGATTTGTCCGTATATATTTTATATTTATTTATATTTATTCAATGAAATGTATTTAAATCATGAAAGTAATTTTAAATAAAATGAAGAAAATCGGAAAAATAATAATTAAAATAAATCACAGAGCCAATAGCTATCGATACTTCAAAATATCGATAATTCATGCCCTAGAAGTTATAGGATTAAATTAGACGTTCGGAAAATATGTTGTGAAATTCAAACTAAAAACTAAAAAATAATTTATTTTACTAATAAATTATTTTTTATTTGTTTACTTTAATAGGTACTAAATATAAATGTATGCACACATTATTATACTTTCTTTTTTGTTAATGAATACGTGTATAATACCTACCAAGACCTACTATAATTTATTTTGATAAATGTATTTGCAAAAACAAATTGTTATAGTTTCAGAACGAACTCTTATGGATAGAAAGAAATATTTTTTGTTGTTTTATCATACGTCAATGTTTTGGGTTAAAAAAAAGCAGCGTTGCCATCTTTTCACCTCGCACAGAACGGCAACGACACGCAAGCGAGCTGGCTGGATTTCTGTCTGAGATGAATTTGCACAAATATTTCCAATTCAGTCATATACGTAATGGCAAGCTTGTAATAATAAATCTAGGGTTCAGTACGAATTTTTATGAATTTTTTTATGGTGAAAGGACTTTGTTCAAAGTGTATGGGGGCTTGGCTTACTGTGGACAGTTCGTTCAATAAATAATAGTATTATCATTCATCATAATTAATGTCAAATAGATTTTCTGAATATATTTTGGAGTATGAATATCTATAATTAAAATATACCATTTAGTAAGTATTTTTTGCGTTTCCGATACTCAAATCAAAGATGTCGGCTTTTACGTGTGTTCTGGGATGCCATTATCTAAAATAATATTACATTTAAGTAGTATATTGTATATTCTTTGATGAAAGATTGGATTAATTAGGTATTTTTTTACCAAAATACATTAGTTTTATTTATTAAGTACACTCATATCACTTCATATTTATATTTTAGAATGAAGAATTTATGTATTATTTTAATTTTTACTTAAATAATTCAATATTGGTAACACTCGATTCTTGGGCGCGGCTTGATTTTGACGTTGACAGATGTTGACAAGTATCCAAGTGTCAATGTCGACCGACGACATCCGGTCAACGTCAAAATCAAGCTACGCTGAAGAATCGAGTGTTACCAGGTAAAGAAAACGCAATATTGAATTATTTAAGTAAAAATTAAAATACATACATAATTCTTCATTAAAAAATATAAATATGAAATGATGTACTTAATACATAAAACTAATATATTATGCTAAAAAATTACCTAATTAATCCAATCTTTCATCAAAGAATAAAAATATACTACTTAAATGTAATATTATTTTAGATAATGGCATCCCAGAACACATGTGAAGGCCGACATCTTTGATTTGAGTATCGGAAACGCAAAAATACTTACTAAATGGTATATTTTAATTATAGATATTCATACTCCAATATATATTCAGAAAATCTATTTGACATTAATTATGATGAATGATAATACTATTATTTATTGAACGAACTGTCCGCAGTAAGCCGGCGATGAACATTGTCTTTTAAATTTGATAACTGGGACTTTTGGATATGAAGACAGGGATAACTGAATATGACATCTTGACATCTGGATGTGAAGACCTGGGTGTCTGGTCATGTGCATATGAAATGCTGGACAGCTGAATATGAAGACTAAAGCTTTAGGAGATGATCTCATGGACATCTGGAAATGAAGACCTGGACATCACCTGGTGATGTACAGATGTTCAGGTCTTCAGCTCCACATGCCCAGGTCTTCATTTCCAGATGTCCATAAGATCATCTCCTACATATGAATTTGAAGACGTGGGAGTCTGGTCATTTGGATACGAAAACCTGGACAGCAGGACATAAAGTCCAGGACTTCACATCCAGATGTCCAGGTGATGTCCAGATGTCATATTTAGATAGCCTGTCTTCATATCCGAAAGTCCCAGTAATCAAATTTAAATTTCACCATAAAAAATCTTTCATAAAAATAAGTATATTGAACCCTAAATTGAATTTAATATTGAAACTTGGTATTTTATAATTTTTTAGCATTTCATAATTATCTTTTGTTTTTCACGTACAGCCGATGGCGCTGTCAAGGCTAGCAACATCGAGGTAGCATGCATTTAGGTCTCAAAGTGCTTTTATATAAATAGTAGTAGTAGTTTGTAATAAATCTGCTAGACGTCGCCCCTAAATGTCACAAAATATTACGCACACATCAACAAGAATCTCAATTTTTGTCGTATTTTAAATGCCGTTTTTCTCGTAAATTATTATAAATTATTATGTTAAATTCAACATGAGAGCACAATTACTTCATAAGAATTGGAAATTCGATTTTATTATGACGATCACTAACGAAGTTTAGAGCATTGCTGTAGAACAAAATGTATGGACAGCCAAAGCTTGGCTTTCACCTTAAAAAGGAAATTACAAATGGGTTGATGGGACGTTGATTAATAAACTGCATGAATATAATCATTCATATCATAGTACTATTAGGCAAAAACCTGTATCAATCAATCATAGTAATGAAAAAATAATAAAAGAAAGATATAAAATTTTAGAGGAGAAAAAGAAAATAACACGTAAAACATTTAAGATTGGGGATTATGTTAGAATTAGTAAACATAAAGGAAGTTTTGAGAAGGGATATACTCCTAATTGGTCAACAGAAATATTTAAGATTACAAAGGTGAAAAATACTAATCCTATAACATATTTACTAGAAGATGCTCGGTGTAGACCAATTTTGGGAGCCTTTTATGCGCAGGAAATAAATAGAACTAAACATCCTGATATATATCTTGTGGAAAAAGTTTTAAAGACACGAGGTAATAGAGTATACGTTAAATGGTTAGGACTACCAGTAAGTGAAAACAGCTGGATAGATAAGACGAATGCATTATGAATCTCTCTGTATTTGAATAAATATGAACCATTCCAATATTTTAAGTCATTCGTGTGTAGATATGTCTGAAGTAAAGACTGTTCTGACTAATAATAAATTGGTTAAGAAACAACATCTAGTTCAGAATAAAGAAAAAAATATGACAACAAATAAATTAAAAAAACAATCGTCAGGAGCTGGAATCAAAAATCTTTTCAAAAGATTGTCTCTCATGCAAGACGACATATAAGTAATTTAAAACCTAAATGTAAGAAAATGTTGACGGAATTAGCATATGCCGCAGCTCAAGAATTGGCATCAGATTTTCCTATTGCTTTGCCTAGAGTTATTCCAGTTCCAAAAACCGGTGGTTTTCTTCCTTTGATTCCTATATTCGCAGGATTGTCTGCTGCCGGTAGTTTAGCCGGTGGGGTTGCAGGAATCACAAAAGCTATAAATGATTACAGAATTGCTAAGAAAAATCTATTATCATTAAAAAGATCTGGTAGAGGTTTACCGGTTACGCAATCTATTTGTGTAGGAAAAGGATTACATCTCAAGCCGTATAAAGATGGTTTAGGAATTTATGTAACAAAATCAAAAAACTGATTACATGGCTACCCAAAAGAGCTTTAACCAACATTGATATAATTAAATACTCAAAACAAATTCCTTTTTTTCGCGGTGTATTCATGAGAGACGAACTACCTGAGAAACCATACCGAAAAGAATGTGGTGTGATTAATTTGGATAGTTCAAAAAACTCAGGTACTCATTGGGTAGCATATGCAAAAATAAACAACTATATTGAATACTTTGACAGTTATGGAAATTTAAGGCCTCCGAAAGAAGTAATTAATTATCTTGGATCAAATATTCAGTATAACTACGATAATCTGCAAGGCAATAATTTGTATAATTGTGGACATTTATGTCTTAAGTTTCTTCAGTTTTTTTGGACATCTCATAATATGAAATAAAAATACTTACTTGTCGTTTTTATTCAGTTTGCGAGTATATTTCGAAGTGAAAGAATCTAACCTAGTGTCTCCTAATATTCCAATAATTGAAATAAATATTTTTTTTATTCAATAAAATAAGATATGACATTTTAGTCATGTTGGTTTTTAATAAAACAGCTACTCGTAAACGAACACATAACATTTCACCTCCTATATCGAAAGAAAGAAGACTACTACCGGAGAAACGGTTAGGTGTGAAAAAAACTATTACTCAAAAAAATATAAAATTTCTTCGCGCTCTTGGATTTAAAGTATAAAATGCTACAAGTTACGGATTTGCCACATCATGACCATTCAATAGAAAACTATGAAATACATAGCTATAATCCTTATAACAATAGCTTTAAGGATAACGATGAAATAAGAATTCCTATTCATCAGCAAGATGTGTATGTGTTACCATCAGCTAGTTCAATTTACATAGAGGGTCGTGTGACTGTAAGTGGAGCTAATGCAGAAGGAAAAGTATGTAAGAAAGAAGTAAATTTTATTAACAATGCCATATCATTTTTATTTCAAGACATAAGATATGAACTGAATGGTATCGAAATAGATCGTATTAAAAATGCTGGGATCACCACTACAATAAAATCATACATTTCAATGAATGAAGGGGAAAATAGAGCCGCTGAGGTATGGGGGTGGAAGTTGGATGGAATAAAACAAACAAATGGATACTTCTGTATTGTACTTCCATTAAACAAACTATTGGGTTTCGCTGAAGACTATAATAAAATCATTATTAATTGTAGACATGAACTTATATTACAAAGAAGCAGTTCTGTTCTTAATTGTGTAATAACTGAAAAAGGAAATAATATTCATTTAGATATACAGAAGGTACAATGGCGAGTACCACATATAAAAGTTTCTGATCGTAGTCGACTTTTATTACTGAAACATCTAGAAAAAGATCGTCCTATACAAGTTGCATTCAGAAATTGGGATTTGTATGAATATCCATTATTACCTAAAACAACAAAACATTCATGGTCTATCAAAACTGCTTCTCAGTTAGAAAAACCAAGATTTGTTATATTAGGTTTGCAAAGTAATAGAAAGGATGTTTCACTCAATAGTTCTTCTATGTTTGATCATTGTAATGTTACCAATGTCAAACTGTTTTTAAATTCACAATACTTTCCCTATGAATCACTTAATCTAAGATTTGAGCAAGGAAAGTACAGTATATTATATGAAATGTATACGAATTTCCGTCAGTCGTATTATGGCTTCAGTCTAGACCCCTTGCTTGATTTGCTGTCATTCAAAGAAAAAGCGCCACTTTTCATTATCGATTGTTCTAGACAAAATGATTCACTAAAGAGTGGACCAGTAGATGTTCGTTTAGAAATTGAGTGTTCTGAAGACATTCCTAAAGATACAACAGGATACTGTTTGATTATAAACGATCGCCTATTTGAATACAAACCTCTGAGTAACATAGTTAGGAAGTTATCATGAATTATGTAATTGTTGATGTTCAAGGATTCAAAAATGAGAAAAACCAATTCATTCCCAAAGAAATAGCAATATTATCAAAATCACATGTGATGATATTATTAATAAAGCCACCATTTCCATTTTATGATCTAACAAAAAAGGAACGTTCAAATGTAGCATGGATTGAAAGAAATAGAGGACTTTTATGGAATGAAGGTTTAATACTTTACCGTGATTATAAGTCTAGTTTACTCAACTTTTTCAAAGACAAACACATTTTTACAAAAGGTATCGAAAAAACAGCATGGCTTAAAGATATGTTAGATACTAATAAAGTCTCTAACTTAGAAACTGTTGGTTGTCCTAAATTAGAAACATTGTATGAAAATTATTGTTCGGAACTTCAAACCTGTATCTATCATAACAATATCTGTGCTTATAAAAATGTACATTGTTTATATAAATGGTGTAAAGACAATTATGATAAAGTAAAAGTAAATATTTAATAACTATAATACGTTGTATTATTATCCAAATAGTATTTAAAACGATAGTAGTGATAAGTCATTGATGTATGTGGAAAACATATTCATAGGTACCTGCCTAACCTATATGAAGGGTACCTAACCTACTCCCCCTTCATAATCAGTGGGTTCATAATCATGACTTTAAATATTGAAGATAGAGTGAGTGTAAGGATAACAGAAAAAAGACTGTGTGGGCTTCACATAGTCCAGATAGTAAACTATGAGCAGTATGATGCTATTTTAATACCTCTTTATAGAGAACGCAGAAGTTTTAGAGTATACTACGTTGGGATGATGTTGTGGGCCCGAGTAATTCGAATCAACAATAACCTAGTAGATTTAGTAGAACTCATTGAATAACTTACAATGACTTTTGATTAGCAAGACTTGGAAATTGATAGAACTGATCTCTACTTATAGTTTAAAATATAAAAACTGTTCAAAAGAGTTTCTTTTGAAAATCGAGCTATTAAATAGAGGTTGCTGAACAATCAGATGTTGAAAAACCATGGCTGATGATAGTAAGGTTATTGAAAGTGAGGTTGATGAATAGAAGGGATTAGGGTAGCTGGATACACCGTAGGTGGATCCAGGTACCCTAATCCCTATCTACTGCTGCTACTAGCTGTTGGCCGCAGCTTTTCCCTTGTGAATTTCTTACGGGAACAGTGCTTTTGCCACATGAATTTCCCACGAGAACAATGCTTTTTCCCACGGGAACAGTGCTTTTACCTACGGGAATAGTGCTTTTTCTCACGTGAATTTCTCACGGAAACAGTGTTTTTTTTCCGGGTGAAAGGTAACCCTTACCTTGTCTTACACAATACTTTTAACTATGTGTATGCGAAATTTCACGAAGTTTGATTCAGTAGATAAAGCGTAAAGAGTAATAAACAAACATTAGGATTAGGACTAGCATCCATCAAAAGTTGCTTTCACAAATGTTATCTTCACTTGTAGACCGAACAGTCCGCGGCTGGGACCTATCAGCGGGGCGCGAGGTGTGGCGCGGGTGGTGCGGGGGCGCGGTGTCCGCGCTGGCGGCGGGGGGGGCCGGCGGGGAGGGAGGGGCGGGGGGCGCGGAGGACGGCCGGCTGCTGCTCGCGGCGGCGGGCGGGGCCGTACGCCTGTTTGATACCAGGACCAGAGCTCCACTCACCACGCTTTGGTAAGAAATGATTTTAATTTATCACAAATTGTAGTTACTCAATCACAAACATGACATGTTTTATTATATAACACTTTATTTTGACTGTACATTATGTATGTACTTATTGTTAGTTAAAAATATATAATTGATATATAAAAAAAGCCCCTCTGTCATGTTAGGCGATCATCTGTTTCATGAGTTCTCTTGAATGGACTAATAATTAGAATTTTATATAAAAGAGAAACCAAGATCAGGTTAAAAAAAAAAAAAAGTTGGAATAGGGGATCGGACAAGGTGTGAGAATTGTTAAAAATATATAATTTTATGGTAGAATACATATAATTAAACACATTTTGAGACTTTTCAGCACGAGTTTATTCTCCAAAACTAATTTATTCGAGTTTAAACTTTTAGGGAAAGTCCATTTTCTACGCGTGACGTCATATGAATGTACGTTTAGTTAGGGGCGTTTAGATATCGTCCAAACATCGCTTAAAAATGTGGGTTTTTTTGCTGTATCTTGGGAAATACTTTGGTTATTTCAAAGAAGCATCAAAAAAAAAGTTGTCCGGTCCTCTTTTGTATGTATCAAGCGACAATTAACTTAAATAAGAAAGTCTTGTGGCTTTAACATCCAATTCAAATAAAAACAATCTTTGAGTCAGGCTTTAAGTTCCACGAGCGCTCTCTAATGGCAGAATAATCCCAACCTTTCCTTCCAGGTCGTCGGGCGCCACAGGGGCGTGCCCAGCGAGCCGCGGGGCGGGGGGCGAGGTGGCGGTGACGGCGCTGGCGCTGGCCTCCCCCCCGCACAGACTGTTCACCGCCGCGGGGGATAAACTGAGACTCTGGGATCTACGCATGTATGTACACAAATACATTTCCTAATTAATGGAAAACTAGCAGGCAAATTTATATACTTATGGTATGCAAATATACCATTATAAAATTTGATAATGGCCTTTTGTTGAACAGTAGTTGTATTTAAAAAAAAAATATATACCTAACTATACCAAATTATCAACAAAACTAAAATGTGCCATGTAAGGACTTTGGACTTTCCAATATTTACCTATGGCGTCGAAACATGGGCCATCAACTCACCTGGCCGCTTACCAACTAGATGGTCTGACCAAATAAAGAATCGAGGCACGCCGAAATTCTACACTGTCGCTAATATCGCAGCCTATAGGAGCCGTTGGAGACAGTTCGTCCGTTCCAGACTCTCAACCCACCATAACCACGATCTTTAAAATGACAATTTAATATTTCAGGTTAGAATGCGTATGTAAGGTGTGGTCGGGGCACGCGGCCGCGGTGATGTGCCTGGCGCTGGGCCGCGCGGGGCTCGGGGCCCTGGTCGTGACCGGCTCGAAGGACCACTACGTGCGGACATTGGATCTGCACACATTAGACACTGGTAATGTGATGTTCTAGCTAATTTTTTAGTGATTCTTACGTGTCTTACGTTATTCAATACTCAATATTTTATTGCATCCATAAAGTTGACATGGTGACATATAAATGAAAGTACATTTATGGACCCTGTCGGGCACAGCAACTTGGGTAGAAAAGAGGAGGAAAGAAAGAGGAAGAGACTGAGAGGAGGGAGGAAGAGGAGGATTACACGACTGACCAAAAAAAGAGTGTTATGTTTTCAGAGTTCATGTATGTTTGTTTTTTTTTTATTTCACAATAATGACTCGTCTTAAATGACTTAACAGATTTTGATGTGAGAGGTATTTTTAGATTCCTTGCATTCCTCCGAGTGACATAGGTTATGTGAGTTTTTAGTCGCGTTTTTTATCTTTTAATAATTAGCCTGTTTTTTGTAAACTCTTATGCAACGTTCGTTTTTGTATTGACATTATTGAGTGTACTGGAAGACAGTGAATGAGAAAGTAATTATCTACATTTTGTTGTTTTATTTTTGTTTTGGTTAGTTATTATTTTAATTTCAGGTGGATGTGAACCCAGTGGAAGAAGACTACTCGAGCCCCCGCACTACGACGGCGTGCAAGCCTTAGCTCTGTGCGGCGATGTTCTGTACAGCGCTTCGAGAGACACCAGCATCAAGCGGTGGAGCCTCTCTGAGAACACGCTCACACATGTATGTAGTTTGTAGTTAAATCTTCTTCAATATTTGTAGTGCCACGCCAGTGCTAATTTAATACTGGCTGCGCCCCGAGGCTCCCCTCTCGTGGGAATTTCAGATCAAAGTACCATATGTGCTATTCCCGGTATTTTTCTATCCATGTACCTAATGTCATCGTAATCTGTCAAGTAAATTTTGCATGATTGAGTAACAAACTTACACCTTAACTTCGCATGGTTTTTACAACGTACTAAGCGTGTGTGTGTATTGAACAAGTATTTATATCGGCAATTTTTTTCATCAATATTCCACGACCTTTATTTGATGCCGATTGCTGCCAGTCCTGAATATGCTTCCGCGGGGTACAGATAGTGTTATCGCACTATTTTCAGAAAAAAATAAGGGCAAAGGCGGACTTTATCGCAAATGCAATATCTTCTAGCCAACCGTTGGATGGAAAGAGAAAGAATTATTTATTATTAATAATAATTTGGTGGACTTAGTTTAAAACTTCAATTTATCTAGACGGCAATGAACGCGCACAAGGGTTGGGTAACAGGCGTGTGTCCGATCGGCGTCCCCCCCGACCCCCTGTCTCCCGCCGCGCCCGCCATCGCGTCCTGTGGCCGCGACGGGGCGCTCAGAGTCTGGAACTCCGGACTGAGGGCCCTGGCCACAGCACCCATGACTGATGCTGCACACGCGCTGCGACCACACCCTGACCCCAGGAGGATGACTTTGTACACTGCTGGCAAGTAAGTATTTGTAGAAAAAAATGAGATGATGCGACCTCTTTTCTACCTAAGTTGCTGTGCCCGACAGGGTCCATAAATGTACTTTAGCTATATATATCACCAAGTCAACTTTATGGATGCAGAGTATTGATTTTCTATATACAGTGGTGGTCAGATAATTACTGAATTATTAAAGCTGTTTGGATGTTTTAAAAAAACGCGAAAATAGCATCAAAATGTATGAAAATCCTGAAACTCAAAAAGCTGAGCTCAATAGCTTAGAATGCTGATTTGATCAGTTGGGTATGTATAGCGATCTGGATGTTCTCCATTGTATCCCTGGATGGCCATCATCAGATCACAGCTCAAATCAACCCTGACGTTGCACCAAAGCTTCAAAGTGACCTCGTTTGTATGAAAATCGACTGGTGTCCCAAATTATCTGACCACCTATGTACGTAAATTATAGCCTATATCATTCAGGTATAATGTAGCTTGCTATAGGTGAATGAATTTTTGAAACCAGTTCAATAGTTACGAAGATACAAACAAAAAAACAAACTTACGAACTTACAAACACTTCTTTGTACTAGCCTTAAATTAAGTTCGAGACTTGTGTTTAGAGATACTAACTATCCTATATTTTATGACAAATATACATAGGGATATAGATCCAAGACTATCCTAGAGACTACCCAAGACTATCAGGTCAGGTCTGAAAAAGATCATTTTCCATCTCGACCTGACCGGAGATCCATCTCGACCTGACAGACAGTGACAGACAGGCCTGATGAATAGTAGGCCACCGTACTGTTTCCCCGCCATTACATTATCGGGACATTACGTTAGCATTTTTCATTGGAAACCATTTTCATTACTCTGTGCTCTTTTTGAACGGAATAAGAGCATTCAATGTTACATTGTATTCAAACACAGGGAACATATTCATAGGTATAACACACATACATACCATAATGTGGACAATATTAGAAGCCAATCCCATGACGGGATTGACCATCGAACGGGAACCTGCTCATTGGAAATAAACATTTCTCATTATCTTCTGTGTTAATCGTGTTTATTGTTATTATTGTTATTATCGTGTTGTTACGGGCAAGTGACGTATGATGTGTTGCAGCGGCGGCGACGTGCGCGCGTGGCGGCTCGTCCGCGACCAGTGAGCACAGGTTAGGGTCGTAATGTCGACCTTATTGCATGGGTAATAACGTTGATTATGGCTTGGAACGCAAAGAGAGGTAAAGCGTCAGAAATTTGTTAAAAGGATTTGTTTGGATTAATATAGTATCAATACAATACGTCTGCAACTATGGAGACTGCAACGTCGCACGAAACGTCAGCAACAATAAATATATTTAAAAAGGCTCGCGCTAGTTCCTATTAATATATCGTTGACTATTTTTGTGATCTAACAAGAGGCAAAGTTTTGTTATGGACATGTTTTTCCTTAAAAAAGATTTATTTATGTTATTTGGAAAGCATGTAGCCGTGGCTATAATCTGGTAGCCATCTTATATGATTCAACTCAGAGGTTACTCTGGCAAGAGTTCGGGATAGCCTTTAAGAGTAATGTGAAATTTATTACACATGCAATAAGATCTACAATGGTAAATCAAATCGCAATCACACATTTTGCCACAACCGCCATCCCACAGACGCACTTTTCATCCTAATCGCTTACGTAAATCATCAAATCATGCAAGAAACAATAAAATAAAAAAAAAAAATCCTACATCGCGCTATAAGGTGTTGGCATTTTCATTTCAAAAATTTTACCTTCCAAAGCAGAGTAGAGATTGCTTTAAAACCAATAGAATTTTTCTATTCAAGACTAGAATAAGCTAGTTGACTTTTGATAACTATTTGAAGGAGCTTACATAAATAGAGACATATTTGATATAACTTCACTTTGATAATGGCAATGTTTTATTAACTGAGCTCATCCAAACGCTCCTTACTAAATGACATCCAAATGTGACGTCACGCCCACACAATATGTTCGAAAAGAGAGCTATGTTTGTAAGACAGCTACCTTAAATATTGCTTCTTAACAGAAGTTCTTGCAAAATTTATTTTTTTACGATGGGCAAGTTTTTTTAAATATTTTTTTTTTAAATGAACTTCCCCAACAATTCCCTTTAAATCATCATCAGCTGAAATGTTTCAGATTGAATATTTGAAAATGATCTAAAATATATTTTATCTTGATTATGCATATCTTTTACAATTCTCTGACCTTGCCAACTAGACTATTGGTAATGAGTTTCTATTGGTTGTTGAAACATCTCCGCTCCCTGCGCTCTGGAGACCGGCCCTCATTTTCACTGTTTATGCTTTGACAGGGAAGAGAGCATCATAGGCTTTTATCATAATTATGTATGTTTTCATATCAATGGTGGTGCGTTTTCAGCTTACAGGCATTGTCGCCGTCGCTTCACACAACGAACAAGCGTGCTTCGCTATTTTCCTTCCTGTAGCAGCGCCATAAAGTCGTTTTTCCATAACTATCTTTATAACCCTTCATGTGTCACTAACCCACTGTAGTTATCACTAACCTGTTAGCTTTCATTGTTGTTTTAGAAACTTAATTAATAAAGTAACGATTGAAAAAAAATATCATCTTATGTCCTTCTAACATAACTCATTATTTTGTTGTAAAATAGCTTATAGTTTATTGGAATTATTATTTTACTAGCTATGCCACGTGGTTTCGCTCGGAGAAGTTCCAGAGATAAGCGCATTCAAACAAACAAATATACAAGCTTTCAGCTTTATTGTATAAGTATAGATCAACATATTTTGACTAAGTTACTTTTACGTTTAGTTACTTATTACGAGTACAATGAATTGAGACAAATAATTTAACTAATATTACTCAAAAACTAATGTGTATTTATTGAATAGCGACGGCCGCGTCAGATGTTACGTGTTGCGCTCGGCCAGGTGACAATCACCCGCGGGCGTGACGTCACCGCCGTCGCGGATCCCGCGCGTCAGCTTGGGAACGCCGGCCGCGGCGCGCGTCAGCCCGGGAACGCGGGGACTGTCGCGCGACACGACGCCACGCAACCGCAAAGCTTGGAGGTGACAGTATTGACACTGGCCTCAAATGAAAAAATCACCAAGTAAACAGTTGTTGCTTTCAATTATTGAAAGTCAATTCTTGCACTGCAATTATTGCACGCAAGAATTGCTCTTGTATATTCAAGAAACTTGCACCGTCTAAATGGCCCTTAAACAATACATGCATTCAATTCTTGTATGAAAAATTTGACTACGTAAATACGTGCAATTCTTGAAGCAAGTCGCTAAAAAATGGCACGTGCCCATCCAAATCTGTGTTTCAAAATGGAATGCAATAATTGCCTAAACAATTGTATACGTGTAAACAGAACACATTGGCAATTATTGAATGTCAAGATTTGCATTCAATAATTGTATTCAAGTTTTTTATTTATATCACCATGTAAACAGTTGCTTTCAATTATTGAAAGTCAATTCTTGCACTGCAATTATTGCATTCAATTATTGCTCTTGAATGTTCAAGAAACTTGCACCGTCTAAATGGCCCTTTATGTCAGCCGTTTGCCATCAAAAAGACATCATGTTAAGCTTAAACAGTCGATTGCCTACCGTCCCAGTTATTCCTAGATTATAACAATATTATAACATGTAGTTAGTTTTATCCTGATGAAATTAGCGCTGTTAGGACCAAAAAGACAGTAATTTTAATAGGTGATCGAAAGTAGTAGTTAGTAGCATTTTTAAACAATTTTAACGAATAATAAATTAGTTGTTTTATAATCAATAACCTCAATTAATGCACTAAATTACTGAGAAACTGAACTAAACAAAGTCAAAAATCAACGGAAAAAGTTAGTTTCAAAGTATTGCATTCGAAGACAGTTTATTTTATAATATAATAAAAACAATTAAATGTTACAGAACAGAACAAAAAGACTACGAAAGCAATTAACTATATAATATCAATTTTAATAAGTAGACTGGACCTTTGTATGGCCTAAAATATAAGTTATATAGCTTTTAGTATAATCTTTATCGTAGCTTGTAGAATGTATAGGTAAGCATCCATCTTGATGTAATCATGATCACAAGTATACTGCTAGTTCACAACAATGGCCTTCATACTGATAATAAGTTATGTAACGAAGTTGAAGACATAGGCGTAGATAGGTCTCATAAGACAATATGGTATTGCTTGGTAGCTTCATTTGACTTTTAATTTTATTGTAAATTGTTATTAAAAATGTATACTATTCGTGCCCCACTCATGTTCACGTCATAACAAACATATAAGTAGTGTAGTTTTAATGTTATACATTTTTGTTCCGCTGTAGTAATTACCAGTAGTAAGTACTTATATATTTTAAAGCCAATGCCTTTTGCCAAATTATCCCGCACAAGTATTATACAAACTTCATACGATATACCAAGTTATATTAATAACATGTTTAATTAAAAAGAAAATGTATTATTTAAATTAATTTTATATTTGCAAATATTGTAATCCTCAATTATTACAATTTTATTATCTTAGATTAGAACATCAATTTATAACTGTGATTAGGAATGTGCGTGTTACTCTATTACAGGATTTCAAAGAGTAACCAAAAGTTAATGGTTTTGTTATAATTAGCGTACTAAACTTTCCACGTGAGGGTCCATTTTGAACCGAGATATAGAAAATAATACAATGTTTTGCTATAATATCTTGTTTCCACAATTTTTGTTTGGCATTATCTTACATTTTGGCATAGACTTTTTCTTTAGTGCCCTTAGTTTATCCGGTACAAGTGGACCCTCAATCCTCTATGTGTGGACTGAGGGTCCAACTTGAAATCCCATAACTCGCTTTGATTTTCACAAAATCTGTTTCCAACTTTCACAATTCTTTGGGAATGTTCACTAAAACCTGAGCATGTTTTCAATGAATTCTGAGAGAGTGGCCCTCAGAGCACACGCACATGATTTGGATTTAAAATAGTTTTTTAAAACATTCCTACGCTACGGGTATGACGTATTCAGGATTGATTATTACATTTTTTATTTATATATACTCTGATTCTAGTAGACATACATCAAGAATTTATTTCGATCAAAATGTAATTTATGTGAAAATTAATTAAGTTCAGTATTTCTTTATTTATAATCAAATCTTGAGATTTTATTGTGTAGAACTTTAGTTGTAAGAAAATATTTTTAGCACGGGCGTCCCAAAATGTCACAATTATTTGAGTAGAATATACAAATTGGAAATTGATCTCCCGTAGGTTCCCTGTAGCTGAAAAAGAGGCGAATTGAGGCTATGAGTATGCTAGCTTTATTAAAATATATATTTGCGTTGTTTTAATAATATATGGTATATCATGTTAGGCTTGGCCACTGAAATAAAAATAATAAAATGTTTTTATTTTTCTGTTCATGTCGCTAATAGTTTTATATGTTTTTGCTGTAAGGGTGTGTCGTGTCTTTTTTATTTTATACATAATAGCGTTCCGAAGGACGGAGCAATGCTCACTTAAGTATTGTAAAAGAATTACTTATCTGTTACATACAGAATCCATTTGGCATACATTTTTTGTAGTACCTACACCCACAACTTTGGGCGATGTTTTGACGAAACGAATGAAAAGTTGTATTTACAGAGTTAGTGCTCTCTTTTATTGAATTAACTTGGTTATAGAAAATTGTGTTGCGTATTTTTATTATTACATTTTATTAGATTAATTATTTAGTTTCATTTTTTTATTTTATGTAATCAATTTTGTATTTACTTATAAAAATTTCGAGATTTTATTCTTATTTATCTAAATGTAACTCAATTGGGAACGATTTTATTAAGAATTGTATTATTTGTATTTTATTTTTCAAAATATTTTGTACCTAGTAATTTTACTCTTGAAAGCTGAAAAATGTTGAAATAAAAAGCATAATTTAATCTTTAATATGTTTTACTTATCCTAACTAATAATACTATATTATAATTGCGAAAGTGAGTTTGTTTGCTTGTCTACTATCTTCCTGAAATTACACATACACATTGTTAGAAGTACTGAGAAGGACATAGTGTACCTTTGATCCCGGGAAAAAGCTCTGTTCCCGTGGGAAATTCACGCGGGCGAACCTGCGCGCAAAAGCTAGTATTATAAAAAAAATCTAGTTTCGTAATGACTTTTGTTTAATTTGTTTCCGAACGCATCAACAAATGGATGGCGTCACTTCCGGCTTCGCTCTGGACTGCAATGGCGCCAGTTTACGCCGATCCGTTGAGCAGGGGGTCAAACGGCCATTTTGATGAATGGATTTTCATTTCTCATTTCCTAAATATTTAAAAATGAACCTTATGATAACACAAACAAGTTTCATTTTAAAATATTTGTCACAAAACTAAGGAATACATTCAAAGAATCTATGAGGGGACGATCGCTGTTCAATAACAAGTATTAGTACAATAAAACAAAATAGTCTTATAAATATTTATTTACATAGTCATTCAGTACTTATATTTGCTGTGCTTATGTTTGCGATGATGATGTGGCGGCGTGGCGGGCGAGCGTCGCCGCCGGGTCTCCCTGTCCCTTTCCCTCTCGCGTTCCCTCTCCCTCTCTCTTTCCCGTTCTCTCTCCCTCTCTCGCTCGCGTTCGCGCTCCCTTTCTCGTTCCCTTTCGCGATCTCGCTCGCGGGATCGAGAACGCGATCTAGATTTACGCTCCCTGGAAATAAGTTTTAACATTACATCTTTATGGTATTTTTCTAGACAGAAATTGTACTGAATCTATGAAGTAGGACGAATTGTACTTACGTATAACGCCGTTTGGCGGGCGGCGATAGTGAAGCCTCTCTAGACTTCTTAGACTTTTTGGATGATCTGAGAAAAAATGTATTTATTAAATTAGTCTCAGGTAGCGTAGGCCCTTCGAAAGGATAGATTTTGACGAAATTAGATCAAAAACAGGATAACGATATTTTCATTAATCTGCCCTAAGGGGCAGATGAGGCCCTACTGATTAGCCATGCCGGCGCGCCGGCGTGGCTAATATAACGGTAGGTTATTAGGCTTGTGCGATCTGAATTGCACTTAACTGTATCGTAGCGAGAGTCGCTATTCCTTTAATTGATTTTTTGGAGTGTTCCTTCTGTACTTGTATGTATGTATAATAATACATACATACAACGTGATTCTATGTATGTATGTATGTATAATAATACATACATACATAGAATCACGTCTTTATCCCTGGGTAGACAGAGCCAAGAGTCGTGAGACTCGACGGCCACGCTTAGCTGAATAGTGGGATCTCTGATGGAATGGAGATTCAGGTATAGTGACAGGTTGCTAGCCCATCGCCTATGAGTGGAGGAATCCCCAGTTTAAAGCCCTTTCCCTCGATTAACTTTTACAATCTGCGCGGGAAGAGAAGCAGCTGGTACATTCTATGTTTAACTTTTGTACTATTATGTATATATTAATTCTGTGCCTTAGGGCTCGTGCAGCGAGCCGGCGACATCGCGCGACCTCGGTCGCACCGACTCGCGGCGACTTGATTGAACGTGTATAACTAAACGGTTGAGTGCAGCGTGCACGCGACCGCGACTTGCAGCGATCAGTAGTCACAGTCGCTTGCGATTGCACAGCGCAGTACTCAATTTATATCTATTTTATAATAATAATGGATGCAGAAGGTTTAATAGATGCAGTTCGTAGTCGCCCGGCACTTAGGAACCAAATATAGAAAATACCAAGATTCCAACAATAATAGTTCTGATACGAAATCCATTCCCTATATAAATAATTGTATATTTTATACAATGATATGTTTATTGATGAAGACAAACATTATGCCGTATGTTTAGTAATAATACCAATAGTTAACTATTGTAAATTGCTATTGATCGGTCGCAAGTAATCGCTAGTCGCCCGCACGCTGCACTGTTTTTAGTAGCAGAAAGTCGCCGCGAGTCGGTGCGACCGTATCGCGCGATGTCGCCGGCACGCTGCACGAGCCCTAAGGGAAGGAGTAACAAAACATCCATCTATACTAAGATAAGTTAAGATTAACGTGGAGTAACAAAACATCCATCTATACAAAGATAAGTTAAGACTAACGTGGAGTAAGCGTCGTCGTCGGGCGGCGAGCGGCGCCGCGCGTCCGGCGAGTCTCGCACGTCCGCCGCCGCCGCCGCCGCCTCGCGCAGCGCCTGCCAACAACATTATTATTTATTCATTCATTTTTGTACTTACTTATTGTGTAACACACACACATATGGAGAGGAAACAAAATAAAGTAAACGTAAAGCCTGACCAGAAATATTTTTGACGCAGAACGTCACTTTCGCAAAATCTCATCATAAAAAATTTGGTCACTTTAGAACAATGTCACTTTTTCAAAAATGTCATTTTAGCATAATGCCACTTTTGCAGAATGTCATTCAAGCGTTGATTTCGCAGCAAATTATGCGAGATATACCTAATACTTACACTACGAAATAAGGTAAGTAATTAATAAAATATTTAAAAATCATCAACATCTTTAATAATGGCTAAACTAATAAAATATTGTCATAACTTACTACATACTGTCTATTATTTTAATAATAATGATATCTTGATGATATTATGTATTTTATATAAAAGTCTAAAATATTACATTTCATGAAATGAAAAATAATAATATTATTGATATTTTTTTTATTTTTAGTACTTCAACGCTTGCATGACATTCTGCAAAAGTGACATTATGCTAAAATGACATTTTTGCGAAAGTGACATTGTGCTATTTTTTACGATGACATTTTGCGAAAGTGACATTCTGCGTCAAAACCCTGAATTAGAGGCAGCACTTATGCGTTTTATATTGCAACATTATTGAAAGCAGTAGCGGATTTAAAGGGTGGGAGCAAGGGGGCACGTGCCCTCCTCCCCCCCACATCTCCCCCCCACATCTATATTTTGTATACATACTGGTTCCATAACAGTACATATCATATTAAGATTCGAGTTGTTAAAATAACAGGATTTAGTAGTAATAGTTTCTTACAAGTTTATTTCCAAAAAACTAATCACCACCATTAGTAATGTGCCGTTCTCAAAATTTTCGAAGAAAACTTCCTTAAAAATATCTCGGAAATATTCTTGAGAACGGAAAACGGTGCCCTTCCCAAAATAAAAATACTGGATCCGCCCTTGATTGAAAGTCAAACTTTGACAGGAGAAATGACAGATGGATTTTTAAATTAGTTGCCAGTATAAAAAATTAATTCTATTGTTTTTCCGTAACATGGCGAGGGTTTTCATATTCCTAGTCAGGCTTTACTACTTTTATTTTTACTAGCTTTTGTCCGCGGCTTCGTCCGGTGTATTTCCCACGGGAATAGTGCTTTTTCCCAGGATGAAAGGTACCATATGTCCTTCTCAGTACTTCTATGTGTAAGCGAAATTTCAGAAAGATTGGTTTAGTAGATAAAGCGTGAAGATGTAACAAACAAATAAACAAACTCACTTTCGCTTTTATAACAATATAATAACACAAAGAAATAACAACAATAAACATTTTGAAAATTAACAGCCTGCTGAAAATTTACAAAATGCCCAACCTTGCCGGCAATAGTGCTTTTGCCGGGATGATCCACGTTTATTACGATCGTAGTCAGGACAATGATTGTTATGAAATAAAATAAAAATAAAATAATTTATTTAGGTAAATTGTTTTACATAAATCTACAGGTGTTGAAGCCTACTTTTAAGTTATAATATACTTGTGCCAGTATGAAAAGTGGGTCATCCGGGAAAAAGCAAAATTCACGAGGGAAGCTGCCGGCAAAAGCTAGTTTATCATATATTTTAATCCATGCAACGTACCTTCTTGATCAGTTTCCGCCGGTAGTGCTGTATCTGCTGCTGCGGCGTGAGCGCGGGCCGTACTTCAGCACTCGCACCTCGATCTCACATAGAGTGTCACGCTTCAACACTAACAATACCTTCTTGATCAGTTTCCGCCGGTAGTGCTGTATCTGCTGCTGCGGCGTGAGCGCGGGCCGGCGCGCGCGCACGCCCGCCTCCAGCTCGTCCGCGTACTTCAGCACTCGCACCTCGATCTCACATAGAGTGTCACGCTTCAACACTAACAATACCTTCTTGATCAGTTTCCGCCGGTAGTGCTGTATCTGCTGCTGCGGCGTGAGCGCGGGCCGTACTTCAGCACTCGCACCTCGATCTCACATAGAGTGTCACGCTTCAACACTAACAATACCTTCTTGATCAGTTTCCGGCGGTAGTGCTGTATCTGCTGCTGCGGCGTGAGCGCGGGCCGGCGCGCGCGCACGCCCGCCTCCAGCTCGTCCGCGTACTTCAGCACTCGCACCTCGATCTCACATAGAGTGTCACGCTTCAACACTAACAATACCTTCTTGATCAGTTTCCGGCGGTAGTGCTGTATCTGCTGCTGCGGCGTGAGCGCGGGCCGGCGCGCGCGCACGCCCGCCTCCAGCTCGTCCGCGTACTTCAGCACTCGCACCTCGATCTCACATAGAGTGTCACGCTTCAACACTAACAATACCTTCTTGATCAGTTTCCGGCGGTAGTGCTGTATCTGCTGCTGCGGCGTGAGCGCGGGCCGGCGCGCGCGCACGCCCGCCTCCAGCTCGTCCGCGTACTTCAGCACTCGCACCTCGATCTCACATAGAGTGTCACGCTTCAACACTAACAATACCTTCTTGATCAGTTTCCGGCGGTAGTGCTGTATCTGCTGCTGCGGCGTGAGCGCGGGCCGGCGCGCGCGCACGCCCGCCTCCAGCTCGTCCGCGTACTTCAGCACTCGCACCTCGATCTCACATAGAGTGTCACGCTTCAACACTAACAATACCTTCTTGATCAGTTTCCGGCGGTAGTGCTGTATCTGCTGCTGCGGCGTGAGCGCGGGCCGGCGCGCGCGCACGCCCGCCTCCAGCTCGTCCGCGTACTTCAGCACTCGCACCTCGATCTCACATAGAGTGTCACGCTTCAACACTAACAATACCTTCTTGATCAGTTTCCGGCGGTAGTGCTGTATCTGCTGCTGCGGCGTGAGCGCGGGCCGGCGCGCGCGCACGCCCGCCTCCAGCTCGTCCGCGTACTTCAGCACTCGCACCTCGATCTCACATAGAGTGTCACGCTTCAACACTAACAATACCTTCTTGATCAGTTTCCGGCGGTAGTGCTGTATCTGCTGCTGCGGCGTGAGCGCGGGCCGGCGCGCGCGCACGCCCGCCTCCAGCTCGTCCGCGTACTTCAGCACTCGCACCTCGATCTCACATAGAGTGTCACGCTTCAACACTAACAATACCTTCTTGATCAGTTTCCGGCGGTAGTGCTGTATCTGCTGCTGCGGCGTGAGCGCGGGCCGGCGCGCGCGCACGCCCGCCTCCAGCTCGTCCGCGTACTTCAGCACTCGCACCTCGATCTCACATAGAGTGTCACGCTTCAACACTAACAATACCTTCTTGATCAGTTTCCGGCGGTAGTGCTGTATCTGCTGCTGCGGCGTGAGCGCGGGCCGGCGCGCGCGCACGCCCGCCTCCAGCTCGTCCGCGTACTTCAGCACTCGCACCTCGATCTCACATAGAGTGTCACGCTTCAACACTAACAATACCTTCTTGATCAGTTTCCGGCGGTAGTGCTGTATCTGCTGCTGCGGCGTGAGCGCGGGCCGGCGCGCGCGCACGCCCGCCTCCAGCTCGTCCGCGTACTTCAGCACTCGCACCTCGATCTCACATAGAGTGTCACGCTTCAACACTAACAATACCTTCTTGATCAGTTTCCGGCGGTAGTGCTGTATCTGCTGCTGCGGCGTGAGCGCGGGCCGGCGCGCGCGCACGCCCGCCTCCAGCTCGTCCGCGTACTTCAGCACTCGCACCTCGATCTCACATAGAGTGTCACGCTTCAACACTAACAATACCTTCTTGATCAGTTTCCGGCGGTAGTGCTGTATCTGCTGCTGCGGCGTGAGCGCGGGCCGGCGCGCGCGCACGCCCGCCTCCAGCTCGTCCGCGTACTTCAGCACTCGCACCTCGATCTCACATAGAGTGTCACGCTTCAACACTAACAATACCTTCTTGATCAGTTTCCGCCGGTAGTGCTGTATCTGCTGCTGCGGCGTGAGCGCGGGCCGGCGCGCGCGCACGCCCGCCTCCAGCTCGTCCGCGTACTTCAGCACTCGCACCTCGATCTCACATAGAGTGTCACGCTTCAACACTAACAATACCTTCTTGATCAGTTTCCGGCGGTAGTGCTGTATCTGCTGCTGCGGCGTGAGCGCGGGCCGGCGCGCGCGCACGCCCGCCTCCAGCTCGTCCGCGTACTTCAGCACTCGCACCTCGATCTCACATAGAGTGTCACGCTTCAACACTAACAATACCTTCTTGATCAGTTTCCGGCGGTAGTGCTGTATCTGCTGCTGCGGCGTGAGCGCGGGCCGGCGCGCGCGCACGCCCGCCTCCAGCTCGTCCGCGTACTTCAGCACTCGCACCTCGATCTCACATAGAGTGTCACGCTTCAACACTAACAATACCTTCTTGATCAGTTTCCGGCGGTAGTGCTGTATCTGCTGCTGCGGCGTGAGCGCGGGCCGGCGCGCGCGCACGCCCGCCTCCAGCTCGTCCGCGTACTTCAGCACTCGCACCTCGATCTCACATAGAGTGTCACGCTTCAACACTAACAATACCTTCTTGATCAGTTTCCGGCGGTAGTGCTGTATCTGCTGCTGCGGCGTGAGCGCGGGCCGGCGCGCGCGCACGCCCGCCTCCAGCTCGTCCGCGTACTTCAGCACTCGCACCTCGATCTCACATAGAGTGTCACGCTTCAACACTAACAATACCTTCTTGATCAGTTTCCGGCGGTAGTGCTGTATCTGCTGCTGCGGCGTGAGCGCGGGCCGGCGCGCGCGCACGCCCGCCTCCAGCTCGTCCGCGTACTTCAGCACTCGCACCTCGATCTCACATAGAGTGTCACGCTTCAACACTAACAATACCTTCTTGATCAGTTTCCGGCGGTAGTGCTGTATCTGCTGCTGCGGCGTGAGCGCGGGCCGGCGCGCGCGCACGCCCGCCTCCAGCTCGTCCGCGTACTTCAGCACTCGCACCTCGATCTCACATAGAGTGTCACGCTTCAACACTAACAATACCTTCTTGATCAGTTTCCGGCGGTAGTGCTGTATCTGCTGCTGCGGCGTGAGCGCGGGCCGGCGCGCGCGCACGCCCGCCTCCAGCTCGTCCGCGTACTTCAGCACTCGCACCTCGATCTCACATAGAGTGTCACGCTTCAACACTAACAATACCTTCTTGATCAGTTTCCGCCGGTAGTGCTGTATCTGCTGCTGCGGCGTGAGCGCGGGCCGGCGCGCGCGCACGCCCGCCTCCAGCTCGTCCGCGTACTTCAGCACTCGCACCTCGATCTCACATAGAGTGTCACGCTTCAACACTAACAATACCTTCTTGATCAGTTTCCGCCGGTAGTGCTGTATCTGCTGCTGCGGCGTGAGCGCGGGCCGGCGCGCGCGCACGCCCGCCTCCAGCTCGTCCGCGTACTTCAGCACTCGCACCTCGATCTCACATAGAGTGTCACGCTTCAACACTAACAATACCTTCTTGATCAGTTTCCGCCGGTAGTGCTGTATCTGCTGCTGCGGCGTGAGCGCGGGCCGGCGCGCGCGCACGCCCGCCTCCAGCTCGTCCGCGTACTTCAGCACTCGCACCTCGATCTCACATAGAGTGTCACGCTTCAACACTAACAATACCTTCTTGATCAGTTTCCGCCGGTAGTGCTGTATCTGCTGCTGCGGCGTGAGCGCGGGCCGGCGCGCGCGCACGCCCGCCTCCAGCTCGTCCGCGTACTTCAGCACTCGCACCTCGATCTCACATAGAGTGTCACGCTTCAACACTAACAATACCTTCTTGATCAGTTTCCGGCGGTAGTGCTGTATCTGCTGCTGCGGCGTGAGCGCGGGCCGGCGCGCGCGCACGCCCGCCTCCAGCTCGTCCGCGTACTTCAGCACTCGCACCTCGATCTCACATAGAGTGTCACGCTTCAACACTAACAATACCTTCTTGATCAGTTTCCGGCGGTAGTGCTGTATCTGCTGCTGCGGCGTGAGCGCGGGCCGGCGCGCGCGCACGCCCGCCTCCAGCTCGTCCGCGTACTTCAGCACTCGCACCTCGATCTCACATAGAGTGTCACGCTTCAACACTAACAATACCTTCTTGATCAGTTTCCGGCGGTAGTGCTGTATCTGCTGCTGCGGCGTGAGCGCGGGCCGGCGCGCGCGCACGCCCGCCTCCAGCTCGTCCGCGTACTTCAGCACTCGCACCTCGATCTCACATAGAGTGTCACGCTTCAACACTAACAATACCTTCTTGATCAGTTTCCGGCGGTAGTGCTGTATCTGCTGCTGCGGCGTGAGCGCGGGCCGGCGCGCGCGCACGCCCGCCTCCAGCTCGTCCGCGTACTTCAGCACTCGCACCTCGATCTCACATAGAGTGTCACGCTTCAACACTAACAATACCTTCTTGATCAGTTTCCGGCGGTAGTGCTGTATCTGCTGCTGCGGCGTGAGCGCGGGCCGGCGCGCGCGCACGCCCGCCTCCAGCTCGTCCGCGTACTTCAGCACTCGCACCTCGATCTCACATAGAGTGTCACGCTTCAACACTAACAATACCTTCTTGATCAGTTTCCGGCGGTAGTGCTGTATCTGCTGCTGCGGCGTGAGCGCGGGCCGCGCGCGCACGCCCGCCTCCAGCTCGTCCGCGTACTTCAGCACTCGCACCTCGATCTCACATAGAGTGTCACGCTTCAACACTAACAATACCTTCTTGATCAGTTTCCGGCGGTAGTGCTGTATCTGCTGCTGCGGCGTGAGCGCGGGCCGGCGCGCGCGCACGCCCGCCTCCAGCTCGTCCGCGTACTTCAGCACTCGCACCTCGATCTCACATAGAGTGTCACGCTTCAACACTAACAATACCTTCTTGATCAGTTTCCGGCGGTAGTGCTGTATCTGCTGCTGCGGCGTGAGCGCGGGCCGGCGCGCGCACGCCCGCCTCCAGCTCGTCCGCGTACTTCAGCACTCGCACCTCGATCTCACATAGAGTGTCACGCTTCAACACTAACAATACCTTCTTGATCAGTTTCCGGCGGTAGTGCTGTATCTGCTGCTGCGGCGTGAGCGCGGGCCGGCGCGCGCGCACGCCCGCCTCCAGCTCGTCCGCGTACTTCAGCACTCGCACCTCGATCTCACATAGAGTGTCACGCTTCAACACTAACAATACCTTCTTGATCAGTTTCCGGCGGTAGTGCTGTATCTGCTGCTGCGGCGTGAGCGCGGGCCGGCGCGCGCGCACGCCCGCCTCCAGCTCGTCCGCGTACTTCAGCACTCGCACCTCGATCTCACATAGAGTGTCACGCTTCAACACTAACAATACCTTCTTGATCAGTTTCCGGCGGTAGTGCTGTATCTGCTGCTGCGGCGTGAGCGCGGGCCGGCGCGCGCACGCCCGCCTCCAGCTCGTCCGCGTACTTCAGCACTCGCACCTCGATCTCACATAGAGTGTCACGCTTCAACACTAACAATACCTTCTTGATCAGTTTCCGGCGGTAGTGCTGTATCTGCTGCTGCGGCGTGAGCGCGGGCCGGCGCGCGCGCACGCCCGCCTCCAGCTCGTCCGCGTACTTCAGCACTCGCACCTCGATCTCACATAGAGTGTCACGCTTCAACACTAACAATACCTTCTTGATCAGTTTCCGGCGGTAGTGCTGTATCTGCTACTGCGGCGTGAGCGCGGGCCGGCGCGCGCACGCCCGCCTCCAGCTCGTCCGCGTACTTCAGCACTCGCACCTCGATCTCACATAGAGTGTCACGCTTCAACACTAACAATACCTTCTTGATCAGTTTCCGGCGGTAGTGCTGTATCTGCTGCTGCGGCGTGAGCGCGGGCCGGCGCGCGCGCACGCCCGCCTCCAGCTCGTCCGCGTACTTCAGCACTCGCACCTCGATCTCACATAGAGTGTCACGCTTCAACACTAACAATACCTTCTTGATCAGTTTCCGGCGGTAGTGCTGTATCTGCTGCTGCGGCGTGAGCGCGGGCCGGCGCGCGCGCACGCCCGCCTCCAGCTCGTCCGCGTACTTCAGCACTCGCACCTCGATCTCACATAGAGTGTCACGCTTCAACACTAACAATACCTTCTTGATCAGTTTCCGGCGGTAGTGCTGTATCTGCTGCTGCGGCGTGAGCGCGGGCCGGCGCGCGCGCACGCCCGCCTCCAGCTCGTCCGCGTACTTCAGCACTCGCACCTCGATCTCACATAGAGTGTCACGCTTCAACACTAACAATACCTTCTTGATCAGTTTCCGGCGGTAGTGCTGTATCTGCTGCTGCGGCGTGAGCGCGGGCCGGCGCGCGCGCACGCCCGCCTCCAGCTCGTCCGCGTACTTCAGCACTCGCACCTCGATCTCACATAGAGTGTCACGCTTCAACACTAACAATACCTTCTTGATCAGTTTCCGGCGGTAGTGCTGTATCTGCTGCTGCGGCGTGAGCGCGGGCCGGCGCGCGCGCACGCCCGCCTCCAGCTCGTCCGCGTACTTCAGCACTCGCACCTCGATCTCACATAGAGTGTCACGCTTCAACACTAACAATACCTTCTTGATCAGTTTCCGGCGGTAGTGCTGTATCTGCTGCTGCGGCGTGAGCGCGGGCCGGCGCGCGCGCACGCCCGCCTCCAGCTCGTCCGCGTACTTCAGCACTCGCACCTCGATCTCACATAGAGTGTCACGCTTCAACACTAACAATACCTTCTTGATCAGTTTCCGGCGGTAGTGCTGTATCTGCTGCTGCGGCGTGAGCGCGGGCCGGCGCGCGCGCACGCCCGCCTCCAGCTCGTCCGCGTACTTCAGCACTCGCACCTCGATCTCACATAGAGTGTCACGCTTCAACACTAACAATACCTTCTTGATCAGTTTCCGGCGGTAGTGCTGTATCTGCTGCTGCGGCGTGAGCGCGGGCCGGCGCGCGCGCACGCCCGCCTCCAGCTCGTCCGCGTACTTCAGCACTCGCACCTCGATCTCACATAGAGTGTCACGCTTCAACACTAACAATACCTTCTTGATCAGTTTCCGGCGGTAGTGCTGTATCTGCTGCTGCGGCGTGAGCGCGGGCCGGCGCGCGCACGCCCGCCTCCAGCTCGTCCGCGTACTTCTGCACTCGCACCTCGATCTCACATAGAGTGTCACGCTTCAACACTAACAATACCTTCTTGATCAGTTTCCGGCGGTAGTGCTGTATCTGCTGCTGCGGCGTGAGCGCGGGCCGGCGCGCGCACGCCCGCCTCCAGCTCGTCCGCGTACTTCAGCACTCGCACCTCGATCTCACATAGAGTGTCACGCTTCAACACTAACAATACCTTCTTGATCAGTTTCCGGCGGTAGTGCTGTATCTGCTGCTGCGGCGTGAGCGCGGGCCGGCGCGCGCGCACGCCCGCCTCCAGCTCGTCCGCGTACTTCAGCACTCGCACCTCGATCTCACATAGAGTGTCACGCTTCAACACTAACAATACCTTCTTGATCAGTTTCCGGCGGTAGTGCTGTATCTGCTGCTGCGGCGTGAGCGCGGGCCGGCGCGCGCGCACGCCCGCCTCCAGCTCGTCCGCGTACTTCAGCACTCGCACCTCGATCTCACATAGAGTGTCACGCTTCAACACTAACAATACCTTCTTGATCAGTTTCCGGCGGTAGTGCTGTATCTGCTGCTGCGGCGTGAGCGCGGGCCGGCGCGCGCGCACGCCCGCCTCCAGCTCGTCCGCGTACTTCAGCACTCGCACCTCGATCTCACATAGAGTGTCACGCTTCAACACTAACAATACCTTCTTGATCAGTTTCCGGCGGTAGTGCTGTATCTGCTGCTGCGGCGTGAGCGCGGGCCGGCGCGCGCGCACGCCCGCCTCCAGCTCGTCCGCGTACTTCAGCACTCGCACCTCGATCTCACATAGAGTGTCACGCTTCAACACTAACAATACCTTCTTGATCAGTTTCCGGCGGTAGTGCTGTATCTGCTGCTGCGGCGTGAGCGCGGGCCGGCGCGCGCGCACGCCCGCCTCCAGCTCGTCCGCGTACTTCAGCACTCGCACCTCGATCTCGCGCAGAGTCTCGCGCTTCAACTGCTGCTCCTCACTGTGGTATTATAATCATAATCATTTTGTTGTTTTTGGGAGAGAGGAGCACCCATAACCGAAGAGCATGTATGAAGAGTGATGAGTGTAGAGGAAGCAAGAGAGATCTGTAAGGATCGTAGCGAGTGGAAATTGTTAGTATCTGCCTACCCCCACGAGAAAAAGGCGTGATATATATGTATGTATCATTTTGTGAACATAGTTAAATTGCAATTGACATGTTTTGTAAAGAGGTACACTGTGTCCCGCCGATGGGCTTACAAAATTAATTCAGGACGTACGAATTATGTTTTTAAACATTTGATATGCTTTGAAAGTGACGTCTGAAATGCTAATGGAATCCACAATGCTATTCACACGTCTAAGTAACTAGCTGTTGTTCGCTGCTTCGTTTGTGGCAAAAGTAGAATTATTTTTTTATTTTTTGCCATACTTAATTGCAGTACAACAATTGACTATCATTATTGCAAGCAACTGTTGTTTAGACCATTGCAAGTAAATTATTGCTTCAATTTAATGGGGGATTTTCCGAAACCTTAAAATTTAAAAAAAATTGTTCCAGATAACTTCATAGACGGCGCTTAGTAAAATAAATAAATAAATAAATAAATAAATAAATAAAATAAAAATTATTTTTATTTAGATAACAAGATCCACTTTATGTTAGTAACAATTTGACTTAATAACTATGTTAGTAAAGAAAGTAAAGATATTTAGCTGACTGCGCCGATCACAATACCACTCCAGTAGGAAAGGAGTGTGCTGTCAAACTTTGACCACAATGCCTGCAGGATGCTGTTACTACTGCCCCTCAGTCTGTGCATCAAAGAGGCGACTCGTTTGCGTCTAATGGCATAAAAGTCATCCGTATGAGCTTCAGCAAACATCTCAGACGCGCTACAGAAGCGAGGCAGCCGCAACAGCATCCTGAACATGTTGTTATATTGTACGCGCAAGGCCTTGTATGAGTTTTGGGTGTATTTAACCCACAGGCCGCTCGTGTAAAAAGACTGGCAAAAGGATTTAAACAAAGTTATTTTGACATCAGTTGAACAGCGAGCAAACCTGCGGGCCAACATGTTACCTCGAACAGCCAAGGCCCTACGCTCCCTCTCGATATCTGAATCATCCTTAAGATCATCCGTTAGGATGTGTCCCAAATACTTAAATTTATTTACTCTATTAAACATTAAACCATTAAGTCTAATAGGTGGTATTTCGGGAATTATGCGCCCCAGGCCAAAGTACATGTATTCGCTTTTATTGGTGTTATATACCAGACCGAAAAGGCGATACAAAAAGCAAAAATGCACGGGATTGGCATAAAAAAAGAACCTAAAAAAACACATCTAAAAAGTATCAGTATTGTGATTTGTGCAACAGTCAAACTGTTAGGTGATTTTTATCTGCTTGGGTTGACATGAAAAGCGCACAATTAGTCCGGTCATTCTATGTAATCAATGTATGGGGAAGAAAAACAAATTTATAAACTTTTGAAACTTATGTGACATATACCATCGGTTATGGTATTCAACGCTCACTACCCTCTCCTGCCCTCCCCCTGACGCCACCCCCCTTTACTCTGAAATGTGTCCCCTTTACCGGTTTTTTCACTTTTTTCTCGAAAACTATGATAGAAACGAAAAAAGGTGTCAAAGGCAAAGACGATCCTCATTAAATTCTTAATAAAATGTGTCCCATGTCTTATTTTGATAGACTTAATGGTTTACGAGCTAAAAGTTGTGTTTGGGGCACATGGGGAGAAAATGTACGTAAAAAGGGGATATTGTTGCAGTTTTACTATTATATCTCGAAAAAAACAGAATCCCAGAATTTCGAAAACATAGTACTATTAAAAGTTCTAGAACATTAAATTCTGCGTTTAATGGGACTAAATACATATATTTTGGACTACTCTGTCCTATATACTAGTGCTCATCGAAATTGCACAAATCCCACAGATATTTTAAATGCGAAAGTTTTGATTTATGTTTGATCCTCAACTACGCAAAATCTACTGGACTGATTTCAATGAAATTTCATATACTGCTAGAAAAATACTGGGTATAGTACATAGGGTACTCATTATCTCGAAATTCCTACGGGAGTAGGGCTCCGAGGCGCAGCTAATATAGCATTTTTCATAGGTATGGAAAACTTGCTACGCCCGGGGCTCCGCTCAATTGGGAATTTTGGGATAAAAATTATCTTATGTGATTTTTCAAGTCTTTCTCTATTTTTGTACTAAACTTCGTCGAGATCCGTCCAGTAGACTTCGTGTGATTGAGTGACAAAAATTTCAAGTTTGTATGGGAACTTCATCATTTATGATAATATACTAGATGCGCCCCGAGGCTTCGCTCCTGTGAGAATTTCAGAAAAAAAGTAGATTATATGCATTTTTAGGTTTAACTCTACTTGTGTACAATTTTTTATTGAAATATGCCCGGTAGATTTTGTGTAATTGAATAACAAACATACATCCGAGACATCCAAACGTAAAAATATGTATGTTAATTACACAAAATCTACCGAACATATTTCGACGAAAATTAGTAGACGAGTAGAGTTACACCTAAAAATGCATATAATCTACTTTTTCTGAAATTCTCACAGGAGTGAAGCCTCGGAGCGCATCTAGTATATATTATCATAAATGATAAAATTCCCATACAAACTTGACATTTTTGTCACTCGATCACACGAAGTATACTGGACGGATCTCGATGAAGTTTAGTACACAAATAGAGAAAGACTTAAAAAATCACATAAGATAATTTTATCCCGAAATTCCCAACTGAGCGGAACCCCGGGGCGTAGCAAGTTTTCCATACCTATGAAAAATGCTATATTAGCTGCGCCTCGGGGCCCTACTCCCGTAGGAATTTCGGGATAAAAAGTACCTTATGTGCTATTCCCGGTATTTTCCTATCCGTGTACCAAATTTCATCGAAATCCGTTCAGTAGATTTTGCGTAGTTGAGTATCAAACATACATCTAAATTTTCACATTTACAATATCTGTGGGATTTGTGCAATTTCGTTGAGCACTAGTATTGGACCGAGTGGTCCAAAATATATGTATGTATTTAGTCCCATTAAACGCAGAATTTAATGCTCTAAAACTTTTAATAGCACTATGTTTTCGAAATTCTGGGTCTTTTTCGAGATATAATAGTAAAACTGCAACAATACCCCTCTTTTTAGGTACATTTTCACAACATGTGCCCCAAACACAACTTATAGCTGGTAAACCGTCAAGTCTATCAAAATAAGATATGGGACATATTTTATTAAGAATTTAATAAGGATCATCTTTGCCTTTGACACCTTTTTCGTTTCTATAATAGTTTTTGAGAAAAAGTGAAAAAACCGGTAAAGGGGACACAATTCAGGGTAAAGGGGACACAATTCAGGGTAAAGGGGGTGGCGTCAGGGGGAGGGCAGGGGAGGAGTAGGGAGCGTTGAACACCACAACCGAAGGTATATGTCACACAAGTTTCAAAAGTTTATAAATTTGTTTTTCTTCCCCATACATTGTACGTATTAGTTTTTTTGAAAACATAGAATGACCGGACTAAATATACAGTCCCATCACAATCTGAATTTGGGTCGGACTTTAGTAACTTCACTCCGGTCTCTTTGACAAATGTACGGTTTGCAGAAAATAAATTGTTACTGTGTTGAATGAAATATTTTATTTGCTGAATGGGTACAGATAAGATCTAAACTAATACTAACAACCAAACATACACTTTACCTTTTACTACTGATACTGAGACTTTTTTATACAGATTTTTTTCTTAATTTAGCTGATAGAAAATCGCCCATTATAACAACCAAACATATACTTTACCATTAACTACTGATAACTGAGACATTTTTATACAGATTTTTTGTTTCTTAATTTTGCTGACAGAAAATCGCGCATTATAACAACCAAACATATAATTTACCTTTTACAACTGATAACTGACATCTTTTTAAACTGATTTTTTTCTTAATTTTGCTGACAGAAAATCGCCCATTATAACAACCAAACATATAATTTACCTTTTACAACTGATAACTGAGACTTTTTGATACTGATATTATTTTCTTAATTTAGCTGACAGAAAATCGCCCATTATAACAACCAAACATATACTTTATTTTACCTTTTACTACTGACAACTGAGACTTTTTATACTGATTTTTTACACGACTGACCAAAAAAGGAGTGTTATGTTTTTAGGGTTCATGTATGTAAGTTTCTTTATTCCACCATAAGTCCTGAACGGCTGAACAGATTTTGATGTGAGAGGTATTTTTAGATTCCTTGCATTCTTCCGAGTGACATAGGCTATGTGAGTTGTCAGTCGTGTTTTTTATTTTTTAATAATTAGCTTGTTTTTTTTATTTTGCTGACAGTAAAATCGCCCATTATAACAACCAAACATATACTTTACCTTTAACTACTGATAACTGAGACTTTTTATACTGATTTTTTTCTAAATTTAGCTAACAGAAAGTCGCCCATTGTACGCAACAGCAAAGAAACTTGTACCATCTAAATTGGTCATTACTTACCTCTCATTTTGCGGCGTCGCTGCCGTGACCGGCGGCGGTGACCGCGAGTCCTCCGCGTGAGGTTCCCGCTCGGGCGTGGAGGGCACGGCCCACGCGTCCGACAGCGGCGCGGGCGTGGGCTCCACGCTCTCCCACCGAGAGGGGATGAAGGCCCCACCGGTGGGTCGCGGGTCCTTGCCTTCTGAGTCGGCCTCCGCTTCTAAAGGCACGCCGTCTATGTCCTCGTCCACTGGGAAGTAGGAGCAATTTTATGTGACTTCTTGAGAAAAAATGAGTGCTAGATAAAGTTAAGATATTTTTGTAGTCATAGGTCGGAGGAACCGCCGAGGACAAGGTTTCCGAAACTTAAGTTTCTCCAATCATAGCACGCTGACATGACCCCCCCCCCAAACCCCCACAGTCCCCTCTAGGCAACTTCTTACCGATCCAGACGACCCCATTACGGTTGCTAATCCTCCTTCCGATCACTATAGAGGTAATAGTAGGGCTCAGGGTACTTCAAACAGAAACCGCACTCGACGGAATCGACAACACCAGGGAGCCAATTCTCGAGCAATCGTAAAAAGTTCACGTTCGTAAAAAATTTCGAAATTCGAATTTTTTTCGAAGGCAACACATTTTGCGTATTCTCAGAACTTCATAATCGAAATATTTCGATCAAACATCACTCGAACGCAACGAGTGGTACTGACCAATCGAAATAACTCGTATTCGAACTTCAGCTGATAAAATGAGTTTGTTTAAGGTTATGTGGGATAAGTTTAGTTTGATTTTGGCGATTTTTTTGTTGAAGTTTTGAATTCATTTGATGAAAATGATAAAGATGATAAAGAGTTCAAAGTCGTCTTTTTCGGGAATTTGGTTGACGAAGATGTAAACTTCGCACTTTTTAACTTGGGGTTTCCACCAAATGGATTACGTAAAGATTTTCTCGACACTGGCATATTTTTCATATCCATTCCCTTCAACGTAACAAAACTATAAAATAATAGGGTAAATAGTAAATACGACCAAACGTCCATCACTGGCATTGACACAAGACAACTTTTCAATACGTTCCATATTTTTCAAAACAACTTAGGAAATATTCCAAACTTTATTAAACCGTGATTAATTAAATAATATTTTTTTAAGTTAAAAAAATAATCTTACGAGCTTCGTAAATTTCGGGATTTTGTGAAAATCACCAATTATTAGGTAAAAATTAAAATCGTTTTCCAAGCGTTTTTAAAAACGACGTAATGAAACGTAATAAATTGTCTATGGTACGTTCCATTTGACAGTTCGAGTGGTAATTGTTCTATCGTGCCCCAGAATACGAAATATAGGAAACGTTCGAACTTTATAGTAGAAACGACATCTTCGAATAGAAATTACCACACTGAAAATGTTCTATTACTTAAGAATCGGCCCCCAGGAAGTTTTTCTCCTTAGGCCCTTCAGGCAATTTGAGCAATATACCGCTATGTCATTTTGTGAGTAACGCCCAAAGCCGAGGTTCGTTCCCACCTGGGAGCCCATTGTGCTGTTACTGTTTCGGCTGTATGGCCCTCGAGGCTGTCGCCATATTTCCTCCGGTGAAGCAGTAAAGGTCGACGTAGCGACCAACTGCAAGAAGGCTTCGATAAAATCTAGGCAACGCCATCTGGTGCTCTCTAAACTATATAAAATAATTCTTATAACAATTATGACTCACTAGCGCCCCGCCCCGACTTCGCACAGGAGGTACACACGTAAATTGTAGCCTATGTCACTCAGGTATAATGTAGCTTTCTATTGGTGAAAGAATTTGAAATCGGTTCCGAAGATTACTACAAACAAACTCTTTATAATATTATTATGAAGTTATGATAAGTATATTCTAAATCTATGGATTCATACCAGGAATGCCATCGATGTCCAAGTTGAGGTCGGTGACCGGCTCAGGTCCGTGCCTCCTCTCGGCCGCCAGCCTCCTCAGCGCAGCCCCGTCGAGCGGCCCCGCCCCCTCCCCCCACTCCCCGGAGGAGGACGAGCGCGGGGAGCCCGCCTCCTCCTCCTCCGCCTCCGCCGCGGGCTGCCCGCCCGCAGAGACCACCTCCTGGGGATCATACGGATATTTAAAAAATCGGATGATTGAAAAAATCCAGGATTTAGGCCGGTATTTATAAACCAAGCTCAAGACAGCTGTCAAGTGCGAACTCAGCCGATACGCACTCAAGTTATGTTCACGCACTTAAGATCGTCGCTAATTAATAAACCTATATCAACGGCGTATCACTTGAGATCTCAGAACACACACAACTTCAAACTGACAAGCTGAGAATTTTGACATTGCGTATGGTGTCAAACCATAGACTTAGTAAAAAAATAATAGACCCGGCTTAACAATCTTTATCCAAACAGTATTTATGCGGCCGGTTTCCATGTTGCGACTCAAGTGCGCTTTCAAGATCGAGCTAAGACTTGAGTGTCATTTATTAATACGGGCTTTAGTATACGAGGAAATTAATAACTGAAGCGCAAATTTATTTTCGCCAAAAACGACTTTCGCACTATCTTCTGTAGTATGCGCGTGCGCGTGACCCTCGCCCGGAACCATTCTCTTCATAGATCAAAAATAAACCACCAAACTCACCTTATCCTGCCCCAAGAAGATATCATTGATATGCATCAAGAAGTCCGTAGGGTAGACGGCCCAGTCAGCCCAGGCCTGCAGTATCCGCGTGACCCTGGCCCGGAACCCCTCCTGCTGCAGCCGGGACGGCATCCGGGACCAGGCCAGGTGACTCGCGCGCATTATCTCTACCAGTTTCTGTTGGAACCTGTAATGATAAGTAGTAGTGTTGGTAAACTTTGCACCTTCATTATGCAGTGTATCGGACAGCAGATACAATCTCGCCACTCGTTTATGCGGCGCCGTGTGGTCCCCAGTGCGACTCGGCGAGGCCGCCTATAAAAATGTTCAACAAGCTCCCTGACGAGGCTATAAATTTGCCTATGCAAAAATTTAAAACATATCTTAAAAATACTTTGATGAATAAAGCGTATTACACAATAAGTGATTATTTGAACGATAAAAAAGCTTGGTCTCTCCCTACAACTTCGCCACTCCACACTTGATTGCATTATTTTGTTATTGTGAATAATAACCTTTCTTTTCTTTTTTAAATTTAATTACATTGACATTTAATTGTTAAACATGTACGTGTATTGTGATCTTCAAGTGACTGAAAGTATTTATTTTTCTAAAATGTTCAAACTGTTGACGGCGTCGTGGGCCGGGTCGTAAGGTTCCCTCTATTATAGTTGAGCTTTGCGATGGCTGACCCTCGCGTCAATTCGTGAACGGGTGTTGTCAGGGGGATCCTGGTCCTGCTTCGATCCTGATTCGAATTTTATTTTTATTTTTTGTTCTTAACCAATTTATTGTGGTTACTTGATCACAAACATAACATGTTTTATTATATTATTTTATTTATTTTCTTATATTTTATTTTTGACTGTACACAATCTAGTGTATGTATAAAGTTAATAAATAGCCCCTCTGGCATATTAGGCGACCAAGACTGTTTCATGAGTTTCTTTCGGCATTAAATGCCGAAAGAAACTCATCTGCCGAAAGAAACTCAAAGCTACAAACTACTAGCATTTTTTGAACGACCACTGCTGAGAAGAAATTTTCTTCTCAGCAGTGGTCGTTCCGAAATGCTAGTAGTTTGTAGCTTTGAGACATAATATATTATGATTAAATAATTAGTTATCGACGTGAAAAAGAGCCTTCTTTGAAGGCCAAGTTTCAATAAAAAATTTTGACTTTGACTTTGACTTTGACCTCTTAAAACTTAAGTTAACCTAGATTTAAAAGTATAGGCACTATACTTACGCAGATCGGAAAGCACTAGCGTTGGTCAACTTAGCCCCAGCTTTATGCAGTATATCGGATAGCAGATACAATCTCGCCACTCGTTTATGCGGCGCAGTGTGTTTCGCACTGAAACTCGTCGAGGCCGCCCATAACCTCTTAAAACTTAAGTCAACCTAGATATCAAAGTATAGGCACTATACTTACGCAGATCGGAAAGCACTAGCGTTGGTCAACTTAGCCCCAGCATTATGCAGTATATCGGACAGCAGATACAATCTCGCCACTCGTTTATGCGGCGCAGTGTGTTCCCCAGTGAGGCTCTCGGCGAGGCAGCCCGCGACCTCGCCCGCGGCCTCCGCGTGCTCGAGGCACCAGGCCATGGCGGTGCCAACACTCTCTCGGCTGCCCGTAAGGCCACGGATCAATTCCTCGAGGCGGTCGCGTTGGCTGTAGCAAAAATAAAAATGTTAAAAAAGATAATATGGTGTTAAGTCCTCTATGTGTACATAGTTCCTGAAATTTTGTGCAATAAGTTTTAAATAAATGAATAAAAATGTTATTGTTAATTAAAGAAAAAGATCGAACAAGTACAGATTTCCCTACGATATTATCTTTCACTCTAAAACCCAAGTAATAAAAAAAACACAATCCTACTATCCTAATACTAATACTAAAAATAATACTAATACTTACTATATTAATACTAATAATAAATGCAAAAGTTTGGATGTTAGTTTGTGAATTTGTGAGGATGTTGTTACTCAATCACGCAAAATCTACTAGACGGATTTCGATAAAATTTGGTATACGGGTAGAAAAATACCGCGAATAGCACAAAGGGTACTTTTTATCCCAAAATTCCCAAGGGCGCGGCTAGTAGAACACAGATAGTGTAGGAATAAGTTTATATTTAAGGATAAAGCGAAGGGCTGTTCATTAAACAATTTCCGCTGGATGGCGTTGATAGCAACATTTTCCGTTTTATTTTTTTTGTTGCGTTGTTGCAGTACTTATAGGCAAACATTTTGAATTGGCGAGCGGTAAACATACTATTTTATTTATTTTATGGCCTACGATTATATTTCAGTCAACATAATGATAAAAAAGCTTTAGAATAGAATCTGCCATGAATCTTCGTATCTCTACACTCACTCACACTACGAGGGGAGCTTTCAAAATGACATTAAATATGGCGCAAAGCATTGTTATAAATTTAAAAATACGCTACTAGATGGCACTTGTTTTAAAAGAGTGTCTAACTACAATAATGCCAATCGGACTGGCTGGCAGCATAAGAAAAAAGAAAAATAAATTTAAAAAATACAAAGAGCGAAAAATAACCTATAATTACTTCTTGTCATTGTCATATTTTGTAAGAAAGCAAAAAATATATTTATAACAATAGTTCAAGTTCGTATCAGTTGAATTCAGAAAGTCGGCTCTCCAGCGCGTTGCAATGTCTAGACTGTTGTTGCAAACTGTCAAAAAGCGCAAAGTTGAATATTTGGGACACGTTTTGCGACACGACAGATATCAGCTCAGCTGCTTCAACTTATTATGATGGGCAAAATAGAAGGCAAGAGACGTGCTGAAAGACGCAAAAAATCATGCGGCTGAGTAATATATGCGAGTGGACCGGAGTCACCAGGGTTGAGGAGCCGTTTCGCATAGCGGCGAACAGAGAAGAGTTTGCGAAACTGACGGCCGGCCTCCGGTAACGGAGAGGCACTACAAGAAGAAAAACTTCAAGTTCAATAGTGCAAAATCATAATTAGTAATAAACTGTAATTTAATTAGTTCACGAACAATATAATGCAAATACCTATCTACCAATAGTTTCAGCAGTTTGAATTTCACCACCTCTTAGATTCCCAACACAAATCTATCAATAGTTCGAACACCCATTTTCAAAAATCAATCTAACTTGATACCATGACTGGTAGCAGGAAATACCACCGCAGACGTCATGGTCATCTCATAATGTACTAATGCCTATTGCATTGTATGACTAGGTTTCTATTTTTTAAATAAAACTAAATGGTATACCTACACATTGTTGACTTTTATTTTTAGTAATGAAATGATATTTTCCGAACTTTTATTTATTAAAGAAAACAAAAAAACATTATAGTTATTCCTTTATTGTTAAATATTGCAGTCATTATTCTGTGCACGATGACTCCTTCATTGCTTGGAATGATGGATAATGATGATTAATTCTTCATCACGACAAACCTCCGTCTAATTATATTAATTCTGTGCCTCCGTTACAGTTTTTGTATTTGTATGCATTTCCTGCCACATAATTATTGTCCCTGGACCTTACCTGAAACTTTCAATAAATAAATGCCAAGCTTTAATTCTTTTACATTGCGGTGATATATACGTGTGTGATATATTTATGTCTTTGCATTTTCAATATATCATTCAATAAGACTTTAACTACGTCAAATCGGTATATCGTTTCAAATCTCCAAGCACTCGCTTCCTAGTCTTTGGCGGGCCAAAATATACCTACATGCCTCTGATATCTCTTCCTATCAGATCTGGTAGCCAATATTCTCTAAAATTATCAATAAATAATAACGTACGTACGTAACGTACACACTTAGCTAAAAAATCTATTGCAAACAAAGAAACTTCCATTACAACAATACAACTTATGAAGTGTAGAATTATATCGATACAACCACGAATATCGATATCTTTTTATTATTGATATAAATTAATATCGTTTTTAAATATGCAAAAATAAATCTGCAAATAATAAATGCGTATTTTATGCATAAAGTAACGAAAGTAATACACAGGTACCTTTAGTTACATTTTAATTGATAATTTGTTAATACTTATCCGAAGCTGATCGATTACATAGCTTCCGCACTGCCACCGGTCAATACATACTTAATCACACTTTCAATGAAATGTATTTAAATCATGAAAGTAATTTTAAATAAAATGAAGAAAATCGGAAAAAAAATAATTAAAATAAATCACAGAGCCTATCGATACTTCAAAAATATCGATAATTCATGCCCTAGAAGTTATAGGAGTAAATTAGACGTTCGGAAAATATGTTGTGAAATTCAAACTAAAAACTAAAAAATAATTTATTTTACTAATAAATTATTTTTTATTTGTTTACTTTAAAACTAAATATAAATGTATGCAAACATTATTATACTTTTTTTTTGTTAATGAATACGTGTATAATACCTACCTAGACCTACTATAATTTATTTTGATAAATGTATTTGCAAAAATAAATTGTTTTAGTTTCAGAACGATTTCTTATGGATAGAAAGAAATATCTTTTGTTGTTTTATCATACGTCAATGTTTTGGGTTAAAAAAAGCAGCGTTGCCATCTGTTCACCTCGCACAGAACGGCAACGACACGCAAGCGAGCTGGCTGGATTTCTGTCTTTGCACAAATATTTCCAATCCAGTCATATACGTAATGGCAAGCTTGTAATAATAAATCTAGGGTTCAGTACGAATTTTTATGAATTTTTTTATGGTGAAATTTAAATTTGATAACTGGGACTTTTGGATATGAAGACAGGGATAACTGAATATGACATCTTGACATCTGGATGTGAAGACCTGGGTGTCTGGTCATGTGCATATGAAATGCTGGACAGCTGAATATGAAGACTAAAGCTTTAGGAGATGATCTCATGGACATCTGAAAATGAAGGCCTGGACATCACCTGGTGATGTACAGATGTCCAGGTCTTCAGCTCCACATGCCCAGGTCTTCATTTCCAGATGTCCATAAGATCATCTCCTACATATGAATTTGAAGACGTGGGAGTCTGGTCATTTGGATACGAAAACCTGGACAGCAGGACATAAAGTCCAGGACTTCACACCCAGATATCCAGGTGATGTCCAGATATCATATTTAGATAGCCTGTCTTAATATCCGAAAGTCCCAGTAATCAAATTTAAATTTCACCATAAAAAATCTTTCATAAAAATAAGTATATTGAACCCTAAATTGTATTTAATATTGAAACTTGCTATTTTATAATTTTTTAGCATTTCATAATTATCTTTTGTTTTTCACGTACAGCCGATGGCGCTGTCAAGGCTAGCAACATCGAGGTAGCATGCATTTAGGTCTCAAAGTGCTTTTATATAAATAGTAGTAGTCAGTAGTTTGTAATAAATCTGCTAGACGTCGCCCCTAAATGTCACAAAATATTACGCACACATCAACAAGAATCTCAATTTTTGTCGTATTTTAAATGCCGTTTTTCTCGTAAATTATTATACATTATTATGTTAAATTCAACATGAGAGCACAATTACTTCATAAGAATTGGAAATTCGATTTTATTATGGCGATCATTAACGAAGCTTAGAGCATTGCTGTAGAACAAAATGTATGGACAGCCAAAGCTTGGCTATCACCTTAATAGATTAGTTTTAGTGATTTAGGGTTCTGTACCCCCTGTATATAGGGTACGGTGGTAGCAGAATGCGTTTAAATTAATTTCTAAGCTCAGGTCGGACAGACATAGTGCCGTATCGAATTTTACCGTCATTTATTTACCGGTCTTTTTTGTTACCATATACAACTTACTTATTAGAGAGCGTGCCGCGGATGTTGTCCTTGGCGTCGTCTTCCTCCACCAGCTCCTCAGGCATGCCAGCCGTGTACAGGTTCATCACGGGCGGCCGCCACACCGACCCACCTGACGAATATAAACATATAATTAGATTTATTTGCCAAAAAACATATTGTACATGAAATACAATATACGACAATTGGATATGACAGCATATTCTTATCAAAAATTAGGGATTTTCCGAGATCTAAATAAAAATAGTTCTAGATGACTTCATAGATGGCGCTTAAGTAAAAGGCGAGTCCATACAAAAAGCAAAAATTCGCGGGATTGGCGTTTTTTTTTAAATAAAACCTATTAAAAGTAACATCCAAACAGTATCAATATTGTGATTTGTGCAGGCTTTCATAAAACGCTATGTGATGAGACTTTTTTATACAGATTTTTTCTTAATTTATCTGACAGAAAATCGCCCTATAGAGAACCCATATTTTAATTTTTTTACTAATATTAAAATTTAGTGACATCACTCGTACGTAGAAATTCGTAATCCCTGCCCACCCCCACAGAAAACCGTAAATGTTGTATATATTGTGTATTGTAAACAATTTAATAAGATTAAAATTTACGTCAAAAATAGACATAAATGAACAACACGGGAAAACTCACAAGTTAGATCTCCTGATAAGAACAATACTATTAGATCATAGTCGACAGGGCCTACACAAAACGAGCACGGCCTAAGTACCATATCTGTACTTTTCTTTATCAATAAATTGAAATACTAATGCATGCATGCATGCTGCACAGTGAATTGATAGCGAAGAAATATATAAGTATTAAAAAATGTGACACAGAAAAATATTTTGTTTCGTACCATAAACATCACATTACATTATAATAATACTAGCGTTCGCCCGAGTGAATTTCCTACGGAAATTTTTCTTTTTCCCTAGACGAAAGGTACCCTATGTCCTTCTGAGTACGTCTTACTATGAGTAGGTATGCGAAATTTCAGAAAGATTGATTCAGTTGATAAAGCGTGAAGAAATCAGAAATAAATCAGAAATAAACAAACTCGCTTTCGCATTTATAATATTAAGTAGTTAGGATAGTCGTTGTGTGTGTTCCATTCCATTCGACCCTCAGTCATGAGGAATACAACTTGAGTTGGATAACTTCTTATCTGTGCTTAGGAGAATCACTCCTGCAGCTACGAGAACACCTTCCATCTGTAGTAGACGTGTGTAGGCGACTGGTTCTCATAAAGAAACGTGATCTACGTGTGTGTGTTACCTTTGAAATAGACACATCCGGCTCGAAGGACCATACCTATTATAAAAAATTAGTTTAGTGAGGCTAACCTTTGAACATCCTGAAGTCATCTAGCGACCACTGTTTAGGAGAATCATCCTGCAGCAAAGAGAACAGCTTCCATCTATAGTAGACGTGAGCAGGCGACTGGTTCTCAAAGAGAAACGTGATCTACGTGTGTGTGTGTTACCTTTGAAATAGACGCATCCGGCTCGAAGGACCATACCTGTTCGGGTTGCCGAAACTACACCGAAACTAAGATGATGATAAATGATAAACTTGATTAACTGATAAAAGTATATTGGAAAAAGTAACACAACAATTGATATAAATTTAATGATGTATGATAAAATGAGTAACGCGCGGCGCTCTTGATGACCGATCGCGAACTGAGTATAGAATTGCTGAGTTAGGTGAAAATGCTGACACTGTACGATGCTAGCTCGTACATCTTCCCGGGCGGGAGAGATGAAGTTAATAGAGGATGAATCATGATGTTCTTACATCTAAACAAAGATGATCAACAATCATTCCTATAACTAACATGCAAAATGAATGAATTGTTATTTTTAATGATTTGCTAGATGATCGCTATACAATTTATTTTAGAAAATTAATTGTTTTACGATAGTGTTGAAGCTAATTGTCTCTACGTTTTAAAAGTCTTTGATTTATAAGTTAGGAATAGGAAATACTGATCGTAATATTGGCGAAGTGTTTTTGTTTTGCTTTAGCACACGCGCACTCGGTTTTGGTATTTCATTTAATTCACTACACTGATTGCCCATATTTAAATCACAACACTGATCACTAGAACTGCCGGTGGAGGCCCCTTGGGGAGCCCTAGACTCCGCCGAGGCTGCCACGCTGGTGAAGGGGGCGGCGGGCGAACCCAGCCGCTCACGACTGCATCGTCTCCATACAAACACTGCCAAGCCTGCTGCTATCACCACGAACAACACGTATATTGCGGCGTAGTGGTGTATATCATGATAAGAGACGCTCTCTGTTAAGGGAGTTTCTTGTTTTATAGCCTCTAATTGTTTTTGTATCTCGAATAGCTGCAGGTCATCGATAGAGTTATTGGAGTCATGTTTCGGTAATGGTATTTTGGGTAATGTTATATTAATGTAATGATTAATAGGAGAAATAGCTGGTGACTTGATATTAGAACTGATGCTGATTTTACTGTTGTCTTGTCTGTGTGAGTAGACCAGGTAATCAGCTGACTTGATAATGCAACCTTGATCAACATTAAATAGGCCGGACTCGGTCATTGTCACAGCGGTAACTTGATCTCCGCATAATAACTTTAGTTCACACCGGTCGCAGCATGAATAGAAATATGAATTTATTTTATTTAATTCCGTCCATCTGTTGTAACAGGATCTTTATTATTGTTTCGCACTGATTAGATTCTGGTAATCGTTTACATAGGTTCTGATCTTCTTTTAAGTGATAAATGGGTGTTCTAAGACGGCATAATAATATCTTGGGATCTCTTCGTAGACAGGAGTCTAATTCTCTCACAGTCAGTGGTACGAAAGCATCCTTTTTCAAGTTTATTGCCGCGTAATCAGCAATTGGTTGTAAATATGTCTCATTTTTGGTATTCAATAAGAAGGGTATAGGGATGAGCTTCAGAACTTCAAACTCGTCTCTACTTGTTAGGGGAATCTTGATTTCAAATATAATGTAGCGTACTGTTATTCTAGCACGTACTTCCAATAGATTGTATATTTCGGGGAACTCGTAGTTATCAATAGGTAGAGATAAGTCTTTCGGAAGCTGTCCTGCAATCACGTTTAATTCTTGTCTCAATTGTTTTGGAGTTAATATATGTAAGTTGAATTTTCCGTTGTATATATTCGTCACTGTATTTAGTAAAGTTTGTTGTATATTTTGTAAGCTGTGCAATATATTGTTAGCCATAATACTTGTACTTAGGAATTCTGTACTGATAAATAAGTTTTGCAGACTTGCTTTTATTTGTATTACCCTATCGTCGATTGCTTGTATTTTCTCGTCTATTATCTTATGATGTTTGTCCATGACATTTTCTATGCGTTTCAGGAAGTTTAATTCCGCTTCAATAATCGAAGTCTGATTTTTCCAAAGTGCTGCCATATGTTGCTGATTTTTCTTGATAAGACTGATGTCTTCCTCGTATTTATCTGCGAAGTGTTGATCTAGGACACCGAACAGACTATTCGCGAGGTAGCCGACCCCATTGATAAAGCCGCGCTTTGATCGCGGTCGGGTGTCGGGTTCATGGTGCAGTAGAATGTTGTTATAATATTGTAATTCCGTGAGCTCGTGCCTCAACTGCAATACGATGCCATCACAATGTGTTTGTTCTTTTATATTCTTGCATAATTTATCTAGGTATCCGATATATTTTGTTAAAGCGTTGGTTCCTTGTTCGTATGGCAATGTGTCGTAATAGACAACAAGGCGCCAGTCATCACGTATCAGATGCATGTCTGTTATACTATCAAAATAAAGACTACGGTTTTGTAGTGGGGTTATGTTATATGCTCCGTGTATAGTAGGTATAATCGTCATAAAGAAGAAAAGTAATGATGTTGCTATTGAAGAGAAGCAATAGCGTTTCGTCTTTCTTGTTTTAGGTGCGTGTTCCTGTTCACGCGAACTAGATGTAACTTGATCGTCGGGTTTTGTTTGATTATTGTTATCTTGCTCTGAGTTAACGGGTAAAATTGATAACTTGACTATAGGGCGTTGCATAAAACCGTTTTTTGTTTTGAGGGTGACGACTCGGACGTAGCCGTCGCTTCCCGGGTGAAGTTGCACCACGCGGCCTAAGGCCCACTTGCCGGGCGGGAGGTTGTCGTCTCTAATGATGACGACATCGTTTTCTTTGATGTTACGTTGCGGTTTCCTCCACTTACTTCTCGCTGCTAACTGAGTTAAATACTCGTTACGCCACCTATCCCAGATATTCTTGAATAATTTCTGAGTAAGATGCCATCTTGTTCTCATGTCCTTTTCTGTTTCGTAGATGTTCAAAGAAGGTCCGCTACCAAGGAAATGTGATGGTGTTAAAATATCTAAATCGTTTGGATCCTCCGTCATGGGGCAAAGTGGTCTTGAATTTAGACACGCTTCTAGTTGACAAAGAAGGGTGGTGTACTCTTCAAAGGTGAGCCTTTGCTCGCCCACCACGCGTTTCAAATGATATTTTAGGCTTTTAACAGCGGACTCAAAAAGTCCTCCAGCTGATGGCCAGCTGGGAGCGTTAAAATTCCAGGTGATGCCCATAGATGTTACTTCTGCTAAAAACTCGTCATTGAATGTTTTCTGTATTTCGCTGTACTCTTGTTGTAGCACACGATTTGCTCCTATGAAGTTCGTTCCTTGATCACTGTAAATGTGGCTAGGGACTCCTCTCCTAGCTACCATCCGCCGGAGGGCGGCCAAAAATGCAGATGTTGATAAATCGGACACAATTTCCAAGTGGACAGCCTTCGTCGCCATGCACACGAAAACTGCCACGTATCCTTTTGTGGTTCTGATACCACGGCCCGTGTTGGCTTTGACTAGGATGTACCCTGTGTAATCAACTCCTACTTGGGAAAATGCTCTTGTAGCGCTGATTCGTGCAGGTGGTAGATCCCCCATGATTTGATGTTGCAGTTCAGGACTGTGCCTTCTGCACTTGATACAGAGGCGAAGGCGTTTCTTGGTCGCTCTTATGCCTCCTAATAACCAATATTTACGCCTCATGATGGCAGTAGTTAACCGAGGCCCACCATGATAACAAAGTTGATGAGCTTCGTCTATAAGGAGTTCTGCTAACTTCGTGTCGTTTGGTATGATAGCGGGATGTTTCATCTCGATATCTATATTGGCATGTTTTAACCTGCCGCCGACTCGCAAAGTGCCTTGCTCATCGATTATAGGATTTAAGTCGTAAATTTTGCTCTTGCTATTGATATGCTTGCTTGCTTTTAATGTATTTATTTCTTCATAGAAATGTTCTTGTTGTACTTGTTGAATAATTTTTAATTTTGCTTCATTTATTTCTTGAATAGTTAGGAAGCTCAGTTTATTTTTCCTGTTTATAAACCGTCTAACCCATGCTAATATTTTTATGATTTTTGGTAATGAACTATATCTTGATAATAGCTCGCTTATAATGCTTTCGCTTGTTAATTTTGATGCATGATAGCTTTGCTTTGTTTTTCTTGCTTCTTGCTCTATTATGTTATCTGATATTACTCCCATTTCGTTAGTACTAATTTCCTTAGATAACCAACTAGGGCCATCCCACCATATTGAATGATTTTTCAGTTGGGATGGTGTTAGTCCTCGGCTTGCACAGTCTGCTGGGTTGTCCTTGGATTGTACATAACGCCAGCAGTTTGATGGCATGTTTTCAGTAACTTGTTTCACCCGGTTGGCTACGAAAGGCTTCCCATCGTTCTGCTTCACCTTGTAGCCAGCCTAACACGGCCATTGAGTCTGTCCATCCGAAAACTTTTATGTTGTAGTTAGGGAGGCATGCGGTAATTTTTGCCATTAACTTGGATAATAACAGCGCGCCGCATAACTCCAGACGTGGTAAAGATGTATTCTTGTTGAGCGGGACTAGTTTTGTTTTTCCCGCAACCAATACTATTGACACAGTATCGCTACGATTGATCTTGCAGTATACGACGCAAGCATATGCTTTTGTGCTTGCGTCGCAGAAACCATGAAGCTCGATTGTGTCTGTTTCATATGTTCCCAACCATCTTGGTACTTGGTAGGTATTAATAGCGTTAAGATCTGATTTGATTTTTACCCATTCTTGGTATATTTCGTCCGGGACGGGTTCATCCCACTGTAATTGTGTTTTCCAAATATCTTGAAATATTATCTTGAGTTTGGTAGAAATCGGAGAAATATGCCCTAATGGATCATATAATTTTGCAATGTCTGATAAAAGAGTCCTTTTTGTTGGACGGGACAAAGATGTATCAAAATTTAATTGAAATGTGAAATAGTCTGTTTTTGGATTCCAGCTGATCCCTAACATCTTAGTAGACTCAGTTTGTTTGAAATTGAATACCATGTTTTCGTCGACGCTGACATCTTTTAATAGTTCGGGAGAGTTGGATTTCCATTTACGAAGGTTGAAGCCTCCTGACTTCAAAAGGTTGATCATATCCTGCTGTAATTGTTTTCCATGTTTGATTGAGTGCGCTCCGTGCACAAGGTCATCCATGTAAAATGACTCCTCAAGCACTTTAGGAGCTTCGCTATTTTGGAAATTTTGTTTTTCATCCCGAGCCAGTTGCTTTAATGTTTGGATGGCGAGGAATGGGGCGGCCTTGGTGCCGTAGGTAACCGTAGTAAGCTGATAAACTTGTAATTTTTTGGAACTATGATCACGCCAAATAATCTGTTGTAATTGTTGGTCGTCTGCGTTGACCCAAATTTGCCTAAACATCATTTCAATATCGCTTGTAAAGGCAAACCTAAATTGTCTCCACTTGATTATTAGACTCTGTAAATCTTGTTGGAGATTTGGACCCTTGCTCATTAAGTCATTAAGACTAGATCCACTGGATGTTTTCATAGCCGCATTGAAGACTACTCGTAATTTTGTTGATGAGGCATGTGGTCTTGTTACGGCATGGTGAGGTAAAAAACTTTGTGGAGAATTTGATTTGACTGCGGGGGTCATGTGACCGAGCTGTAGGTATTGTTTAAGAAATAACTTGTATTGTTCTGAAATATCTGGATGTTTGTTAAAATTCTGTTCTAATTTATAAAATTGTGCAATAGCCTTTCCCTTTGATAAACCCAAATCGGCTTGATAATTTGGCTTCATCGGCAATCGCACCTCGTATCGACCATCTTCTCTTCTTTTGGTTGTTTCTTGATAAAAATTGATGCATCGTTGATCTTCAGATGACATCTCGGATGTTTCATTACTCTCAGTTATTTCTTCTAACTCCCAGAATTTTGATATTTCACTAATATTATGAATGACGACATTACATTGCAGTGTTTGAATATTGCCGCTCAATATCCAACCTAACTGTGTTTGTTGAGCGGTCGTTAAGGTTGAAGTTTCCCTACATATTCCGTCGAGTAATATGATAGAGTACACGTCGGCACCTAATAAAATATCAATAGGGCGACTTATGTTGAAATCGGGATCTGCTAATTTGATTTGATTTAGGTAAGCCCAATCTGGCTTAGAACATGAGTTTGAAGGTAAATGTTTAATTAAATGGTTCATGATTAAGATATCTGTTACGATAGAGTAGTCAGTAACGACTGAAGAACATTTTATAGTGATCATACCCTTTAATTTGCATTCGTTGTCGCCTATTCCTGCTACTACACCCTTACAACTTTTACGTGGTAATTGTAGGATCTCGGCCGCCTTAGAGGAAATCAGAGACGCCTGAGAACCTTGATCCAAAAGAGCCCGCATGGTATGGAATGTTCCATCGGACCCCTGTACTTTGATCAATGTTGTTGGTAAGAGGACCTCAGTCGGTTCCCTTGGGAGTGATACGTGTGAACTACTTTTAACCAATTTCCCTGAATTAGCATTCGAGCTGCCCGCACCTTCATTTACACGTGCAGTGTCCGATGACGAGTGACCGGCTTGTGCAAAGGCGTCGTGCAGCAAGCTGTTATGATCCTTATTGCATTCACGGCAACGTTTATCAGATAAACATTTCCCTTGATGGTGTTTCAAACAATTGGAACACATATCATATTTCGTAATAAGTTTCCGTTTATCGTATGATGACAATTCTAAAAACTTCTGACAATAATATATACCGTGATCATTACTTTTACATAAATTGCATTTATAAAATTTCAAATTGTTAGAATTAGATTTTGGCGTAATATTTTTGAACTTGATGAATACGAATTCTTAACATAGCTAGACTTCTGATTCTGTTGATTGTTATTTGATGTCTTGCTTCCTTCATACTTTTGCGAAGAATTATCTTGTTTTCGACGCGCAGTTTCTAATGTTGTAAATTTTGTCTCGAGAAAATCTAGAAACTCCTGTAATTTCGGTAACTCTCTTGGTTGCTTTACCGATTCAATGTAGTCTGTATATGATTCCATGTCTAGTTTTTGAGACAAAATGTGAACCACTATGGGGTCCCATGTACTTGTGTTAACACCAAGGTTTTTGATAGCGTTGAGACTCTCTGTGGTTGTGTCCAGTATGCGTTTAATGTGAGTTACTGATTGCTGTTGCATAACTGGCAAATTGAGTAAAAGATTAATATGGGATGTAAAAATTAATTTCTTGTTATTGTACCTCTGGTTGAGTATGTTCCAGCAGGTTTTATAGTTATCAGAGCTCACATTTAAATGCTGAATAAGCCGTTCGGCGTCTCCCTTAACCCTACTCTTGAGGTATTGCATTTTTTGGGCGGGCGACATCGACGGATTGTTATGGATGCTTTCGGTAAAAAGATCTTTGAATGATACCCAATTATTGTAATTTCCATGAAACGTTGGAATTTCAATTTTTGGTGTTGATTTCTCCATATGTGCCACTGACCACATGTTTTTGTTAATTGCTTTCTTCATCTTGTTAAATTCCGTTTCATAGGTAGAGTAAGCTTGATCATATTCCTGGTTACGACCTTCCAACTCGCTGTCCAGATCCCAATGCATTGTGTCAATGGTAGACCAGCGGGCCTGTAGGGTACGCAACAAGTCCTCAAATTCCCATTTTTCCGATACTGAATCCAAATCGATAGTTGTTATGGTACGTTGAAACGCCTTGAAGTTGCTGCTTTGTTTTTTCAGCATTTCTTCAGTCTTGCTGGATGTTCCTGAAGATGTCTTGATGGTTGTTGTAGATGCTGAAGGTTGACGAGTATCAGCCTTACCAGTGAAGGTTGGTGGCTTCAATACCGGGGTCCTGGGCCTGTCTGCTGCTATAGGTTGATAATTTTGGATATGCGACCTAACTAACTCGTATCTTTCTCTTACTCGACCTAATTCGTTTGATGTAAAATAACTATGAGACTCATTACCGAACTCCAATAACTTATGATGATTTGTTTCAAATTCGTGAAAATAGCTGTCGAGAATATCTAGCCTACGTTGCAGATATTCTGGTGTTTTACGCTCCGGAGAGTCTTTTTTGAAATTGCTATATACTTGTTCAATAGCGTTAGAAATTTGTTGTTGATTGGCAAAAATATCATCCATGGTAGTCATGATGAAAAGTTGAAATAGAAAGAGACCTTACTTGATAGATCTGGTAAGTGGTGAAGTGAGCGGATATGTCACGCTCACGGTACCTGATGAATAAGGGAGGCCTTGGTGCCCCCTGTACTTGATATTGTCCGGAAACCTTGATAATCCGGGTCTTGATAAATACGTGGGTCTTGATAACCACGTGATTTGTGCACTGCTTCCAATAGTCGCTGAGCGGAACTAACACGTCTAAAGTTCACTGTAACTTAACACGTGAGGTCCCGCTTTTTGGTAAAGCTCGAAGGACCAATGTTCGGGTTGCCGAAACTACACCGAAACTAAGATGATGATAAATAATAAACTTGATTAACTGATAAAAGTATATTGGAAAAAGTAACACAACAATTGATATAAATTTGATGATGTATGATAAAATGAGTAACGCGCGGCGCTCTTGATGACCGATAGCGAACTGAGTATAAAATTGAATAGAATTGCTGAGTTAGGTGAAAATGCTGACACTGTACGATGCTAGCTCGTACAATACCTATTATGAAAATTTAGTTTAATAGGGCTAACCTTTGAACATCCTGAAGTCATCTAGCGACCACTGCTTAGGAGAATCACCCTGCAGCAACGAGAACAGCTTCCACCTGTAGTAGACGTGCGCAGGCGACTGATTCTCAAAGAGAAACGTGATCTACGTGTGTTACCTTTAAAATAGACACATCCGGCTCGAAGGACCATACCTATTATGAATATTTAGTTTAATGGGGCTAACCTTTGAACATCCTGAAGTCATCTAGCAACCACTGCTTAGGAGAATCAACCTGCAGCAACGAGAACAGCTTCCACCTGTAGTAGACGTGCGCAGGCGACTGATTCTCAAAGAGAAACGTGTTCTACGTGTGTTACCTTTAAAATAGACACATCCGGCTCGAAGGACCATACCTATTATGAAAATTTAGTTTAATAGGGCTAACCTTTGAACATCCTGAAGTCATCTAGCGACCACTGCTTAGGAGAATCACCCTGCAGCAACGAGAACAGCTTCCATCTATAGTAGACGTGCGCAGGCGACTGATTCTCGAAGAGGAACCTGAAGAAGGGGTTGTTCATCTCCTTGTTCATGATCATGGCCTCGAACATGGGACCCTCGCGGATCACGAAATAGATATATCCGGCTCGAAGGACCATACCTATTATGGAAATTTAGTTTAGTGGGGCTAACCTTTGAACATCCTGAAGTCATCTAGCGACCAATGCTTAGGACAATCATGCGCAGGCGACTGGTCCTTAAAGAGGAACGTGATCTACGTGTGCGTAGGCTGACTCTCCTTTGAATAAGACATATCCGGCTCGAAGGACCATACCTATTATGGAAATTTAGTTTAGTGAGGCTAACCTTTGAACATCCTGAAGTCATCTAGCGACCACTGCTTAGGAGAATCACCTTGCAGCAACGAGAACAGCTTCCACCTATAGTAGACGTGAGCAGGCGACTGGTTCTCGAAGAGAAACGTGATCTACGTGTGTTACCTTTGAAATAGACACATCCGGCTCGAAGAACCATACCTATTATGGAAATTTAGTTTAGTGGGGCTAACCTTTGAACATCCTGAAGTCATCTAGCGACCACTGCTTAGGAGAATCACCCTGCAGCAACGAGAACAGCTTCCACCTGTAGTAGACGTGCGCAGGCGACTGGTTCTCGAAGAGGAACCTGAAGAAGGGGTTGTTCATCTCCTTGTTCATGATCATGGCCTCGAACATGGGACCCTCGCGGATCACGAACTCCACCATGCGGTGGATCAGCATTAGGATGTTTCTGCAATGTTATTAATTTTATTTTATTATTTATATATTTTTTTTTATATATTTTTTTAATTTATAGTTTTTTGTTTTTTTTATATTTTTTTTATTTTATATTTGTGTTTATTTTTTGTTGTTGTTATTTTTTTTTTTATATTTATTTAATCACATGCACATTTTAAATCTACATAGGTATTTAAAAATTTACCTTTGCATTTCGTTATTATCATGAATCATTTGAAACTAACCGATAAATAAAAAGAGTGAAAACTGAATTATTTTACATATTTTTATCGAACATTAAGAACAGAATATACGAAGAAAAACGACTGTAATATTTGTTTTTTTTTTTGTTTATTATCAAATTTAAATTACTATCAGAAGAATAAGAATCTCTTACTTTCACGAATTGCCAATTCTTACCTTTCTGTAGGCACCACCACTTTAACAATTGACTGTGATAATATCTGTTCATAATTTTCTTTATCTTCCGGATCACTGGGGTAATATTCTGTAGGTCGCACGCGTGGTATCTGAAATGTATAAAAAAGATACCGATAAATGTAAAAAATAAAAAATTAAATTTATCAATACGTAATTCGTTATACAATAGTCCAAGAAATTCAATTAAAGCCTGACCAGAAATATAAAAACCCTGAATTAGAAGCAGCACTTACGCGTTTTATATTGCAACATTATTGAAAGCAGTAGCGGATTTAAAGGGTGGGAGCACGGGGGCACGTGCCCCCCCCTCCAAATCACCGACTGCTATTTTTTGTGTACATACTGTGGAAGCAGGTTCCATAACAGTACATATCATATTAAGATTCGATTTGATAAAATAACAGGATTTAGTAACAATAGTTTCTTTGTTACAAGTTTATTTCCAAAAAATTAATCCGCCACCATTAGTGATGTGCCGTTTTTGGAAAACGGTGCCCTTCCCAGAAAAAAGGAACCTACTGGATCCGCCCTTGATTGAAAGTCAAACTTTGACAGGAAAAATTACAGATAGGTTTTTATCGAACATTAAGCCAGAATATACGAAGAAATTAGTTCCATTGCTTTTCCGCAACATGGCGTTTTTTTTTATATTCCTGGTCGAGCTATAAATTACTATAATTAAACAAAGAATTTTTTTTTAAGTCACAATTTTTTTTTTTTGCAAGCCCTTTATGTCCCATTGCTGGGCAGAGCCTCCCCTAATAATAAACTAAAATCTGTTCATAACCTTTTCTTTAAGGTTTCCGGTACAAAGCTGGGCCCAAGACGCTGGCCGCATTGCCGTGTATGAACGGCAATAGCGACCCTTTGCAAACTAAAATTTAAAATAATTGAACAAAAATTTAAAGACGGCGGGATGTAGATGTCACGGGCGGGATCTCACCTGGCCCCAGCCAGTTACCTTGCTGGCGAGATGTTTGGGCGGCTGAGCGTTGAAGGGCAGCCCCGAGCGCGGCGGCGGCTGGCAGGGCTGCTGCAGCGACGGCGGGATGTAGATGTCACGGCCGGGATCTCACCTGGCCCCAGCCAGTTACCTTGCTGGCGAGATGTTTGGGCGGCTGAGCGTTGAAGGGCAGCCCGAGCGCGGCGGCGGCTGGCAGGGCTGCTGCAGCGACGGCGGGATGTAGATGTCACGGCCGGGATCTCACCTGGCCCCAGCCAGTTACCTTGCTGGCGAGATGTTTGGGCGGCTGAGCGTTGAAGGGCAGCCCCGAGCGCGGCGGCGGCTGGCAGGGCTGCTGCAGCGACGGCGGGATGTAGATGTCACGGCCGGGATCTCACCTGGCCCCAGCCAGTTACCTTGCTGGCGAGATGTTTGGGCGGCTGAGCGTTGAAGGGCAGCCCCGAGCGCGGCGGCGGCTGGCAGGGCTGCTGCAGCGACGGCGGGATGTAGATGTCACGGGCGGGATCTCACCTGGCCCCAGCCAGTTACCTTGCTGGCGAGATGTTTGGGCGGCTGAGCGTTGAAGGGCAGCCCCGAGCGCGGCGGCGGCTGGCAGGGCTGCTGATGCGACGGCGGGATGTAGATGTCACGGCCGGGATCTCACCTGGCCCAGCCAGTTACCTTGCTGGCGAGATGTTTGGGCGGCTGAGCGTTGAAGGGCAGCCCCGAGCGCGGCGGCGGCTGGCAGGGCTGCTGCAGCGACGGCGGGATGTAGATGTCACGGCCGGGATCTCACCTGGCCCCAGCCAGTTACCTTGCTGGCGAGATGTTTGGGCGGCTGAGCGTTGAAGGGCAGCCCCGAGCGCGGCGGCGGCTGGCAGGGCTGCTGCAGCGACGGCGGGATGTAGATGTCACGGGCGGGATCTCCCCTGGCCCCAGCCAGTTACCTTGCTGGCGAGATGTTTGGGCGGCTGAGCGTTGAAGGGCAGCCCCGAGCGCGGCGGCGGCTGGCAGGGCTGCTGCAGCGACGGCGGGATGTAGATGTCACGGGCCGGGATCTCCACCTGGCCCCAGCCAGTTACCTTGCTGGCGAGATGTTTGGGCGGCTGAGCGTTGAAGGGCAGCCCCGAGCGCGGCGGCGGCTGGCAGGGCTGCTGCAGCGACGGCGGGATGTAGATGTCACGGCCGGGATCTCACCTGGCCCCAGCCAGTTACCTTGCTGGCGAGATGTTTGGGCGGCTGAGCGTTGAAGGGCAGCCCCGAGCGCGGCGGCGGCTGGCAGGGCTGCTGATGCGACGGCGGGATGTAGATGTCACGGCCGGGATCTCACCTGGCCCCAGCCAGTTACCTTGCTGGCGAGATGTTTGGGCGGCTGAGCGTTGAAGGGCAGCCCCGAGCGCGGCGGCGGCTGGCAGGGCTGCTGCAGCGACGGCGGGATGTAGATGTCACGGCCGGGATCTCCACCTGGCCCCAGCCAGTTACCTTGCTGGCGAGATGTTTGGGCGGCTGAGCGTTGAAGGGCAGCCCCGAGCGCGGCGGCGGCTGGCAGGGCTGCTGCAGCGACGGCGGGATGTAGATGTCACGGCCGGGATCTCCACCTGGCCCCAGCCAGTTACCTTGCTGGCGAGATGTTTGGGCGGCTGAGCGTTGAAGGGCAGCCCCGAGCGCGGCGGCGGCTGGCAGGGCTGCTGCAGCGACGGCGGGATGTAGATGTCACGGCCGGGATCTCACCTGGCCCCAGCCAGTTACCTTGCTGGCGAGATGTTTGGGCGGCTGAGCGTTGAAGGGCAGCCCCGAGCGCGGCGGCGGCTGGCAGGGCTGCTGCAGCGACGGCGGGATGTAGATGTCACGGCCGGGATCTCACCTGGCCCCAGCCAGTTACCTTGCTGGCGAGATGTTTGGGCGGCTGAGCGTTGAAGGGCAGCCCCGAGCGCGGCGGCGGCTGGCAGGGCTGCTGCAGCGACGGCGGGATGTAGATGTCACGGCCGGGATCTCACCTGGCCCCAGCCAGTTACCTTGCTGGCGAGATGTTTGGGCGGCTGAGCGTTGAAGGGCAGCCCCGAGCGCGGCGGCGGCTGGCAGGGCTGCTGCAGCGACGGCGGGATGTAGATCGGCACAGGCGGGATCACCACAGCCTTGCCCCAGCCCAGCTTCATCTCATAGTTCATTATTTCTTTGCCTGGTTAAAGAGACGCATTTTGAGATTCAAGTGCGAGTGAGGCCGCAGGCCGAGCTCCGTCTCGTGAGCAAACAGCGAGGCGAGGCCACAAGCCGACCCCCTCCCTCCCTTTCCTTGACCAATGAAATGGCCATGCAAAGTCGCGAGGCCACAGGCCGAGCCCTTTTCCCCCTTCCTTTTGTTTATAAAAGAGGGGTTTGGGGCTGAAGGCCGAGCTCTTCCCCCCTTCCCATTTTTTTCATAAATGAGAGGTGTGAGGCCGACGTCTGAACTGAATGGCTAGGCCACAGGCCGAGCCCATTCCCCCTTCCCATTTTTTGCGAAAGTGACATTATGCTAAAATGACATTTTTGAGAAAGTGACATTGTGCGAAAGTGATATTGTGCTATTTTTCACGATGACATTTTGCGAAAGTGACGTTTTGCGTCAAAACCGCCCCGTCCTCCCTTTCCTTGAAATTCCTTTCGATGAAATGGCCATGCAAAGTAGCGAGGTCGCAGGCCGAGCCCTTCCTCCCCTTCCTTTTGTTTATAAAAGAGGGGTATGAAATGAGGGATCTGAGGGCGTAGTCTGAACTGAATGCATATCTTGACATTCATTTGACGTAACGTCGTATTGGGATCGCTCCAAACTGATAAAAAAATCTTCCAACTCACCATTAATCCTAGCGAGCGCCCGCTCCCCGTCCTTCCTGGACATGAAGGCCACGAAGCCGCAGTTCCGGCCGCGCGCCTTCTCCTCGTCGGAGCGCGGCCACATGATCTTGATGCTGGCCAGCGGTCCGTAGCGACCAAATATCTCCATCAGTTGCTGCTCTGTTATCTGTTACGAAGACAATTTGTTTGTTTATGATACGTTGTCACGTCTTTATCGCTTACTAGGTAGACAGAGCCAGGAGTCGTGAAACTTGAAGGCAAATAATAAAATAAAAAAAATATTTAAAAGTAGCTTTTGCCTGCGGCTGCGCCCGCGTAAATTTTCCAAGGGAACAGTGCTTTTTCCCGGGATGAAAGATACCTATACAAAATTTCAGGAAAATTGGTTCATTAGATAAAGCGTGAAAAGGTAACAAACAAAGAATAAACAACCAAACAAACTCACTTTCGCATTTAGAATATTAGCATCGATAAAATATTACTATTAGTTAAGATGAACTTCCTTGATTTTGTTTTAATTAATAAAAGAATGAAGGTAATTGAGTAATCGTCTTATAGAGTGTGTTATTACTAACAGTGGTGTCAAATTTTATTCAAGTCGCCTAAAGGCATCTGACATGACTTTTACGACTACCGCCATCTAGTGGCAGTAGCCGTATACACACTAGTTAACTAAACAGTCATCATTGGATGACTGTTTAGTTAACTAGTGTGTGTGCAGCAGTGGCGTGGGGTGAAAATATACAAAGGTGAAGCCACAGTGCATGTCGAGTATGATAAAAGTGGCTTTAAAAAAAGCCGTTTAAAGCACTCACACGCGGATTATAAATATATAGAAAAAAACCGGCCAAGTGCGAGTCAAACTAACTAAAAGACCAACTAGTTTCAAAAACAAACTTAACTTTGCAGTTTGATCCCTAACAGATTCACACTGAATCCAGCGCAAAAATAAGTTTGTAACACTTTTTTTTAGGCTTCCAAAAACATATTTACAATTTTCAGATTTATTCCTGTATAAGTACTGTTAGACCTTACTTTTTGCCAAATTTCATAATTTTAGGTCAACCTATGGGGTCATACCTAAATTATGAAATTTACAAAACCTATGGGGTACTTACCCCATAGATTTTGATTGCTGCCTGAAATCGCAAAATATTATCGCGTTGACGTATAATTTTGATTATTTTTTTGGTGATCTTTCACCAAAAAAATAATCAACCGTGGATCCGAGTTCAATAGTAATTTTAACTTGATACCTTTATGCGTTTCATATCGCGATGAGCCATGAGAGATGTTTAATGATATATTTTTTATTTTCGAACGATTGTTTTGAGAACGAGGTTAACTCATTTAATAGGTAATCTGTAAGACAACAACCTATTTGTTGTTGTTCGACAAGAAACAAAAATAAACGTTTACCTTTACAATGAAACAATCCATAAACACTATACAATGTACACATAACACTTGGCACGTAAAATTTCACCACTTTCGATTCTTATAAACTATATAATATACCACAATCAAGTTAATCACATATCACAACAATAGATAATTAGCGTTCGCCGTGAGTGCAAAATGCAAATGCGCGCAAATCAATCAAAATAACCAAGACTAGGTGACATTAGACATTCGCGGATAATCGCTGTGATTGGACTAAAATTTTTCAAACGAACCAATAAGGTTTCGTTGGAGGCGATCGGCTATCGGCTTAATCGCTGGTCTATATCGACGAGTGGTTGCATTATGTAGTTGTAATGTCATGGTGTGTGTGTCACCATACATTTCAATTTTACAAATACCCAATATTATTACCGAGTTACTACCGCGGCTCGCGACCTGCGATTGAAATCGTGTGTGTGGCATTTGCGCTGTTTCGAATACATTGCGCAAATTGTATCCAGCTATTGAAGAATATTTTTGTAAAGCGCGCAATATAATTATATGCGCGCTATGTAATTGTATTTCGCGCTCATATTAAAATATCTAAGTTAATGCCGTGGATCGTCGGCTTATGGTTTGTTATATGATTATAGATTTTTGTGCAAGTGTAGGCCGCAAGATTAAGCTATTATTGTTAGTCATAAAAATAATGTATATATTAGAAACTGCCAAGGGAAGCCGGTAGGAATCGTGTTGTAAGGACGCTTCGCCACTGGTGTGCAGGTTTCCTCTCAATGTTTTCCTTCACCGGAAGCAGGTGGTGGTCTATGAGAAAACTACAATACATGAGTCAGATTGGTCTGCAAACTCATGTGACACAGGTAGGATTTGAACCTGGGTCTTACCCGACCTCAGGCGGGTATCATTACCACTTGGCCACCACCGCTTCAATTAATATTGAATAAGGTGCTTGACACAACTGAACTATGGACTGACGATGTTATCTCCCTAAACACTTGATTTAATACTTAGAGCATTAAAAAAAAAAAAATTACCTTTGGATTAAGGTTGCCTAAATATAAGTTAGTAGTGTTAGGGTCCCCGGTGTCGTAGGAGCCGATGTCGGGAATGACGTCGACCACCGGTTCGACCCCCACCACTCCTCGCTCCCGCAGCACATTCTTGTACTTGTGACGTTCTGATCTCTCCTCTTGTATCCTAGCAAAAGAAAACAAACCATAATTGCAAGAGAAATCAAAACACTAAGACAATAGAGCTGGTAAAAGTGCTATGGAATTGAAAAAAAGTTCCTCAAATTACTTTAAGTCTCTTTTTCTACTGCTTCTGCTTAACTAGCTGATCACTTCAATCTTGATTCTCTATGATGAAAGAAATGAGGTAGTTAGATTAACTCTAGTGGACTATTCATTGCACAAACTACAATAGCAAGAGCGACAAATATAAAATGATGACACAGCCCAAGATTAATTTTAAGCAAGATAAGGATTTTTAAGAACAAAAAGTAGCGTCATCTCGTGTCGGAGGCAAAGATCTTCGGGTCGCTGCACCGCAGTAGTAACTAAGGAGTTTTAAGAGGTTACAATCATGGTCAAGATCACAATGGTCCAATAATCCATGAAAATAGCTATTATAGATAACACTAGCACCCCGCGGCTTCGCACGGAAGGTACACACATAAATTGTAGCCTATGTCACTCAGGCATAATGTAGCATTCTATTGGTGACAGAATTTATAAAATCAGTTCAGTAGTTCCGAAGATCATCCCCTACAAACAAACTTACAAACGCTTCCTCTTTACAGTGTTAGTATGATTCAATAGCGGGGAGAGTAGGATAGTCAGACTTACTGTCTCAATTCCTCCTTGAACAGCTCCAGGTTACTCTTCTTCTTGTCCTGCCCCTTCAGCTTCGCGCGCGAGCGGCCCGGCGGCTCGGGCCGCGCGCCCAGACTCCGGACCACATCTGCCTCTACAAAGCTGCTTCGCTTCTCATCCAGCCGAGACACGGGCTTGTAGAGCTTGCCTCGCTCTGACGTGTCTTCCTCTGTATCAATCAAACAAATAAATAAGCCTTTAATCCTAAAATTAATATAAGTACTACATTACTATTACTACAATATGGCGTGCCCTGCACTTCTCCCCCATTTTGTTTGCGGATTGGGATGCTATGACTATAAAAAGCACTCATTGACATGTTATTGACGTATTCACAGATGTAGTAGTAGGTAAATATGACACACACTTCCCGTCCATATGACACTTCTTGTAGGTCAGTTTGGCAATTGGCATAAGCCTCTCCCAGCCGTCTGAATTCTAGTTGACTGGACCAGAATACAGACCAAACACAAACTTTGCGTTTGCTTTGTGAAACAGAATGGAGATAAACATACACATATATTTTGGATAAATTATGTAGGTATTAGTAACTTATCAATACAAACTTTTTCCATTTGGTATACTGTAAAATTCTAATTGCTTCAAAAAAATCAAATATTTCAAAGAGATTACAGTAAAATGTACTCACTCCTTGCTCCGGCATCATAGGTGCCAGCCTTCACCCATACTTTGGAAGTAGGGGTTGGCACCTCTTGAAATGTCTCAACAAATTCTTTGAATACCTACAGGATAGGGAAAACATTAATGATAGTTTGAACAGTTTTATATTCTTTGCTTTATCGATTTCAAGACAGACTGATATCATTCAAACTCAAGACATATTGGAACAATTGCATCAAACCAGAAAATACTCAATAAATAAACTAATGTATAAGATATAAGTAACTATTGGAGAGGAAACATAATAAGATGCTGTGGAATTAACTGCATACTAAAAATTGTTTTTAATCAGAATATAGATAAGGATTAACATTGAATATTATCCTAACTAATATTATAAATGTGAAAGTGAGTTTGTTTGTTTGTTACCTCTTCACGCTTCATGCACTGAACCAATCTTCCTGAAATTTTGCATACACATAGTAAGCAGTACGGAGAAGGACATAGCAGGGCTAAGGAAAAAGCACTGTTCCCGTGGGAAATTCACGCGGGCGAAGCCGCGGCCGAAAGCTAGTTTTATATAAGCTTCATTTGATTAGCAGTCCCAGGACTACAAATAGATATAGGCATATTAAGATATTGTAGCTATGGTCCAGATTCCAACCTCAAATATTTACTTACATGAGCCGCAGCTTCCTCCTCTTCTTTTTTTCGTAACTCCTCCAACTCCCTCTTGGATAATCCTCGAGAACTCATGATGTTCGTTATTTATGAGGCTTCCACAAATGTGCTTCCTACAACCCGGCTGTAATGATTTTGCTGCTATCATTTGCAAATTGTCCTCATGCTTAACTACTCATTTCATAAAATATTAAAAGACAATAAATATTTTATTAAATAGAAGACACAATCTAAATTAATATTTTAGATAGGTAGTGCAGAATTTTTTGACAATTTTTTCCATTTTCACAGGGTTGCCAGATGGAATTTTCTATTTCTCCCCAAAATTGAAATTATATTTCTCCAAAACGATACTATTTTCTTTAATTTTACCCAAAGGCCCAACCGGTTTTTTATCCGGTTCCTAACGGCTGATGAGCTTTTTTTATTTTTTTCAACAACAAGATGGAAGGAATTCAAGGAATCGAACCAGAAACGTACGAATAAATATTATTTGAACGTTCGAAAACGTACAGAGATCTACGTTAGAAAACGATTGTTATATTAAACGTCTTGCACGTTTGTAAGATGCATGTTCGTGTCATTACAATAAGAAAGGATGCGTCCCAAACCTAAAAAAAATACCCAAAATTCTCCACGAGATTTATTTTTTCTCCAAACATTTCTCCAAAAATTCAATTTCTCCAAAATTTCTCCAAGAGTCAAATTTTTACCCAGAATTGCGAAAAAAATACCCAATCTGGCAACCCTGGATGTCAAGACAAGACGCGTCAACTCAATCTTCCCGACGACAGTGACATTGACAGTACTGAGTGGTAGTAGTGCAAGGAGTAGTGGTACTGACCATGGAAGTAATAATTATTACTTCCATGGTACTGTACTGACTGACTGAGTTTATACCTGTCATTGTCATGTCGTTTTCGTCTTGCCATGGAAGTAATAAGTACTTACTACTTCCATGCGTCTTGCATAGTCAATGACATTCTAATACACATTGTCATTGTGCATAGTGATGTTCATGGGCATTTTCATTAATTAGTAACCGCTCGTATTTTTTTTCAAAAACGTGTTTTATGTATTTGTTTAAATGAAATTGTATAGTCCAATTATTATAGATTTATGTGAAATATGAAATACAGTAAAATATTATTTAGTTTTGGCTAAAAAATAAATAATAGCCGACGCTGTGGCAAAATTATGTCCGTATTGTGACAATTTAAAAAAAATCGTAGCTATTTAACTATTTCAATTTTCTAAATTTCCTATGCCTTATCTTGTTCTAATTACATTTATAAACTAATTTATTAGGAAAAGTTTATTTTCTTTCAGTAATTTAGTAAATTAACATCCTTTAACTGTCAGTTTTGCCATAATTGATGCCAAGCTATAAGATATTTTTAGAATCATTGGATAATACTTTATGATTTTATCAAATGAGTATTAAAAACGTAAACTTAAGAAAAAATACTACAAGAATTATATAAAATAAAATTACTTCCTAATAAATATCCCTTAAATAAAAATAAAATATTTCACTGTTATTTTGGGGACAGTGACAAAACGGACTGTCACATAATTATTAGGGCGAGTTCAGAAATAACAAAAATATAAATATAATTTTATGATGTCGATATGTTACTATTGTAAGTTGTTTCTTTTTCATATTTATATATCTAAGACAAATCAAGTTATGAATAAAACAACCTTTTTTTGCAAAATGTTAATTTATTCATCAATATATGATTATATATAGTACGGGCAGTTATGTAATTGACCTTTAAATTTTTCATTAAGCTATGAGCTTCATGTCATATGTTCCTTGAGTGATTCTAAGCATTTTGAGCCCGGGGGGCAAAAAGAATCATGCGGCTACCAGGGGCTGGGGGCCCACAAAGGTGACCACCACCCGTCAACTTTTGAAAAAATCTGTTCTCGTCCAGGTAGCTACTAGGGCAAATTTGGTATCATTTTCGTATAAACCAAAGACGTAGAATTCATTTCTGATATTTATTATTTACAGTTTTATAGTAATTTTACGAGAAAAACATAAAAATGTGAAAAATGTCGTTGATGATTTTTGCTTTGAGAGCTTATAATTTTTGTATATTGTCAAATAATATCAAACAAAAAATACTATATTAAAGCGCATTTCATGCAGATTATAAAAATATATTCTGTTTAATATCCTACTATACAAAAATATGGAGAAAAAAAATCTGACAACCGCAGCGCGGGTAGCTACCCGTCTAGCTGGATTCGCACTAGGCGGCTCATTTATTTTATTACGTATAGTCCGGTCATTTTATGTTTTCAGAAAAACTAATTGATAAAGTTTTGAAACTTGTGTGACATATACCTTCGGTTGTGGTGTTCAACGCTCACTACCCTCCCCTGCCCTCCCCCTGACGCTACCCCCGCTTTACTCTGAAATCTTTTACCGGTTATTTCACTTTTTCTCGAAAACTTATAGATACGAAAAAGGTGTTAAAGGTACCTAAAAAGAGGGGTATTGTTGCAGTTTTACTATTATATCTCGAAAAAGACCCAGTATTTCGAAAACATAGTACTATTAAAAGTTTTAGAGCATTAAATTTTCCGTTTAATGGGACTAAATATATATATCGGACCACTCGGTCCAATACTAGTGCTCATCGAAATTGCACAAATCCCACATACTCGTATATTGTAAATGTGAAAGTTTAGATGTATGTTTGATACTCAACTACGCAAAATTTACTGGACGGATTTTGATGAAATTTGGTATACGGGTAGAAAAATACCGGGAATAGCACATAGGGTACTTTTTATCCCGAAATACCTACGGAAGTAGGGCCCCGAGGCGCAGCTAATATAGCATTTTTCATAGGTATGGAAAACTTGCTACGCCTCGGGGTTCCGCTCATTTGGGAATTTCGGGATAAAATTATCTTTTGTGATTTTTCAAGACTTTCTCTATTTGTGTACTAAAGTTCATCGAGATCCGTCCAGTAGACTTCGTGTGATCGAGTGACAAAAATGTCAAGTTTGTGTGGGAACTTTATCATTTATAATATACTAGATGCGCCCCGAGGCTTCGCTCCTGTTAGAATTTCAGAAAAAAAAGTAGATTATATGCATTTTTAGGTTTAAATCTACTTATGTACTAATTTTCGTCAAAATATGCTCGGTAGATTTTGTGTAATTGAGTAACAAACATACATATTTTTACGTATAGATGCCTCGGATGTATGTTTGTAACTCAGTTACACAAAATCTACCGATCATATTTCGTCGAAAATTAGTTCACGAGTAGAGTTAAACCTAAAAATGCATATAATCTACTTTTTTTCTGATGATGGGATGGTATTAATAAGTGTTGACAACAATTGGTAAGCGATAGAACTTGTTGGAAAAATAAAGAGGAGTCTTTTTTATTTTGTGTGAAGGACTAACACATATCATTTCAAACTTTTGCATTTCATACGAGCTGTGCCTTATGGTACCACTTTCTTAAGAATTTAGGGATAAAAGTATTGTATTCAGTTAATTCAAGATGTAATCTACTAGCGGTCCACCCCGGCTTCATCCGTGATACATAAATAGCCTATGTTACTCAGCGACAACGTAGGTACGTTTCCAACGATGAAATTTTTTTTTGAATTGGCTCAGTAGTTTTTGCGTCTACTAACTAACTCTTTTTGAGTCTACTAGTCATAATACGAAATCTTTCCTCTTATAATATGTATTAGTGTAATTAGTATACTAAATTTCATGAAAATTTTGCGTGAAAGAATAACAATCTATTTGATTATCTTTATATCGTCACCATGAATATATTTTCGTATTCAACATTTGTTATTTCTATTATAGTAAAATAGTTCTTAAAAATATAAATATTATGATTGCAATAATTAGAATAAATAAAAGGAACGGTTTACGAGGACTTACTGGGAAGAACTCATTGACTCATCGACGCCGCGTGGGCATTAATATTTTTTTTAGAATGGAAATTCTACCTTAATGTTATCCAAACATAATATTTTCGTAATCTAGAATAAATATTCTTATTACTTATATTTTTTTATTGTGATTTACCCATATTATACAAAGTTGTAGCACTTTAAACCGAAAATTGATATTTATGTTTTTTTTATTTTTTAACAAAAATATGGATTTTTTCTATGAAATGGTCTTTGATATATGCAAAAATGATACGAAACACGATATAATACTAAAACTGGATCGGTTTGGATTTTTTATTTTTATGGAAGCGTATACGGTGCATACTTCCTGCTCGGATCCCATTGGACCAAATGGGTCGTACCACAGAATTATCGGGCTTAAAATGCTTGATTTGATCCAAGGAACACCTCTGAGAAGTTTCAAAACATACTCCAAAAGTCCAGAGTACATGTCTGTTACAAAGACCATTTTGTAAGATAAATCGCTGCGGCTGACGCGTCGTATAGAGCGAGTCTAGCTGAGCGGGTACGCGCTGCGATGATCAATTTTTTTTCTCCATATTTTTGTATAGATGGATATTAAAACGTTTATATTTTTAAAATCTGCATGAAATGCGCTTTATTACAGTATTTTTTGTTTGATGTTTATTGTCACTATACAAAAATTATAAGCTCTCAAAGCAAAAATCTTCAACCAAAATTTTCACATTTTTACGTTTTTCTCATAAAATTACTATAAAATTGTAAATAATTAATATTAAAAATGAATTCTACGTCTTCGGTTTATACGAAAATGATACCAAAGTTGCCCTAGTAGCCACGTGGACAAGAACAGATTTTTTCAAAAGTTGACGGGTGGCGGTCACCTTTGTGGGCCCCCAGCCGCTAGTAGCCGCATGATTCTCTTTGCCCCCCGGGCTCAAAATGCTTAGAATCACTCAAGGAACATATGACATGAAGCTCATAGCTTAATGAAAAATTTAAAGGTTATGTATGGGAGCATTACATAACTGCCCGTACTATATAGCGTTGTTTTACTGTTTTAATAATTCTGTAATGAAAAGAATACCGACAGACTTACGTTGCTATCAGTTTAGCAAAAATAAACAAACAACGGTGTAATTAAATAGTTAAGTTTAAATAATTTATAAAAAATAATTATAGTATAAATGTTGTTTTCAAATTAATTGCCAGTTTTAGTGCAATACAATTTGCACTAAAACTGATAATTAATGTCGGTAGGTAAATATAAAAGCAATGAGACATCTTGTGAACTAAGCTTTATGGCGTCAGTTTTGTTACATTTCCAGGTCGGTGTATATGTGACGGTCGAATATGTCACATTACGGACGTCACATTTTCGTAGGAAAGATTTTGAAATATTCACGATAAATCATTTTAAATTTGTAATGGGCATGTGTAATTACATTAAAGTCATTAGTTGCCTAACGCATTTGGAGAACAACACAACGATATGATAATCATAATGTAAAAAATACAGTAAAATGTACAAACCTGACTCCACAAATGACACCGTTTTCGAGTCACACAACATCGCAACGTACACCGTGTTTTGAGCACTGAACGTACTTTTTAAAAGCGGCACCGACAGCGGAGATATTGTTGCCATTTAAATAATAGGAAAAACATACTCTTTACTTTTCAAGTTTGGGTAGAAATTTCGTGACAAGTCGGACATGTCCGGTGAGACCGATATTTTGCATTTCAGAATTTAAAGTTTTATTAAAATATTATTGCTAGAAAAATACTTTCATTTTAAGTTTTTAGAAGAATATACTTTTATATTTAAATTGAATAAAACATTATGCGGGATAACTGTTCAGAAAAAAGTAAAATCACAAGTTTTTTTGAGCAAACTGACTTGGGGACACCCGAATTTGACATACCTTGACTCTTTTTAATTTCTTTTCTTTTCATGTTGTTTGATTAAACTTATTATTGAAATTTCGATTTGATAATTTATTGTATGTAGAATCATAATAAATTAAAATTATTCATAAAAATGATTAAAGGGATATAGAAAAAAAAATTTGAATTCAAGGGACAGATAAAAAATGGGGTGGTAACAAAATAATGAAAATGCCCTCATCATCATTAGCACAGAGTAGAGGTGTTCGTTATAGCAGACAGCATTTAATATAACTCGTTATAAAAATATAACGAATAGCACTGCTATTCAAATAACACTGTAGTCTGCTATTGCTATATTCTGCTAACTGCTATATTCATCGCACGAGCTGCGATCGCGACAGCCGCGATCGCGGAATCTCGACCGCGATTTACTACTAGCATCGCTAGTTCACTACTCTATGCGCCATCTATCGGACGATACAAATAATAATGAGAAATTTAAAGTTTTCTTTTACTAATTAAATTCGTCACAATTTGTCAAAATTTAATGTTTCTAAATGAAAACAAACAAAAATTCTTTTAAATTCGTTTAAAGACTTAAATATTATTTTTTTTTATAACTTTTTTTGTAAATGTTGCGTTACATTGTACATGAATCCCAAATTCAAAACAAGAAACAAGAGCGCAAGCGCGTCGCCTTTATTTAATGGAACAGAGACACACACGAGGTAGGCGACTAGGCGTTACAGCATTTACAGCAGTTATAGCAACAGCAGTTAACATAATAGGTTATGAAAATACAGCAATAGCAGTATAACCGTTACAAAAATATAGCAGTTTGGAACACCTCTAGCACAGAGTACTATATACTAGTGATGTTTTGATATACCGAAATATATCGACATTCCCTCATGGAAAATTAACGATATCGAAATACACATAAGTGATGGTGATGTATAGCCTGACCAGGAATATAAAAACCCTCGCAATGTTGCGGAAAAGCAATAGAACTAATCCTAACTAATATTATAAAAGCGAAAGTGAGTTTGTTTGTTTGTTTGTTTGTTACCTCTTCACGCTTCATGTACTGAACCAATCTTCCTGAAATTTTGCATACACATAGTTAGAAGTACGGAGATGGACATAGGGTACCTTTCATCCCGGGAAAAAGCACTGATCCCGTGGGAAGAGAAATTCACGCGGGCGAAGCCGCGGGCAAAAGCTAGTTTCTTATAATGGCAACTAATTTAAAAACCCACCATGTCATTTCTCCTGTCAAAGTTTGACTTTCAACCAAGGGCGGATCCAGTATTTTTATTTCTGGGAAGGGCATCGTTTTCCTCTCTCAAGAATATTTCCGAGAAATTTTAAGGAAGTTTCCGTTTGTTCTATGAAAATTTAGAGAACGGCACAGCAGTAATGGTTGTGGATTATTTTTTTGGAAATAAACTTGTAAGAAACTATTACTACTAAATCCTCTTATTTTAACAACTCGAATCTTAATTTGATATGTCCTGTTATGAAACATGCCTCCACAGTATGTACACAAAATAGCAGTCGGGTCGGGAAGTGTTTGGGGGGGGCACGTGCCCCCGTGGTCCCACCCTATAAATCCGCTAAGTACTGCTTTTAATAATGTTGCAATATAAAATGCATAAGTGCCGCCTCTTATTCAGGGTTTTTATATTTCTGTCGGCGCAAATGTACTGGAGCCATAATAAGGTTTGGACTAGTGCCGCATCATGCGTCTTTTTTTCTTTTTTTTTAAACCAGGGCGGCTTACTGCTGCTAAAGTCGTTATTAAGCAGAAGTAGTCAAGTGAACGTAGTGATTATATGCTCTTTGGTCAAGTGCGTCAAGTCCGATGCCTTTAGGCCTAAGAAAAATAATATAATCTGTTTTTAATCTGAGCTTTAGGAATTTAAGAAAAATCAAACACCGTTTGATAGCTAGGCTAAGGCCAGGCCAAGGATTATTATATTCTAACTTGATAAAAAAAAAGACAGATTCGATTGGATGTTTCAAATAAAAATTGGTGTTTAGTTTTACACTTCTGTTTATATTCATATTTACAATTTTACAAAGTTAAAATACCAAACAGGGGTTTTCATATGCTTATTACTGTCATCTTAATAATCCAACTAATGAACTAAATCACATACATAAAATCACTGAATATAGTAAACATCAGATAAAACAATGATCATTTAAAATGCTAACCAATGTACACAATATCATAAAATTGAATTTTTGGTTTTCCAAATTAAAAAATATGTTTTTAATAAAATACTCAATTTTAATTTTAAGTCATAACAAAATTATATACATGATGAAATTTAAATTAAAGCAACTAACATTTCATAATAGCCAACTAACAAAATTTTCCGCATAATTGAAAAAACATTTTCATGGAGCGTGTCTCCGAGGAGGGTACATGTTCTCTTCAACCACAATGACGCCGCACAACAAATCATAGCCAGTGCGGTTGTGTCTAAACACAAAAAGGACAACACACAAAGGGAAAAGCAAGGAAATGAGAAAGTTTTTCATTACAGACCTAAGGAGAGCTATGGGAAAACTGAGCGGCTTTCCTGGGTACAGCAGAACAGTTTCTTTAGGTCTTCCTTCAACTGGAAGAACGGCAGTAGCAGTCACAACACGGAGGCCTAACAGTGCTTTACCAGGAGTAGCACCACCAGTACGCCCAATGCTGCCACACAAGCAAAAAGCCTGAAAAATATATATATTGCAGTTTAAGAATTAGAATATTCTAAGTGAATCAAAATATTTGCAATAGAGATGAATGCAAGATAAAAAAAAAAAAAATTACTTAAAACCACGGAAAATATCGACAAAAGAACGAAAAATCAAATAAAAAAAAAGAGTTGTGTGGACAATTTTTTTACACTTACTTTATATACTGTGATAATGACACCTAGGATCCATATAATATGTCACAACACTAACCTCAAATATGCATACAAGAATCCGATAGATAATCTCCAGGAACAAAATTTCAGATGTCAGCTCCATGGCATATTTGTAATCATCAAAGTGTTCACTGAACTTGTAGAAATCAAATTTATCCAAATCACTGAAAAAAGATCAATAAAAATGCATTGGGATCAATTCATATATCATAAAGCCTGACCAGAAATATAAAAACCCTGAATTAACGTTTTATATTGCAACATTATTGAAAGAAGTAGCGGATCTATAGGGTGGGAGCACGGGTGCACATGCCCCCCCCTTCCCCCTACATACCCACCTGCTATTTTGTGTACATATGTACTGTGGAGGCAGGTTCCATAACAGTACATATCAAATTAAGATTTGAGTTGTTAAATTAACAGGATTTAGTAGTAATAATTTATTTTATTTCCAAATAATTAATCCGCCACCATTAGTGATGTTCCATTCTCGAAATTTTCAAAGAACAAGCTGAAACTTTCTTAAAAATTTCTCAGAAATATTCTCGAGAATGGAAAACGGGGCCCTTCCCATAGAAATAAAAATACTGGATCCGCCCTTGATTCAAATTCAACAATTAGTTGTCAGTGTAAGAAATTAGTTCTATTGCTTTTCCGCAATATGGCGAGGGTTTATATATTCCTGGTCAGGCTTTACATTATGTACTCTGTAATCTTAATTTGAATTAGGGGAATTGAATTGAAGGCATAAAAAATAAGAACTATAAATCACATTTATATGACCACGATCTTCAGTCATAGTGGGATGAAATTCTGGAACGGATGAACTGTCTCCAACAGCTCCTGTCGGCTGCGATGTTAGCGACAGTGTAGAATTTTGGTGTGTCTCAATTCTTTATTTGGTCAGACCATCTAGTTGGTGACATCTCGGGGTGTTCTAGTGAGTTCAGATGTCTGTTAAAAAATCTACTAAATGGATTTTAATGAATTTTAGAACACGGATAGTAAAATACTAGGAACAGGACATAGGGTACTTTTAATCCCAAAATTCCCACAGAAACAATGCAGCGAGGTGCAGCTAATATTTTATAATTGTCACTAAACTTACATCAGTTCAAACATGTCAACAGCTATGAATGTCACAATGAGCTTCAAAATAAACAGCAACATAAAATCAATAAACTCTGCAGCCAGTCTCTTGAACAATGGTGGTATCACATACTCATAGCCTCCATGTCTGGCGATGGCTGAAATGAATAAGTTAACCAAATAAAATGATGCAATATAGTCTATGCAGAAGGCTGGCAGCTTTGCTATGTTAGATCAAACTTATGGCTGGTTTACAAGCAATTATTATTAATCATTGTAGATTTATTATTGTGTCTAAAATATATAATAGATACCAGATGGAAAAGGTAAAAAATCTATTTATTAAAAACAATACATAATTGACCGAGCGAGCGAAGCGAGCGAGGGCTATAATTCAAGTTGGGACGAAAACAACATTGTTTGTATGTATGTATGTAAGTATGGCCTGTGGTGTGGCCCTAGAATAGCACCAACCCATCTCTTCCCATGGGTGTCGTAAGAGGCGACTAAGGGATTTAAAACACCGGAGGATGGGCAGCAGCATCTTTCCGCGTACTATGCCATCACACTGCGATCGCCAACCCGCCAGCCAAGCGTGGCGATTACGGCAAAACCCCCCATGGATAAAATCCTTGGGGGAGGCCTTTGTCCAGCAGTGGACGTCTTTAGGCTGAGAGAAGAATGTAAGTATGTATGTATGTATATTTGTTCCGCGATAACTCTCGAACCGTTGAATTAATTTCGATGATATTAAGAATATGTGTAGCAACTATCCATAGAATTTTTAAGTTTGTTGCGCAACAAAATCGGTTCAGCCGTTTTTGAGATATTTTAAAATAATAATCGCGAGGTCTAAGTTCGCGGCGAACAACTAGTATTAGGAGCTTCATCAAAATAAGAATGTTCTTAAAAGTTCAATTTACATAATGGTAAATAATATGAAAATTTTGATTTAAAGCAATTTAATGATTAGACCTGAATGACATACCTTCAGCAGGTGTCACAGCGTCAGCCTGTGGCTGTGCATCTGGAACATTCCTGGGAGGGTTTGGTACTTGAAAGGGGAATTGTTGCCCTTGGAACTGATAGTTATTATTCAGCAGAGGCACGTTCGTAGCTGTGTTCTGAAGGCCTTGGAAAGTCATCATGTAATACGGAAAACATGTTGACAGGTTCTGAAACATCTGCGCCTGTTGCATCCATAGCCGAAGAGCCTGGAAATAGGCTTCGCGGTCGGACACAGCTGGTGGTGCATCTCCCTCTCCTCGCCGATCAGAACCATCACCAGATGTTTCTCGTGCAGGTTGTAGTTCATCAGCATCTGACATTGTGTTAATTTCGCGAGAAAGCTACATGGAACGATCAAATAAAATTATGTTTCTCACATATTTTTCTCTGACTATTATTTACTAGTACACGTCAGTTTTGTTGACTGACATTACACAAGACTAGACTGCTGACATTTGATTTATCGTTCAAAAACTGGTCAAATAATTTATGTGGTTAGTTGCCGATTAGATCACAAACTAAATAGAGAACTAGGTGATTCGTAGTCGTAGTTGCCTAGATTATGGAATCGCTGATAGTATAGACATAGAGCAACACGGACTCTTCCGGGCCGCGCGCGGAAGTCCTTGTTGCTCGAAGTAGTATAGACATAGAGCAACACGGAGCGCGCGGAAGTCCTTGTTGCTCGAAGAGTATAGATCATGGAAGTAATAAGTGTATAGATCAAGCCTAGCCCAAGCCTAGCCTATGATTCGCAAATCGTGTCACGTCGGTGCATCGCGTGGTGCATCTTTTGACAGTTAAATTCGATAGTGATGCGTCATGTCATCAGGGTTGCCAGATTGGGTATTTTTATCGCAATTCTGGGTAAAAATTTGACTCTTGGAGAAATTTTGGAGAAATGGAATTTTTGGAGAAATGTTTGGAGAAAAAATAAATCTCGTGGAGAATTTTGGGTATTTTTTTTAGGTTTGGGACGCATCCTTTCTTATTGTAATGACACGAACATGCATCTTACAAACGTGCAAGACGTTTCATATAACAATCGTTTTCTAACGTAGACTATCTCTGTACGTTTTCGAACGTTCAAATAATATTTATTCGTACGTTTCTGGTTCGATTCCTTGAATTCCTTCCATCTTGTTGTTGAAAAAAAAAAAAAAGCTCATCAGCCGTTAGGAACACGGACAAAAGACCGGTTGGGCCTTTGGGTAAAATTAAAGAAAATAGTATCGTTTTGGAGAAATATAATTTCAATTTTGGGGAGAAATAGAAAATTCCATCTGGCAACCCTGCATGTCATGTATACTTGTCAATCATTAATCATGCTGTTTTTTTTGTATTTAATTTCGATTATAATAAAATAGAAGATAAATAAAATATTTGAGGTCTGTTTTCATTTTTATTTTGTGTTATGAACTTTATACATTACTTTAAACTATTTACTTGTAACAAATTAACTCCATATTTAAATAAATCTATTCATTATGATTAGCGATGTGCCGCCGAGAATTTCTCGGTTGCCGAAAATTTCTTTCATGGAAAATTTCCGAAACTTTCCAGAATTTTTTTCCAGGAACGTATTCTCCCAATTTTTTTGCGAAATTCTGTCTGTCAGTATTTCACGGTGTTTCAATGTTTTTATGAAAAACATAAGACTTTTTGCCGCGAATGGAACCGCGGGCAACAGCTAGCACTAAAATATTTTTCTCTGAAAAATTCTCAGGAATGAAATTCTCAAGACATTTCTTTAAAATTTCTTGGAAAATTTCCTGGGAATGAAATTCTCAAGAAATTTCTTGGGAATTTCTCGGAAATTTCTTGGGAAAATTTCCCCGGAATATGGAAAATATGCATTTCCCTTTATCCGATTTTCTTGAAAAATTTAGTGATTTCTTATTTTAAAGACAACTGCAAAAAGAAAATTCCCTTTTTTTAAATATTTCAGGTACTTTTCCAACAATTTCCGTTTTAGGGAATATTTCCGAGAACGTTTCCTGACCGTTTCCAAAAATTCGCGAAAATTTCGGAATGGGCACAGATAGGTACTTTACAAAGTACTTATTACTTCCATAGGCACAGCATTGTGCGTGCACAGCTCCATCTCTATGGTAGAACAAAAGACTTGGTTTTGCATGGGCTTTGCCATTGCCTCCTCATTACGAGGGACAGGGAGTCAACCAAAAAAATCTCAGAACAATAACTAAAGCAAAAAAAATATATCTCTATGGTAGAAATATGATGAATCTTTTTTTTTTCTATAGTTAATATAATATTGCCGAATCAAAATAATTACCCCGATTATGGGCATTATGTCCATTATAATTATTGTCATGTAGCAAGTTCGCCAATGAGCTGTTTCCAAGGATCTTTGGCTGCTTATAGGAAAAATGTGAAAGTGAGTTTGTTTGTACGTTTGTTTGTTTGTTCTTTATTTTGTTTGTTACCTTTTCACGATTTATCTACTGAAATAATCTTCCTGAAATTTCGTAACACATAGTAGAAAGTACGGACTTAGGGTACCTTTCATCCCGGGAAAAAAACACTGTTCCCGTGGGAAATTCACGAGGGCTAAGCGCGGGCAAAAGCTAGTAAATAATATAAGGAGATACTTGGTCTGAGTTTTGCTGTTTCTCATTATCCTAAAAAGTCTATTTTATTTACATTGTTGTATATATATATGGTAAGATTGTTTACATAATAGGACAAGTAGGAAAAAAACTGAGTTTAGATATGTATCTGTAATCTAGTTCTCTATTTAGTTTGTGATCTGTATGTGCTTCGAATCTGCCAATTCTGCAAAACGGATGAACCGAATTTAGTTCTTTTGTGTTTGAAAGGTGACTTAATCGAGAGTTTTCGTAAAAATCGGTTCAGCCGTTTGGGAGTAATCAGAATTTTTCAACCTGAATTCTGGATTTTTAGTATATTATTAAATATTATTTTATGGTAAAATCCTAACTAATATTTTAAATGCTAAAGTGAGTTTGTTTGTTAGTTTGTTTGTTTGTTACCTCTTCACGCTTTATCTACTGAACCAATCTTCCTGAAATTTCGCATACATATAGCTGGAAGTACGGAGAAGGACATAGGGTACCTTTCATCCCGGGAAAAGGCACTGTTCCCGTGGAAAATTCACGCGGGCGAAGCCGCGGGCGAAAGCTAGTATAAAATAAATTTAAAATATTTAAAAAATATTATTATTATTAGTATTTAAAATACTTACAAAAAGGGACTGCTGTATTACCTTTTTACTTAAACACTTGACCATTAGCTAGGTTGACTTATTGCCGATTTATTGCTTATTTTCACCATTGAAATATGATTATTAGCCTTGTGTCTCAATGATAAGGAGAAATGGTATATCCCTATTCAGCGGCGCAGTTGAATTTAGTTGAGCGGTATTCTTCTTGAGACTGAATTTCGGGAAAAGGTACAACTTTTAATGGCAACATTACTTTGTTGAAATGTCAGTCAGTAGACGACAGACAGGCGGCGGCGCGGCGACGACAGGCTGCGAACGAAACGAAATTGCACAAATACAGCCAGCAGCAACTGCCTCCGTTCTGCCTGCTGCGTGCGCAAATGTGTGGTGTGCTGCTGTGTCGGGTGTTAATTTTAGATAGTTCTGTTGGTTTGGTTATCAAATAGTTTATTTCTGTGTTCGTTAATTCGTTCGACGTCTTTATTCAATAATCATAGTGTAGTTTTTGTACCCTTTTCTATAGAGACTCGCCACAGTTCGGTACACATTTTATTTAGCTGTGAGTTACTGGTAATTTACTGTACTTTGCTTGTACAATGCTATGTGGCCAATGGTGGACTTCCAGTGATAATTAAAGAAAGTGCACCCATCTTCTATCAACAGTGGTTTTAAACGTAAGTAGTATTTTGTCAAAAACGTGTTTACCGTTGTTATTGTGGCGTAATAATACATCGGTAAAAGAACCGATAAGTCTATTTTTATGAGCAGATCCATTGGGTATCAAGTATTCCTGGCTACAAGACGAGATTCGTTTAGAACTTGTAGTAGCAATAATGCCGTGATATAAAACAGGACGTCACGAGGGCCTTGAATGGCAATCACACTGTTCAACACGCATGTATATGTATGCCAATGAAGCACCTACCTGCTGATACTAAACTATAAATTCATACAGCTATTTTATCTTTGTAACAACTAGTGTTTATCTATAAAGTTGACTTTTGCATAAATAATTAAAATTGCATGTTAGTCTTTACTTGTTATAGTAACTCGGCCAACCTGTAACTTGCTGCAATTTAGAGCACTAGAACTATACAAGGATCATGATGATTTCAGTAATTCCTAATACAGGATGTATTCCATCTCTTTCAGACATTCATAACTTTTTTTGTCATGTGCAATAGCAATAGATAAAAAAGATTCTTTCTGTCTTATTGCATACTCCTGCCTGCTACATGTTACTGTTTCCACATCACCCAGTTGGTTGACTGGTAGAAAAAGCCCCAGGCTTTAAGTCCGCCTTTTACTTTTGTAATAAAGTTAAATAAATATAAACTCAAACCATGGTATGCTCCATCCTCTCAATTTTTTTACTGATCAAGAATTTATATTACCTATCTTCCAAAACCCTGTAACAAAATAAATAAAATTACTGTAATTATTTGATGATCAAACCTATGTTTTACCTATGTATTTTGACGACCTCCGTGGCCCAACGGTCATCACGCCGGATTGCCACACCGGAGGTCCAGGGTTCGATCCCCGGTCGGGTCAAGATGAAAAACGATATTTTTCAGATTGGCCCGGGTCTTGGATGTTTATCTATATATGTATTTGTTATAAAAATATAGTGTCGTTGAGTTAGTATCCCATAACACAAGTCTCGAACTTACTTTGGGGCTAACTCAATCTGTGTAATTTGTCCGTATATATTTATTTATTTATTTATGTTTAATTACCATGTTTTATATTGAGCCTAGTGCTGATCCATGCACAGCATAACATATATTGTTAGTGCAGTAAACACTGATAACTGTTGGTTATCAAGGGAATAAAACGAGTGCCAGCATGTGGTGTATGTTCATTCAAACTTATCTTTCATTTGCTTTATCTGATAAAAATGTATTGACCAATCAATACTCGCTAGCATCCTTTTAATTGTTTCCTTAAATTTACTGCAGACAACCAAGACCAATATATATATATATACCTATTCTAAAACATTCTCTCTCTCTCAGCCGAAAGACGTCCAGTGCTGGACAAAGGCCTCCCCCAAGGATTTCCACAACGACCGGTCCTGCGCTGCCCGCATCCATGCGCGTCCCGCGACCTTCACCAGGTCATCGGTCCACCGAGTGGGAGGCCTGCCAACACTACGTTTTCCGGTTCGTGGTCGCCACTCGAGAACTTTTCTGCCCCAACGGCTATCTGTTCTACGAGCTATGTGCCCCGCCCACTGCCACTTAAGATTGGCGATTCTGCGGGCTATGTCGGTTACTTTAGTTCTCCTACGGATCTCCTCATTTCTGATTCGATCACGCAGGGAAACTCCGAGCATAGCGCGCTCCATCGCCCTTTGGGTGACCTTGAGCCTCCTTATGAGGCCCATAGTAAGCGACCACGTCTCTGTTCCGTATGTCATTACTGGCAACACACACTGGTCAAAGACCTTAGTCTTGAGACACTGCGGTATTTTGGACGAGAAGATATCGCGAAGCTTCCCGAACGCTGCCCAGCCGAGTTGGATTCGACGATTGACCTCTTTCTCGAAGTTGGACTTACCTAACTGAACTGTTTGTCCCAGGTATACATAATTGTCAACAACTTCGAGTGTAGAGTCTCCAACCTTTAGAGGAGTGGGTGCGACACGGCTGTTAGACATGATTTTCGTCTTGTCCATGTTCATTTTTAGACCCACTTGTTGAGAGGCTCTACAGAGGCCATCGAGCATTGTGCCTAGGTCTTCCAAGGTCTCAGCCATGACTACGATATCGTCAGCGAATCGAAGGTGAGTGATGTACTCGCCGTTGATATTGATACCGAGTCCGCCCCAGTCCAGGAGCTTGAAAACATCTTCCAGGGCGGCGGTGAACAGTTTCGGAGATATAACGTCAGCCTGTCTCACCCCTCGCTGCAACTGGATAGGTTTCGAGCCCTGATCCTGGAGACGAACCGACATGGTGGCGTTTTCGTACAAACACTTCAGCGCTTCGATATATCGATAGTCAATTTGGCACCGTTGGAGAGACTGTAGCACAGCCCAGGTCTCGATCGAATCGAAGGCTTTTTCGTAGTCCACAAACGCCAAGCATAAGGGCTGATTATACTCCTCAGTCTTCTGTATAATCTGCCGCAGCGTATGTAAGTGGTCTACGGTACTAAAGCCTTTTCGGAAACCGGCTTGTTCGGGAGGCTGGAAGTCGTCAAACCTGCGAGCGAGACGATTCGTAATGACTCTCGAAAACAGTTTGTAGACATGGCTCAGAAGTGAGATAGGCCTATAATTCTTCAATAAGGTTTTGTCACCTTTTTTGAAGAAGAGTACCACCACACTTCTGTGCCATGCCGTAGACGTTTGTCCCTCGAGTATGACGGAATCAAATAGCTTCTGAAGAGCTTTTAATACCGGCGTTCCACCTGCTTTCAGAAGCTCAGCCGTGATTCCATCGTCACCCGGTGCCTTATTGTTTTTTAACTGTTTGAGAGCCATTCTAATCTCGTATAGGCTGACGTCCGGGATATCTTCGGTGTAGTGTCGGGTCAATCTGGCTCTTGGATCTTTGGCCAGATTACTGACAGGTGCGCGTACGCTGGTGTATAATTGTCCGTAGAACTTCTCAACCTCTTCCAACAGCTCTGGCTTCGACGAAATGATTCTGCCATCCTCAGTCTTCAGCTTGGTCAGTTGGCTTTGACCAACAGACAGATCCCTTGCAAAAACTTTTGAGCCCTTATTACGCTTAATCGCCTCTTCAATACGGTCAGTATTGAATTGGCGTAAATCGCGAGTTAGGGACTTAGAGATCTGTCTATTTAGACGTCGATACTGAGCAGCATCATCAGAGGACTGCAGAACCAAGTTTCGTCTTTCTTCCATGAGTTTGTTGGTGAGGTCCGAGATCTTTTTGGTTCCTTTTGAGCAGCGGGTTTTGAAGGTCTTAGACCCAGCTGTTTGGACAATTTGCACGAACCTGTCATTATAATCGTCCAGATTTTCGCAGTCTCCCAGGCATTCGAAGCGATTCTGCAACTCGAGCTGAAAGCTCTCGGGGTTTTGGAGCTGGATAGGCGCTGGTCGGAGCGTAGACTTCATTAATCGACACCTTTCGAGTTTCGTTCTCAGATTCAATATGCCTCTTACCATTCGGTGATCGCTTCCTGTTTTTAGGGCATTGATCACAGAGACATCATTGAATATATGCCTCTTTGTCGATAAGATGAAGTCTATCTCATTCTTTATGACGCCATTAGGATGCAACCACGTCCACTTTCGCTGTTTTGGCTTTTTGAAGAAGGAGTTCATCATAAAGAGGCCCTCCTTCTCCATAAAGCCGGCCAGCAGATGACCGCGTGCATTCCTCCTTCCATATCCAAAATTCCCCACTCTCAGCTCATTATCGCTTCGTTTGCCCAGTTTCGCGTTAAAGTCCCCCATCACAACGGTATAGTGGACCTGGGAGCTATGTATGGCTCTAGAAATATCCTCATACATAGTCTCCACCTCGTCGTCGGAGTGATCTGAGGTCGGTGCGTACACTTGTATGACCTTCAACGAATACCGTTTGGTGATTCTGAGTATAAGGTACGCTACCCTCGCTGAAACACTCTCGAACTGGACCACGTTGTTGACGAGGGACCTGTGGACGATAAACCCGACACCACCCTGGGACAGTTGGTCGCCCTCCCGGAAATAGAGCAGGTTTCCGGATTTGAGGATCATGGTGTCCTCCCCCTCTCTTCGGACTTCACATAATCCTACAATATCCCATCGTAACCTGCTCAATTCTTCCTCCAGTTCAGCGAGCTTCTCGTCGGTCCGCAGTGTGCACGTGTTGTAGGTTGCCAGGGCCAAGGGTCGTCGGGGTTGGTAGCCTGGCATCTGCCGGGGATTCTTAGCACCCCCTGCCCCGCCGTTACCGTGACCGCTACCAGAGTCCGGAATAGCGGGGCCGCCGGGGACTAGGGGCCGTGTTGTGGATGTATTGTCCATGGGGGGTTTTGCCGTAATCGCCACGCTTGGCAGGCGGGTTGGCGATCGCAGTGTGATGGCATAGTACGCGGAAAGATGCTGCTGCCCATCCTCCGGTGTTTTATGTCCCTTAGTCGCCTCTTACGACACCCACGGGAAGAGATGGGTTGGTGCTATTCTAGGGCCACACCACAGGCCACCACATTCTAAAACATTACCCAGAAAGAAATCGTGGGGAATCCTCCACTCTAGTTTATGATGATAGCCAGTGTGTGAAACGGACAAGGCAATGGCAGACCACTCTATTAATATTGTTGAAAAAGTTATGTGATCCATTCCATGAGATGATTACTATCTCTAACCATGTGGAATAAATGATACATCTATACATAATAATAAGAGAGTAAAAATATTTTGTCTGCACATTTAGTATTTTTGACTGAAATGGATAGAGGGACACTTAAAAAGAATAATAGAGAGCAAAAAAATTTTTTTGGAATTTCTTGTCTGTCCGTATGTATGATCATGCTAATCTCCGAAAGTACTGAACCAATTTGAATGTAACTATTTTTGTTGTATAGCTATTAAGCGTGGGCAACATTTAGGCTATAATTGATTTTGAAAACTGGAACACCTAATGAAGAACCAAAACAGAACAATTAAACTATAAGAAATATGGACATGGTGCCTTAACAAAAGTTGTTCAATCAGATGAGCATTTTCTGTTGACGTGTAAAAATCGAAGATCAGGATCATCTGATAAAGAATTCCAAGAGACCATCTACACTATTACATATATGGAAATGGCGCCTTAGCAAAAATAGTTCAACCTGTTGAGCATTTTCTGATGACATATAAAAATTGAAGATTATGGAACATCTGATGAAGAACTCCAAGAGACCAGCTACTTATAAAATTAATGGAAATGGGGCCTTAGCAAAAGTCGTTCAACCTGATGAGCATTTTCTACTGACATATAAATAGACAGGACACGGGATAGGACAAAGAGGGACTTTGGGTGGGAGTGGTGGTACATGGGAAATTGTAGATAACGAGCAGACGAAGATCATTTATTGAATGAAATATCACTTTTGATTCATTTTAACACCGCGACTGTACTAAGATACTAGTACCTAATATATTTCCGCGGGACATGGGATAACCAAATGGCTGAAATTTTAAGTACTGGAGTTTAGATTACTACAGTTTGGAACATAAAAAGATTTTTCATCTAAGCGAAACTCACGCGGGCGAAGCCACGGGCTACAGCTAGTATACATATAAGAGAGACCCATTTAGTTACTTCAGTTGATTAATGACAAACTTGTCACAGAAAACTGTCTCCAAATCAGTCAAAGTCAAACCTATTCGAAGATGAGTGATGATTTTTTTTCGCTCAAAAAAATTTGTAAGATACTCAAGTGTAGCAATAACTACGATCCCATAATGTGTTCCCTGTTATTAATTTTTTTTTTAATAGCAATAATTATTACTAAAGTACTCTCATATAGAAATATGATATGGTGAAAAAATTCCATGCGAGCAGGACACGCAAGGCAGGAATTTTTTCACCATATCTTATTTCTATATGAGAGTACTTTAGTACTAATATTGCATCTGAGATGCTCAAAAATCCAAAAAATAAATAATAATAATGATTTATTTTTGGATTTTTGAGCATCTCCTTTATTTCTTAAGGGCTCTCAGTAAGTGAAAACGGCAATATTGGCTGTTTTTTATAAGCTGCTGTTTAAAGAATTGAAGAGTTTTCGCCCTGAAATTTCTGATATGTATTGTAGAACGTATGTTTAAAGGGAGGACTGTTTCCAAAACACGATGGGAAAAATTTTGCTCGATAGAAAAAAATCCTGAAGTTACCTCTAAAATTTCATATGAATACAGATAACATCCGTGTTTTATAATAAAAAATGTTTTAAAATCACCAACACAAAGGTATATTACCTTTTCGATTTCGTGACTGATTTAAATTTTTGAAAAACTAAACATTTCTATTAACTTTTTGATAAAAATGTGAATGGCGCGCAACCGGGACGTCCCCCCCCGCCTCAGCCGCTTCATATGAATTTTCTCTGACCGCCTAACCCCCCTTAACTAAAAATTATTTCTTAAATAAAATATTGTTTCTGTGCACAATCTCCAGGTTCATGCTTGACAAATTGTTAGATGTTGCTGTTAATTGTTCCTCATGGGGTACGTTTACTCAGGGACTCTGGGCTGGCTGGCGCAGTCGTGGGGTAATTAATATTTACGACGCATTCGGAGCGGCGCGCCTCCACCGCATTACCAGTCTCTTACTCACAACGCCCTCCGTGCCGCGAATCCCGATTCTGATCATATTCTGTAAAGGTTTTACAATGGGCCTGACCGTGTTAGTTGTGAGCAGTTTAACTGATCTGTGGAGCAGGTGCCGTATCTATAACTTTTATTCCAGGGCGTCCCCTGTAATAAAAGTTATAACAGTACCTTAAATATATATTAATATTGACTGGTCTCCTGACTTGACCGACGACCTGGTGAAGGTCGCGGGTTGCGCATGGATGCGGGCAGCGCAGGACCAGTCGTTGTGGAAATCTTTGGGGGAGGCCTTTGTCCAGCAGTGGACGTCTTTCGGCTGAGAGAGAGAGAGACTGTCTCCTGACGGTTGGTACCGGGAGGACGTTGTGCTGTACTATATCGCCATAGGAACCCTCAGGCGTAATGAGAACATCGGTCCGCTACCGGGGGACGAATGAGTAGGTACATATACATATAGGGCCGACTGCAACTTTTATTCCAGTGGACGAATTATATGTATTCAGTATGGTACGAGTACCTACCTTAGGCCATTCGCACCAACCACTGCGGTGCGGAAAAACCCATTCAAAAAGGGCTCTTGGGCGATTCGGACCGTGGTTCGAATCGCTTGTGGTGTGAAACGACCAAAGACCCATTATAGGAGACCAGGTACTGCGTCGTTGTTGCGTGTAAAGATTATGTTGCGTATTGGACAGGATGTGAGAAAACGTCAGGAAATGCATCATCACGGTGTCGATAAATTACGATAAACTTTTTAGTCATACTAACTGTTGCCTCCCGCTAAAAGTACATACCTTATGTCACTGTCCACTCTCCAGTTATATATAATTATCTAACTGTTTATGTCCCACTGCTGGGCAAAAGCCTCCCCCTCCTTCTCTGTTCTTCGTCTTTTCTTTCCAGTTCTTATCGAATGCCTTCTAATCATCAGACCATCTCGTTTTTGCATCTGATTTCGGGTTTACTTTAATATAAGTACCAGCAATTTACCGACTTTTTAATTTTTAAAATACATTTTGAGTAAGTTTAGTAAAAATGATTGTACAGGAAGCAAGAGAGATCTGTAAGGATCGTAGCAGGTGGAAATCGCTAGTCTCTGCCTACCCCCACGGGAAAAAGGCGTGATAATATGTATGATGTATCTCTCTCTCTCTCAGCCTAAAGACGTCCACTGCTGGACAAAGGCCTCCCCCAAGGATTTTATCCGTGGGGGGTTTTGCCGTAATCGCCACGCTTGTATAAATAAACATAATTATAAAGTCAGTAAATTGCTGTTTTAGATAGATAGGTAAATCATTTATTTGATGGTTTTGATGCTACAAATACACACATACAAAGATAAGTAGTACACGAGACATTTAAAACAAGAAAACATGGATAGGTATAAACCATAGTTATTGTTAACCATATCATGTTGTTGTTTCTTATATAAGTACTTAAGACAAAATATAATGGTATTTAATTAATTACTTATTTCTCATAAAAAATAAGCATGTGGTTATATGATTTTTTCTCTCGCGTCAATGCTTGCGGTATGTAATGATCATGAATAAATCAATTTCCTCTTAACTATTAATAGACACATGTATGACACACATAACTTGTTTAATTAATACATTAGCCTTCATAGCTATTCTATGGACAATAGTTTATTGTAGTAAAAAATAGGTAACCAGTATAAAAATAAATATGTATTGCGTGGCATGGAAAATTGTTATTACTAATTACTATGGACACTTGAAAATTTTGCAGATTTTCTATCAATTCATCTCTTTTTTCAAACGTAGACTATCTTTGTTCAGGATGATTGGTTCAGCATATAAAGTGTGAAGAGGTATCAAACAAACACACTTTCGCATTTATAATATTACTTAGCTAGGTTAGATAGGACTCATGTTCATATCAGCCCTTTTCTGTCCATGCTAAGCATAGGGTAGGGAATGCAATCTGGATCTCGCGAGATCTCGATTCTTGCGAGATCTCGAGTATTTTCTCGAGATTCAATCTCGAAGCTAGATAATCTCGTTTTTAAAATATCGTTCGAGATCTCGACCAAATCTATTGAGATCGCATTCGAGATCGAGATTGAGCGCGCATGGAAAAAAGTACGTACGTGCGCAACAGCGCGCTGCGCTGACGCGCAACCGAAAGCTATACCAAATGATAATATGGATAATCTGTTAAAAAAAGAGATGAATCTTTTTGAGTACGGCGGAGAAAGAGGGCAGTACTTGAAGTTCGCATATAACAGCCTTCTTACTGTAGTTCCAACCAGCGTGGAGGCCGAGCGGGCTTTCTCAGCCGCCGGATATATTGCTACAGATATTAGGTGCCGCTTGGTTGATGACCGATCCAGACGACCCCATTACGGTTGCTAATCCTCCTTCCGATCACTCTAGAGGTAATAGTAGGGCTCAGGGTAACTCAAACAGACACCGCACTCGCCGGAATCGAGTGCGAAGTAGTAGGACCGCTTCAACGTTCACACGGTACCGCCCGGCGGCACCAGGACGTTTTTCCCCTCAGGCCCTTCAGGCAAATTGAGCAATATACCGCTCTGCCGCTTTGTGAGTAACGCCCAAAGCCGAGGTTCGTTCCCACCTGGGAGCCCTTTGTGCTGTTACTGTTTCGGCTGTATGGCCCTCGAGGCTGTCGCCATATTTCCTCCGGTGAAGCAGTAAAGGTCGACGTAGCGACCAACTGCAAGTAGGCTTCGATAAAAAAAAAAAAAAAAAAAAAAAGCTTGGTTGATGATACCTTGAACACTCTGTGCTTCCTGAGAAGTTATTTTCAAAACAATAACATTTAATATCATTTATTTTGTTGTATCTCTTCAGACACATTTTCTTTTGAGATTACACATTGAGTTTTATACTACACAAAATTGATAACAGTCACATAGGTAGGTAGTTTTTATTAAATTTAATTATTTTTATCAAATAATAAGGTATTTTTAAAATGTAAGTCAAATCTCGATTAAATCGAGATCTCGCTTGATCTCGTCGGATTATTTGACGAGATCTCGAATGACTCAATCTCGAATTCAAATTTTAAGACGAGATCTCGATTCGTCAATCTCGGGTCGAGATTGCATTCCCTAGCATAGGGCTCATTTTTACGCCTTCCTTCTTTTTTCTGCTGCACGGCTTGCAATTTAGTCTTACTAGCCATGAGATGGGCGGCTTTTATACTGGGAGAAAATTCTTGTTCAAACGCCATGCCATGCGTGATGATTTTGGATTTAAAGAATGGACCAAGAATTCTTTGAAAGAATAGCATGCGATACTTTTTCAAAAAAGAAAAGTATAGCTGCATTTTCAGTAGGTGCTGTACCTACCGTTTTTCCCGCTTTTTCCCGCTGCCGTTGAAAGGGTGTGCCTTTTATTTCCGCGTTGAATTTTTTAGATAGAAGAAAATGTTTATCGGTCACTAATCACATAAATCAGATTGTCTGTTTCTAAGAAAGTGATAAAATCGATTAGCGCACATGACGCGTCCAAGTTACCATATATCTGTTCCGTGACTCATCAAGCGTCGTTCAAGCACCATTCCAAGATTAAATCCTTAAGTGATTAGTCACAACAGTCCAACAAGGCTTGGTCGAATTCTGTAGTCTCTGATTTGTTATCTTTCTCTTTTTGGATTTCTTAGCATACTGGCTGCTAAGAAATCCAAAAAGAGAAAGATAACAAATCAGAGACTACAGAATGTCGTTAAAATTTTGTAATACCAAATAATCCTCCGCAGCATTCCAAGATTAAATAGTTGATCGATTAGGTATTCTCACTGCCATGCCACAGCCCTGTAGTCACAATCACAAAGTAACTATTTAGTTATCTGTGCCTGTAGGGCTGGGCCATATGAATATAATTTTTACCTAAACAAACACGTAAATGCTTTAAGTAAGTAGGTATATTTAGAATTATTATCAATTTAGTGTTGTTGACGCGATTTCAAAGTTTAACATTCTAAATACCATGTCACGAACTAAAGACCTCGTGACGTGAATCGTGGCAATGATTACGATGGTAACTGACATTTTGCATTTACTATTAAATCTGAGCAAACCAGAATATGGGTCGTAACACCATAAAGATGTACTTTGACGACCGCTTCTTTTCCCAGAGCAGGATCATTTCCATCTCAAGAAGCACCATTTGCCAATAACAAACTTGCTGGTATCAGCGACTTTGTTGGTGAGGTGAATAGCATGGTCCCTTTTTCAACAACCTATTTTATTTTATTAAAGATGGGTTTGCTCTTGACCACAATCTTGCCCGAGGACAAAGATGAGGTCATCTTTTATACCCGACTACGCCAGAAAGAGGGGAATGTTTTTATGAATTGTTTTCACTGATTTACCAGTGAATTCGTTATTGGCTTTACTTGAAATGTAATTCTTAACATAACAGTTAACTCTGTAACGCTGGGAATTAACGAATATGAAAATCTTTAAAAAAAATGTCTAAATGAGATGAAAAGATCACAAACTTACATAGGTAATGTCAATGTGTAGCTTTTTTCTGCCCAGTTTTTTTTTTTTAATATAGCTAGATTTTTTTATCGATATTCAAAGTACCTAGATATTTTTAATATTCCATTTTTGCTCTCTGTCCTCGGCGTATACTTTCACGTGGTGAGATAAAGCTAAAGGCTATCCAATACATTGCAATATTTGCACTACTTATCAACATTACCGGTAGGTAGACTGATAAAACCCTTATCTATCTCATTTTAATATTAAAGGGCCCCAATTCGATCTTTATTTATAGTTCGTAGTTGCAGTGCATTGAGTCTGCATAAATAACTATGCGTTTATTGGCATCCATGATTATTATAACTTGATGGCAAATAAAAACCGATCTTTAGTGTAGAGACTGGTATATTTAGACGTGGTTTAGCAGAGCTGTAAATACTTTTTACTAGATTTAATTCAACTTTTAGACTTTAATCCAAAATATCATAGGAAGATTTGTTCTATCACGTTGGTCACCCTTCCACTATAAGTAGTTCCTAACAGGCTAATAGTTTAATTTAGCCATTTAGACTACAATTAAGTTATGTTATTTGATAACTGAAACGGAAATCTCGTCTAAATCGTATAGTCTAATGCAAAAACCTGACTTAGTTTACATAATCCTATCTCAAAGGGGTGTTTCTATAGACAAAGAAAAAAAAAACTTTAATAGACCTCCAAACTTGATTGTCAAATGAAGCCCGAAAACGTTCATAATTAGTATGCTCCAAATTATTATTTTTTTCAGATTGTTTACAAATTCTATGGAACCAAAACACACCAAAAATGTCAAACTTGACAAAAATGAGCCTCACAGAAGATATTACCTGTCCTTCACCAACATAGGCAAAAACCAAATCTGACATCCCGCTTCCTCAGCTGTCTGTGACTCTAAGGAGAATTTTAAAAAATATTTCTATAATTTTTTTTTCTAACTCTATGGGTGTTTCTCTGTATCTGACTGTACAAAGTTCACAGATCGAGTAAAGATTCGACACTAATCATGAAATCATCCGAGTAAAGTCGAACGTCATCGCGAGGGCAGAAGTTAATTAGTTTTTCTAACGGTTTGAAACGTTCAGTCATCTCCTGGATTAGTACCGCGTAACAAAACAAAGAGTTAACATAATTATCTACGAGGAATAGAGCGCTACGTCATCACGCCTGCCATCCCGATCAGCTCAGATATTTCCCACGGGCTCCGCTCTGGTTATTTCAATCTAAACCTTATTATCTCCTCATGTGGAGCAAGACTGCCTTGTTCATTATCCCGTTCGACGAACCGCTAGTGACCGCAACAATTTTGCCTCGGTTTATTTGCCAAGTTACAAGATATGCTTGTAACAAGTATGGGATTGTGTCATTATTTTCTTAATGGGTTGTAAGGACCTTGTTTTCTTTCTGATACAAGTGTTATTGTCGGATTACATAAGATGGCTTATGTGTCAACTTCTTATCTTCTGAAGTCCTCCATCGACACTACAAGAAATGCTGAATACATAGCCAGGGCTCAGGTATGATATGCGTTTCAGATGATGTCAAAATAATTGATGTTCTACTTTGCATGGTGATCGCCATGCAAAGTGGAAAACAAGTTTGAAGATTATTTAAAATCTGACTTAATACTTTTCTGAATACTTATTGTTTTCCTTACTACCTGAAATGTACATAAAGCGCTCCTGCTCACATAAGCGCACAATGGGAGTAAAATATGACTAGTCAAGTAAAAGTAGCCAAAAAATGCCAAGTGACCCGGTGGCCTTTGTCGCCAGCTCTCTGCTAGCTTGTCGTCATTCCATTGTGGAGACACCTTTGATCTCTCGTCACGTAGCGCCACCACGCGACTTTTACAAAGCCGCCACTTTTTGTTTGTTTTTGTTTCCATGATGAACGATATCTGGCACAAAACGGACTGTAATACTGGTAATTTCCCGCCTTTTCCCCTAACAGTTTTGAGCGTGCTAAGTGCTCTGAATGTTAAACAGTCAAATAACGTAAACGTACCTGAAAATTTTACGAAATAACATCACTTAAATTAATTTTCATGCAAGCAATTTACAGAATTAAACAAGTTAAATCGCCGAAGCTATCCTATTGAACATTGAGGAAATGAGAATTTTGGGACGAATTGTGTTAGGCAAATTAATTTACTCCTAAAAGTTTGGTTTACGGTCCTTTAACTCGATTCGCACTTTCGTACTCAGAATCTAATAAAAAGCTTCAAGATCGAATTCTATTTATCTCAAAGAAATTTCAAGCTCAAGCTATACACAGACTACAGAATTTATTGTTTTATGATAAGTACTTATAAATATGTTGTGGTTGTGGTGAAGCTGTATCCTTGGTTCTTCGTATGTTCAATTTACATAGTTATGCCAAAGCATCTATCTTATTTAGCCAAATCGATTCATCAGTCTCATGGATATTTTCAAAATATATTTTATATATTTACTTACTATGTACGGGGCTCCGTCCCCTGGCAATTCCGGGTGTAAAGTACCCTTACTATATGCTATTCCAGGTCATAATCTACCCATGTACCAATTTGATAGATCTATATTGATTGAGTAACAATCTTCCACACATCCAAACTTCACATATATAATACTAGCTGTTGCCCGCGGCTTCGCCCGCGTGACTTTGGCTTAGATGAAAAGTCTTTTTGTGTTCCAAACTGTTTCCTGTGTTCCAATCTTCGATTTTTCTACGTCTACAGAAAATGCTTATCAGATTAACCAAGTTTTGCTAAGGCCCCATTTCCATTTTTTATAGAGTAGCTGGTCTCTTGGAGTTCTTCATCAGATGTTGCATAAACTTAAATTTTTATACGTCAGGAGAAAATGCTCATCAGGTTAAACGACTTTTGCTTAGGCGCCATTTCCATATACATATGTAATAGTGTAGCTGGTCCCTTGGAATTCTTCATCAGATGATCCTGATCTTCGATTTTTATACGTCAACAGAAAATGCTCGTCAGATTGATAAACTTTTCCAAAGGTACCATTTCCATATTTCTTATAGTTTAGCTGTTCTGTTAAGGTTCTTCATCAGGTGTTCCAGTTTTCAAAATCACTTATAGCCTATATGTTGCCCAGGCTTAATAGCTATACAACAAAAAAAGTTTTATCAAATCCGTCCAGCAGATATTGCGTGAAACGCGTACATACATATACAGATGGACAGACAGACAGACAAAAAATTCTAAAAAAAATGTTTTTGCTTTCTGTTATTCTTTTTAAGTGTCCCTCTATCCATTTCAGTCAAAAATACTAAATGTACTGTACAGACAAAATATCTTTACTGTTTTATTATTATCCCACGACCCCTAATCGCGAAGTAGAAATCACCAAAATTGCACAGCGCCATCTATTGAAAATATTGAGAAATAATTTCATCTTACATTTCTCATTTTATCAACGCCATCTATTGGATATTATTTTGCTTGTCACAATCAGTAGATGACCGGAAATAAATTTGCAAATGAATTTATTCGTTTCTTTTCAAAATTAAAAAAAAAGTAAGAAATTAATTCTAGAAAACAAATAAAAAACGAAAACAGAAAATTATTGTTAGTGGCAGGATTCGATCCAGCTACTTCCAGCTACTTTTTTGAAATATTTCTTTACTAAAATATTTTAAAAAATATAGAATTCTAAAAAACTAATACAAAACGCAAAAAAAATTGGAAAAAAAAGTCACATCTGGCAGGATTCGAACCCTGTACTTAAAAAAATAATCCGTGGCCTTTACCAATAGGCCAATATGCATTGCTTGTGACTGGCGAAATTTCAAATGGGATTTGTCTAAAGGTACGCAAATTCACCCCTTTTTTTGGACTGTAGGGTTGAAATTGTGAACAACCCTTTCTTATGTGGGCAGTATATTGTCTAATGAAGACACTAACCAAATTTCACGTTTATAGGTTTTATAGTTTTGGTTTTGTGATGATAAATTAGTTTACCTCCCCTTTTTTACCCCTTTAGAGGCTGAATTTCAAAAAACGCTGAAACACGCCATTGGTTATTTTTGTTGATAAGCATTCTTGCCAAGTTTCAAGTAAATCAGTGAAGATTTTAATTTTTTTTCATACAAACTTTGCCCTCAATTTTAACCCCCTTATGGGTCTAATTTTGAAAAATCCTTTCTTATCTGAGCACTACGTATTAACATTAAACTTCGGTCCAAATTTCAAGTTTATAGCTTTTATGGTTTAGGCTGGGCGTTGATTTATCAAACACCCTTGTTCTTTTATATATATAGATTAGTAAGATTGTAGCTAGAAGAGTATCAACGACTTCATTCCATCGTTTTTTTCCTTTTGCTAAGCACAAGACTCTCTTTTTGTGAGCCAGACTACTAGCTGTTGCCAAGTGTTTATGTCGTCCGCCCATCTCATTACTGACAAGAGGCGTGTGATTACGCATCTTCCTCCCAGCTAGAGCATGATCTATGTATACAAAAATGTTATCAAATGGAATATTGTGTGTCGTCACCCGTTACATGGACAACTCATTCGTCAGTGTCTGTCGGAAAGAGGGGAGCGTCAACCGTGGCCCATCAAGTATGCATGAGCGACGTTTTCCGTCTGCTCGCCTCCAATCGCAACTAAATAAATAAATTCTACTACGCGTCACCTGATTTTGTCAAATTCAACGCTTGATATATTGCGGGAGCAATTCCATCCACTCGCTCCCGTACCTTGATCGATTACAGGAAAATGTTTTTCATCAATACTCTCGTCTTTTCCGTTAAAGTATTTTCTGTTGTGCAAAGTTGACGGGTAATCCTCCGGATTTAAAGTTTCAGATCTTTGTCACGGCTTTCTTATCTTGAATCTCCGAAAATTTTAAGCTTGTTTTAACCCCGCCTGTTTTCAACATAATCGCGAATATGATTTTGTTTTTTATCATCTCATTCCGTAAGTAACTGACTGTTATACGTCAAAATAATTTATGGTTCATCTGGTGTGATGTGCTTGCTATTCTGGTTTCTGTTCTTCGTTGAAGTTATTATTTGCATGAATTTATTTTTGTCTCGTGTTCGTGTTAGCATTGCATTTTTTTATTATATGATCTTCATTACCTAAATAGAAAGCTATTGTCATTAATTAAATCGGCACAGTTATTTGGAAACTAAAAGTAGCTTTTTCACATTTGTCAGTTTAATTTAATAATTTGTTATTGTTTTCATCATAAACCCCGTCTCAAACTTTTAATTGGATCCAGCCCTCACATGCCTGATTCTAGGAATTTATCAGACATGCGACAGAAGTTTAATTACCCTTATCATACGATCCGGTGAAATTTAGGTCTCCTAAAAATCTATATTTGGTGAAAAGTTTTACTTATTTACTTACTTATATCCAAAGATAAAAATTATCTTTTGGTACTATACTATGTGCGATAATTTTCATGAATTTCTCATCAGCAATAACTGATCACAACATCGGCAGAGAATATGTGTCTAAAGTTCGGAAACGAGCTGACCCGAATATTCCGCCTGGAATCGAAATAGTTCGGGAGTGCGCTCTCAATTAATATGTACCTTTACCCACGCAGTGTTGCCAACTTATGGCTTTTTACCCCAAATATGCATATAGGCTCACTGGGCCAAAAAAAATTAAGACTTATATTTAATGCTCTTTTAACTACTTAAGAACCGCGTATATGGATGACCATTCTTTCGTCATCAGGAAATGGTAGGTTCAGGGTAATTTAGAGGTATTTTATCTTAAACGTAGGGTTATTTATTTAAGGAGTTGGCAACCCTGGCAGTGAGAGCTCAGGCAGTCTATATCCAGTGTGTTTATCTGTTCCACATAGTTTCTCGATAGCGGTTCACTATAAATATCGTATGTACTCCTCGTACAGCGAAGAATGTGCACTCAACCGAAAAGAGATAAACGGGCATGTTAGAGACGATATGACGTCAAACGGCTGAGTTAAAGTATCAGACGACAGACAGTTAAACAGACGCCCTGGGGGTATAAAACGGCCACTCTGATGAATATGATCCTTTTCTCACTTTCTAAATATTCAAAATTAAACCTTATGTTACCAGTCATAAGGTTCGTTCTTAATTATTTAGGAAATGAGAACGTCTTTTTAGATGGTTTACGTGACGCCAAAATAATAAACGGGAAATTGTTTAGAGATTCGACCGTACAGGGCTCGTTCAAAAGCAGTCAGTTTATGAAAAATGGAGTCGATGGTTTTATATACCGTTTCCGATATAGTAGTATTTTGCAACTTTAATTCTTGAAGTGGTCGCCATGACCGAAATCGGTCGGACACACATACACACACATTGTACTAAGGATACATAGTTAAAAGTAACATAAATGAAAGGGTATACAATGGCGGACTTATACCATGAAGGAATCTCTTCCAGTCTGATTTGAAATTATAACTTTCATAATTCAAATTGTGAGAGAGAATATTGAAATTGATGATTATAGACAGCGTAATGATACTGACTAATGGTACCACGGTAAAGGAACGTAAGATTGTACAAGTAGCTCGCGCATCGCGAAGAAACAACCAGAACTACGAGATAACAGAAACTTTGGGGTTTTCCTTGTTGTTTTTCGGCAAAGATGGTCTTGATGAATTGCTTCTTGTTTCTCAACTTGTTTGACACGCTATGTCGTGTTCCTTTGATCGATCTACGATTGTCTAATTATGGTACACACCTAAATATTTACGTAATACAGATAAGAGACGTTTCTCAAAGAAGCTGAATGTATTAAGGAAGTCATCTAGATAGATAGAAGGGGCAGAATTAAATTAAACGTCAGTTCTTGGGAGCGGTCAAACCACGACAAACTATTTAATCCCATTTTCTCTACACTATTCGTTTACATTATAATTTTAGGGCTGTGACACAGGCACATAGCTATCAGTCTGATGCTATCAATGGTTTATTATGTTCAATGGCATCGTATTAAATCAAAGTTGTGATTTATTTATTCAAAGGTATTAATTTAAATTTTGAATCCTTATAAATAAGAATCTTAGGGATCATTACCTCTGAAAATGTGCTATATACAATGAGTATATAGGCCATTTTTAATAAAAAAGTTTTACAAATTCTTTGAACCCTATTGTTGTGACGGTTTGCAACATTTCTTTTGTTTCTCTAATCTTTTGTATAGAAAGACTTAAAGAAAACTTAGGTGTATGCGAATACGAGTCCTCAAGATTTGTCGAGGATATGACATTTAACTCATTATCCAACAAACGTTGTCATCAATTTAGTTTCATTATTTTTAGATCATTTCTATTTACTCAATGATGCCAGTCTTTAGCACTCGAAAATAAGGCTCATGACTGAAGATCGCGTTAATGGTGGCATGTAAGCCATGCCGGCACTTGACAAAAGGTCATGTGGGTCATGACATGACCATCAGGTGAGATGTAAGTCTGGAACGGACGAACTTCATTCTAAACCTTTTCAATTTTGGTCTGTACATAGATTCAGCGCACAGCCATTATTTTAACCTAAACAACTCTGTCGTAAAATCGGATTGTATTTGATGTGCTATCGCGAGAACGCACGACGGGATGTTCATCGATTCTTCAAGCTAAATCGTCATTCTCTTTCACATAGCAATGTCTGTAAATATTTAGACATCGTCTAGACTAGACACTGCGTCCTAAGTAATTTATCTTTTGCATTTTTTGTTTGTAATATATTGGGTAAAACTAAACGCAGGCGTTTCCTGTTGCTGCCGCCAGAGGGCGTTCGGGGTTTTCACACTGCTCGTGCGAATGGCTCGCGGACGGTTGCATTGCCCTATGCGATATCGGTTTGATTTTTAATACGCGAGAGGTTCCGCGTTCTTTGATTGCTAATTAGCTTGAGTTGTGTTTGTGAATTTCCTGTTTGTTAAATAACTATTGAACTTTGTGTTTGTGTACCCGTCATGGTGACTTTTTCTTGTGAGAGGTGAAACGTGGCTGGCGGTTCACATCTGGCTGTTCCCGAGTGAAACTACGGGAAGAAATCTATTTATTTGTCCTGGGAATTGAGATCTCAAGGGTTAGGTAGGGTGATTAGGAATTCCCCCTTCCCGAAGATACTCAAGTTTGGATCGAAGAGAAAGAAGATTTAGCTTGGTAAGTGTTTTTTAAGTGTAATTAATTTATAGGTTAGGTTATCATATAGGGCCCTGTAGCTCCCTTCATAAGCTACGGTGGTAGCAGACTGCGTTAAGTTATTTAGGTTTTAGTCGGGCAAACGTGGTGCCGCGTGGAGATTTCTTCCCGGTACTTATTTTTTACCGGTGGTTTTTTCCCGGTGAAGTTCCGGTACAGAATTCTTCCCGCCGCTTCGTTTGTCCGGATTCTCGCTGCCACATTTTCTGGCAGCAGAGCGTATTTGCTCTGCACATTTTCTGGTAGCAGAGCGTAGTTTATCTACCCTCTATTTGTTCGTTTGTAAAAAATAATTAATTGTTTGTAAAAATTATTAGATTTTTCTTAGTTTGTTTGTATAAGAATATTTGTAACCTTTTTTGTATTTGTTTGCGGTTTGTACCGTGCGTTCCGGGTTTGTGCCATTCTCATACCTACCGCGGTTCTTCGTGTAGTTGCTTGATTCTGTTGTTTTTTATTTACCTTTTGTTATTTTTTTGTTTGTGACTTGACGCGATGGCGAAGGCCTCCAATGCTAGGGCGACACTCGCCAACGAATTGAGATGGTTTGTGACGGCCGGAGGACTCCTGTCCCGGAAGGACAGGAGGGCGCCATACTGCTAAGAGCGGATCACCTCCACTCACGATTGATTAGCGCGGAAGCGGCCATGGCGGCGCTTACCGAAGCCGATCTTACCCCGGAGGCCTACGCAGGTCACATGGCGGACATGGACCAGATCCTGAGTCTGCACGATGATATCGCGGAGGCGGTGACCGCAATACGGGCGCGACAGGCTGGCGGACCAGCCCCTCGCACACCTGTTAGACAGGAAGGACCAGCGGTTACTGGTCGGCTCCCCACCCTTCAGCTGTCCCACTTTGGGGGGTAGGATGGAGGAGTGGGTAGCATATAAAAATATGTTTGAGTCCCTGGTCGTAGCCCGACAGGGGATTTGTCGAAGGCCCAGAAGATGGCCTACCTCCTCTCCACTCTTGAGGATGAAGCGCGGTCGCTCATCCAGCACCTCCGGGTGGAGGACGACCAGTACGATACGGCTTGGGAGTTATTGAACTCCCGCTACCAAAACTTACGTTTGTTAGCGGATGCGCACGCCGCACAGTTGATGGCCCTGCCCAAGGTGGCCAACAGGGCACAGTTGCGCCTGCAGTTGCTCACGCCCGTTACAGTGGCCTGTAACGCGCTCCGCACACTGGGGCTGCCGGTGGACCAATGGTCTTTTTTGTTGGTGCACATTGTATTGGGCAAATTGCCCAATGACATCCGCTCGCGGTTTGAGCGCTGAAAATGCGGAGCGGGATAGCACCACCCTACCAACATTCACTGACTTGGTGAAGTTTTTGGAGTTTGAGGCACGGGCTGCTGAGAATACCATGACGGACTCAGCGCCATCCAGAGCGCCTGAACGTAGGCCCTTGGAACCCTCATGGCGAGGGAAGCCCCCACAGGGACGGCAACCGCCACCGCGTGGAGCTGGTGTGCGGGTTGCACACACGGCAGCAGTCGCGGGGGACGCGGACTGCCTGCAATGTGGCCGGATGGGCCACAGCCTGCTGCAATGCAGGGACTGGCAGAGACTGCCAGTACAAGATAGGCGCCGCATGGCAAAGCGGCATGAACTTTGCTTTTATTGTTTGGGCGGTCACTATGCACGTGACTGTCCCAGTGCCATACCATGCAGTGCATGCCGTGGGCGGCACCACGCGATGCTTTGCATGAACCGCAACGGGGATGGCACCCGGATGTTGAGGCAGGGGTCCCCTATGGGCGGGGGCGCTCCTGCGCGAAGCCCTCCACCACCGGACGGAGGACGCGGCTTCGCTCGTCGCACCCCCTCGGGAGGGGGTCGCGTACCTGCGCGGGTCTTGGCGGACCGGGACCACGCGCCCCAAGGTCATGGCCAGTATGTAGCTGGCCAGGCCCCGGATAGGGCCCCCATGGGCGGGGGCCCTAGATCGGACGTGAGAGTGGGGACACCCCCCTCCACGCGGGTTACCACTACCCACCACATGCAGCCGCAGCGGTTTTCTCCGCCGCTGCACGAGTACCCACGGCTGGAGTACCACCCGCCGTACCATATGTATGGCCGGGCCGCGGGTTATGGCCCCCCTCAGATGGGGATGTGCACTCGCCCGCCATATTATCCGGGTCAGTGGCGCGCCCCTGGTTTGGAGAGAGTGGGGAGCCCGTAACTAGCTTGCTCCCTTGCTGGGACAGAGCCGCGGACGGTTCTGCTCCCTACCGCGGTGGTCCGCGTATGGGGTCGTAGGGGGGAAGCCATTAATTTGAGAGCTCTGTTGGACTCAGGGGCTCAAAGCAGTTTGGTTACCACTCGAGTGGCACGCCAGTTAGGTTTAGTCGTGGAAGACTCGCCTGTGCCACTTCTTGGAGTTGGTGGCATACAAGTGAAGTGTCTGACGGGCCAGACACTTGTCACCTTTTCTTCGCTGAAGTCCTCCACAATGAGGATCACGACTTCGGCTATGGTAATGGATACCATTGCGGGTTGGCACCCTCGACAGACATACCGCCGGGTGTGTTGTCTTTGGTTTCGGGTCTGGATTTGGCCGACCCCTTTGTCTTTCATCCCGGCCCAGTGGACTTGCTCCTGGGCTCGGACGTATTGGGTTGGATTTTGTTGGGTACACAGAAGGCTCTGGGTTCGTCTTCACTGATGGCAGTGTCTACGATTTTTGGTTTTGCCCTGATGGGCCCTGTGTTTGATAATGACACCGCGGAGGAGCCACCGGTTGTCGCATCTGCGTCCTTGGCCAAGACCATGCAAAGGTTTTGGGAGGTGGAGGAGCCACCTATGAGTTCCAGGATGGATCCGGAACACGCTGAGTGCGAAGCCCTTTTTCGATCAACCACGGAGAGGTTGCCCTCCGGTCGGTTTGTAACTAGGTTACCCTTTGTTGCCTCTCGTCCTAGCCTAGGGCAAAGTAGGGCGCTTGCGGAGAAACGACTGCTGTCCATGGAGCGACGCATGCAGCGTGACCACGTACTTCGCGATAAATATATTGAATTTATGCGCGAGTACGAGGATTTGGAGTCACATGTCTCCGGCTCGAGTTGATTGGAGCTCAACTGAGCATTATTTTTTGCCCCACCACGCGGTGGTGAAGGCCTCAACGGGCAAGTTGCGGACTGTCTTTGATGGGTCCGCACCCACTTCGAACAGGGTTTCGTTGAATCTGTGTTTGCATTCGGGTCCCAAATTGCATAGGGACATAATTGACATCATCTTGAACTTTAGAAGACATCAAGTGGTTTTTGGTGCGGACATCCGGATGATGTTCCGCCAGACAGTCATACATCCTGAGGACAGGCGATTCCAGTTGATACTCTGGCGTGAGCGCCCTGAGGATCCTGTGACGGTGTATGAACTCAACACAAACACGTATGGTTTGAAATCTAGTCCCTATATCGCCATCAGATCATTGCTTGAATTGGCAGAGCGGGAACGGATCCGCTTTCCCCGTGGGGCTTCCGTGCTGTCACGTGACTTGTATGTTGATGACGTGTGCACCGGAGCCCAAAGTATTGAGGAGGCCCTCCTACTGCGGGATGAATTGATTGAAATATTGAAGACAGGTGGCTACGAGCTACGTAAGTGGTTGTCTAATGAGCCTAAAGTTCTAGAAGGGATCCCGGAGGATCACCAACAGAACCCTCACCTGTTTGAGGATGTGGATGATCCCAACAGGATAGCGGTGCTGGGCATGCAGTACCAGCCGCTAACCGATATTTTTACATTCCAAGTGGACTTGGAAATACCAAGGTCTGGACTAAGAGAACGGTGTTGTCCGTAATAGCCCGTATGTTTGATCCAAGCGGTTGGATCAGTCCAGTGATATTCTCTGCGAAGTGTCTTCTTCAGAGACTTTGGACTTTGGGCGTCTCGTGGGACGAGCCGCTGTTTGGTCCTCCATTGGATGATTGGCTCGAGTTGTTTTCATCGATTAAGGAAGTCAATCGGATTGCCTTGCCTCGTCGAATATTGCCCCCCGGGAAATATCGAGCCAGCCTGCATGGCTTTTGTGACGCGTCGGAGCGAGGCTACGCCGCGTCAGTCTATATGCGGACAGTTGACGCCGATGGCCGGGTCAATGTCTCGCTTTTGTTAGGGAAGAGCAAGGTCGCCCCCATCAGGACTAGGCTGACTATTCCCAAGCTTGAGTTGAGTGGAGCTCACCTTCTCTCTAAATTGTTGCATCACGTTGCCAGTGAGCTGGCGGCCACGGTCGAGATACGGGACATCTTCGCCTGGTCGGATAGCCAGGTCGCGCTTGCATGGTTGCGCGCGGCCCCACATACCTTGGAGGTTTTTGTGGGAAATCGGGTTTCCCAAATCCAGAATATCGGAATTGATATAACATGGAGACATGTGCCGGGAGAGCTTAACCCAGCGGACTGTGCCTCCCGAGGTTGTACGGCACCAGAATTGGTGTCACACCCGCTCTGGTGGGGTCCAGAGTGGCTGATGGGATCAGAAACATCTTGGCCTGTCTGTCAGACAGATGTTACTTCTTTGAGTTTGACTGGGCTCCGTGTACATGCTGTAGTCGCTGAGACGACGTCGGAGCCGGATTGGCTACTTGCTCGGTATAGCAGCTTGGATAAGCTTCTGGGTGTTACCAGTTGGATTAAGCGTTTCATACATAATTGTAGAAACCCACAGGCAAAGCGGTTGGAGCCGATTGCAGGTGCAGAAGAGCGCCGGAGCGCATTGTTGCATTGGGTCCGTGTCGTGCAGACCGGACGGTTTGAGTCAGAGCTTCGTATCTTGCGCGACTCACGCGCTAAGTTGAAGGGCGCGGTCGCTCGTTTGAACCCGTACATCGACTCGGATGGGCTTCTTCGGGTTGGAGGCAGGCTCCGGAAGGCGGATCTTCCATATGAGACTCGCCATCCTCTGTTGTTGCCCAAGGGCGGACCCTTGGTGCAGCTTTTGGTGTCTGATCGACACATTCGTAACGCCCATGCTGGGTGCAATGCTTTGTTGGCTATCTTGCAACGCGAGTTTTGGATTTTGTCAGCCCGAAGAGCAATCCGTAGTGTTCTGTTTCGATGTATTGCATGTTATAGGTTGAAGGCATCCACGATGCAACCACAGATGGGTGATTTGCCCGCTGATCGAATCCGACCTTCGAGACCGTTTGACGGCGTTGGAACCGATTTTGCCGGTCCCTTTTCGATCAAGGCTTCTCCCTTTCGTAATGCCCGTATTGTGAAGGGCTATTTGTGTGTATTTGTTTGTTTGGCCACCAAGGCTGTCCATTTGGAGGTGGTATCGGCTCTGACTACGGAGGCCTTCGTCGCCGCGTTGGATCGCTTTGTTTCGCGTCGAGGTCTACCTTCCCTTATTAGGTCTGATAATGGCACAAACTATAAAGGAACTGTAAATTATCTTAAGGATGTTTCCGTGTTTATTGATAAAAATTGTACTAGTTTAAGTCAAATTGCTGCCCAAAGGGGAATAACCTGGAAGTTTAGTCCCCCAAGTTGCCCCCATTGGGGAGGGATTTTTGAAGCGGCTGTGAAATCCGCAAAGACCCACCTCCGCCGCATTATCGGAGAAACGGCTCTAACTTTTGAAGAGCTGGCCACAGTGTTTTGTAAAGTTGAGGCGGTCCTCAACTCTCGTCCTCTCTGTCCGCTATCTCCAGATCCAAATGACTTGGAAGCTCTCACCCCTGGTCATTTTTTGGTGGGAGGGCCGTTGAATGCCCTGCCCGAATACCTGTGGAAGGATGAACGCGTATATCGGTTGTCGCGTTTTCAAATGTTGCAGCAAATGAGCCAGGACTTTTGGCGTCGCTGGTCGCTTGAATATTTGCATTTGCTGCAGCAAAGAGTGAAGTGGACAGACAGGACTGAGCCTCCCAGGGAGGGTGATTTAGTATTGTTAAAAGAGGCAAATTTGCCCTCATTGCTTTGGCGACGAGCTCGCATATTACGTTTGATTCTTGGCGGAGATGGCACTCCGCGTGTGGCTGAGGTGTTGGTCGACGGTTCGATTTTAAGGAGAGGTGTGACCTCTCTCGCCCGCCTTCCCGTAGAGTAAGCTAGCGGTCTGCTTCTCAGACCGGGACGGTGGGATGTTTGTAATATATTGGGTAAAACTAAACGCAGGCGTTTCCTGTTGCTGCCGCCAGAGGGCGTTCGGGGTTTTCACACTGCTCGTGCGAATGGCTCGCGGACGGTTGCATTGCCCTATGCGATATCGGTTTGATTTTTAATACGCGAGAGGTTCCGCGTTCTTTGATTGCTAATTAGCTTGAGTTGTGTTTGTGAATTTCCTGTTTGTTAAATAACTATTGAACTTTGTGTTTGTGTACCCGTCATGGTGACTTTTTCTTGTGAGAGGTGAAACGTGGCTGGCGGTTCACATCTGGCTGTTCCCGAGTGAAACTACGGGAAGAAATCTATTTATTTGTCCTGGGGAATTGAGATCTCAAGGGTTAGGTAGGGTGATTAGGAATTCCCCCTTCCCGAAGATACTCAAGTTTGGATCCGAAGAGAAAGAAGATTTAGCTTGGTAAGTGTTTTTTAAGTGTAATTAATTTATAGGTTAGGTTATCATATAGGGCCCTGTAGCTCCCTTCATAAGCTACGGTGGTAGCAGACTGCGTTAAGTTATTTAGGTTTTAGTCGGGCAAACGTGGTGCCGCGTGGAGATTTCTTCCCGGTACTTATTTTTTACCGGTGGTTTTTTCCCGGTGAAGTTCCGGTACAGAATTCTTCCCGCCGCTTCGTTTGTCCGGATTCTCGCTGCCACATTTTCTGGCAGCAGAGCGTATTTGCTCTGCACATTTTTCATTGGTATTCTGCGAGTTTGACACTCTTATTTTTTATATTCCAGGGATGTAGAATGTAACATAGATATCTGTAGCTCTAGACCTGAATTAATTCAATGTCTTTATTTTAAAACCTAGACTGAATATAAAGCAACCTACATTGTAGAACTTGTCGATACTTAAATACCTAAATGTTATGGAAACATTGAGTCAAGGGAATGAAATGAACTATGTTGATCTGTGTTTGGCTTCTCCAAACCAATACTTAGAATAAAGTATACATATTGTTGACAAAAAGATGTCAAGTCTTCTAAGAACCGCTAGTCAAATTTTCCCAAAATAAATGACTCGATTTTGCTGAACGGAATTATGCAGAATTGAGGCCGAGAGGCTCCTTTGATATAAGTCATCGAGGCAGAAATCGTTTTTCCAAAAAGTGAATAACCGAAACGAGGAAGCCGGTTAAATTGGACGAAACTAGAGCCGCTTGAATAGGTAGCGAGTATTCACACATTCCTGACGTTTGGACTAGGCTAGATTGAAGTGGCGTTCGCTGAGCAAGTGAAATAGTGAATGAATATGTGTGGGCACGACAGCATACAAGCGAGTTAAAATTGCTACCTTAATATGGAACGTGTATTCGATCTGTAATAACTTGCTGAAGGTGAGGAAACGCCCGAAGTTCGAACACATGGGAAAAGTATTTACAGAAATATGAAATTGTTAACAAAAATGTATAGATTGGTAAGATAGGCGTACAACATAGTTAAAATCGCAGATCATACACAGTTGAGAGAAACACAGGATTGAAAAAGAAAGCGTAGGAGAAGGCCTGTAATCAGCAAAGGATTGAAAAAAATGTTAATAAATTGGCACTCAACGAGACCTATGATCAGCAAAGGAAAGAAAAAATGTTGATAAATTGGCACTCAACGTATCGAGGTAGAATGTGCAAAATGTTCAAGTATATTTAAAAAAATGGCATATGGGGAAAATGTGCTGGTTTATTCATTATATCATCTGTGACAGGTGTTATTACGTATTTAGGAACACATTGCAAACCACATAGTTCATTAACGAACATGCTCGATGCAGCCTTGACCACAAAAACCAGACCTTGAGCCGGCCACCTGCCTGGCGCCTTAGAGGTAAACTTAACCTTTCATCACTTACAAACTTAGTTGTATTCTCCTGTAAATATGTAGGAAAACTAGATAGCATACTGTTCTAAATCTATCATTATACAAAATAGGTTAATTTTCGGACAATGTAAATTTCCGATTCTATTGGTATCAATTTTGTACACAAGTAGTGGAGAAGGTATTGTAGCCTGAATTGAAAGGTACGGTATATACCTATTCTATTTGTATTCTAAATAAATAATATCGTTTGCGAAACCCCTGGCAACAGGTACTAATATCGCAAATTGTCGAGTTCGAATGACGTGTGCAGATCAAAGGGACCGTGCCGGTGACGGGGCTGAAGTCACAAAGTGGATCATTTTCATGGCATATACTAGCTGTACCTGTGTCATTTAACGTAGCGTATTTTTTTTAGAGATAATTTCTCTATAGGAGATAATTTATTTTTTTAAATATTTCAACTTCACCATTTAAGGTCCCTTGGAACTGTAAAAATTCAAGCTTCTAAGTTAATGCAAGGTACGACCATAACTTTATATTTTTTAACACTCAAAATACCTACTTCTCATTGATGTAGAACTTTATTGAAACAAGTTTTCGCTGTCTAACACAACTGTGAACAGAAAGAAAAACACAATAAAATGTCCTGTATTAGTTTATTGAACATCACTGTCTCAAGCATCATCATATCTACCAACGGAAATCTGCTGCTGGTCTGAATTTTTAGGCCTTTTTTTAGCTTTTTTAAAGTATCAGATTTCCTTGATTCTTTAAAATGTTGTATAAGTTATAACGACTAAGATGGATAATGTCTCTAAGGAAACGTGGCAAAGCCTCTTCATAGTCCCGATCCCCATCTAATGCAGTTTGCTGATCATTAAAACTTTCTAGCGAGATCACAGATTATATAACACACATTGTGGCGGGTTTTGCTTTACGTTTTCAGGCAGCACCTAAACTCAATATTACTTACTTCATGACAATAAAATTATATCGTGGATAATTTTTTTTGAAATTGATTTAGTACTGGAAAACTTTCTAGACAGTCTCCTAGAATTTAGCTCTATAAGCGTTATTGTCTAGAATGTCCTTCAGTTTCTCGAAGATTAAAGGTTTCATTGTCAAGTTCACTGTGAAGACACAATTTCCAGTAACTCCACCCACGTTAATGTGTATATTTAAAAGTCCAAATGTGCTAGAATCTGATATGTCTGAAGCGTATTACATCTTAACCTGATTAATATACGTTTTCTTTGAACGCACGCATATAGAATTCTTGGAGAAAAGTCTTTTGGACGTGGGCGATTTTATTACTTCTAAAGAATTTAAAAATTTAATATTTTTTATGTTGAAAACATGTTGTAATTAAAATTTAGCTTGTAACATGCAAATATCCCGCATTTACCAGCTTCCAATTATTAAATTACCATGCAGCATTCCATCAAATATCGGCGGACATGTTACAAAACTGCCGGTATCGCTTCACGTTACATGCGGCATAAATCTGATGGTTGTATTGAGAGATATGCGCAATGTGATTCTCTGACGTCAGCGATAGCGATAGTGCACCATTAACAGACTTGGCTCGCGTTAGAGTTCTGTTGGATTGTGTTGCTGATAATAATTTGATCACTCTTTTACATGCACTTTAACCGCTGAACATTTAGACGAGTCTGCTGCTAGATGTAACATTGCTTCAAGTTGTATGCGGCAAATTCTGATGCTTGTAGTGCTCTGACTTGGCTCTCATTCGTATGTACAGTGAACAGTCAGATGCAGAGAAACCTGACCCCCCTGAGATAGGATTCGGTGAGATAGGGCTTATACTCGTTATTATAGTTTGATGACTCTTGAATGGTGTGGTTGATCATGATACCCTTTGTCATGATGCACTTTAGTCTCTGATGCACAAGCTAGTTTGACATGTCTGCGACTAGACCTAACGGCACGTCTTTAGTCCATGTGTGTGACTTGGTCGTTTTGCGGAGTTTTTCTTTCACAATGAATTTGATAATTCGCACCAAACAGATGAACGTTGATATAATAAAAAGCACTAGTGCAAATAATTTGTCTAAGAAAAGGAAAACAAGACTATCCTTTCTTGCACGAAGTTTGTCGCAACGTTAGTCGAATCAATGAACTATTGAGTGAAAAACGTTGCAACTAACCCTCTAATTTCAGGCATGCCAATCTAATAACAGAATATATCAAGAATAACCTTTACTTAATCGAATCCAATAAATCAATGTAATATTCATAAAGAAAATGAAACAATAGCTATTGAGGAAACACGCACAAAACAGTCGGTCGACTCGCACGAATATCCGAATAACAAGAACAATGCGCTGACGACCATAGCCTTCCAATTAAACATCGATGATGCTTCAAACCATTTACATAATAAGGTTTTTGTTGGAGCCCCCGAATTCGAGACTCAAGTGGATGGGCTTGAATACACGGAAAACGAGAAAATCATTGACAAGAGACTATTCAATTTAAGCCTAAATGTCAAAATCCTAACAAGTAAAAAATGTATTGTCTCTTATTCGTACTGTCGAAATTATATAAGTAGAATTTTAGTTTTTTGATTATATTACTTAAGTTTTTTCTACACGAACGTAAAGATAACTTTGATATCTAATTTATCATCATTCATCTAGTACTAGTTTAGTATTGGACAAATGGCTGTCCTGTTTCTCTTTGTCGTCCTTTGTTTGTTACGTCATCGATTTTTTCAGATTTTAGACCCCCCCCCCCTATATAATCATCCTATCGTCATTTCTTAATGACCCCCCCCTTCTCCCAAAATTGACGTCATTACTAGTTTGACAAAATAAAACATTGCAAAATATCACAAGAACATTATCTTTCCTTAGTATGAGACATGTATTTAAGTATAAGTATAGTATTAATATGTACTTTTATTAATTATGTAATGTTGTAGTTATTATTGAAGTATTGTGTTTATTATCAATACATAGTACCTATAAAACAAAGTCGCTTTCGCTGTCTGTCCCTATGTATGCTTAGATCTTTAAAACTACGCAACGGATTTTGATGCGGTTTTTTTAAATAGATAGACTGATTCTTAAAGAAGGTTTATATGTATAATACATGTAAGTACCACGGGCGAAGCCGGGGCGGGCAGCTAGTATTTTACTAGGTGTGTTGGAAGAAATTTCTTTTTAGAAATAATCTTTTTGTACGTGAAAAATAAACTATAAATAAATAAATAAGAATGACGTCAATTTCGAAACACCCCCCCCCCATCTATCATACTGGACATTTGTAAAGAATAAATAAATAAAATAAATAATAATAAAAAATAAAAATTGTTTATTCATTTGCTCACATAATACTCATCGTCTTAAAACTACACATATCACCATACATGACTCATTTATAACTTAAGTTATTATCTCAAAAATATTAGATAGCAGGTGCATACAAAACTGAGACAAATGTGATCAATATAAGTATACAGTACAAGTAGGTATAGGTATATAATATAAGATTCTCATCATCCGGTTAGAAAAATTGTATATATTACTTACACATTCATTCAGCCAAAATTTTGCTCAATTCTATGTGCACCGAAGTCATAATGTACTAACTGATTTGAAGATAAACAAATAAATAAAACGGCTGCCATCTTTTAAAGAAAATAAACAGTAAAGATTCCAGCGACACAGCAGAAATAAACTATCAGATTATTATGAGTTAATATGAGCTTACTTTGGAAAACACATTATAATCATGATTATTGGCTAGTCGTGTGAGAAAAAAGAATGTATCATATTGTTATTGACAACAAATATTAGTGGAACAGAATTAGTAGGTAGTCAGAAACAATTATTTCTACCCGCCGTACTAGTGAGAACTGTATGACGGCCGGGAGCAGTCCTTGTCCGACGACGTAAACAACTTATAGTATATGCGATAAATGCAGATGCGATCGAGTATAGTTTTTATTAATTATACCAAACAAGTATAGATCTTTTTTAATAAATGCGAAGGTGAATTTAACTTGATTTGTTACACGGTAGTAAGTAAGTACCTAAGTGATTGTTTGTATAATATATATGATCAGTATGAATTATAAATATATACATATGTATATATTTATAATTCATACATATGTGTGTACTCATGTTTTATATAATAATATTAGTGTATATGTATGTATATATAATATGTATATTTTATTACTATATATACATATTTTGTATAAGAGTGTGACTAGTGACGGGATAGGTTGATCTTAACTGTTATTATTTATTGACTTTAAGTTTCAAGATAGAACAATGAGAAGGTTTTCCGTTTCATCGTACGTTAGTGTTTTTAGGAAAGTATCTATGTGTTTTTTTAATAGAAAAAGGTGATTTATCAGCGATGTTTATTTGTTGGCTAATTTTGTTATAGATGTAGGACCAAGTGTGAAGCAAGTTGTGGACCCAGCATGTCTTGAGATTTATCGAATATCATTAATGTAGCCATTTTTTTCTTTTACTAATATTTCACCAAGACGAATAAGTTGTTTCAGCTGGCATACTACGAGTAGATCATTATCTTTTGTACCAGCCCTGTTCCACTCTGTCAACCCTTTGAATGGCGTCACTCTATTGTTTTACTTTACTTCTTAAAACAAGCTTCCAGCGACGAACGTGATTCTCAAACATAAATAGTTTCGAACGTCATGTTTCAAGTTATTTGCAATGACGCAGCCAATGTGAAAATGTGGTCATTGAATAATTGATCGCATTAGACTTGGTAATTATGTAAAGAATTTTGCGCAAGTTCGTGTTTCCCCGCGTCATTTCACGGTCTGGACACATTTCGTTTCAGGCGTTGCTCGACGACTTTTTCCTAGCAACGAACTTTATTAAGGATTTCTCACAACATTGCCACGACCAAAGCACGCTTCTGAAAAGCCATTTCTACAATCTGGTCCTTCTAGCCTACTTATTACATTACATAAATCCCATATGATACCAGCTTCCACGCGACGACCTCTTGTGACCAACTAACTTCTTGTGTTTGCTGTGTCACTGCTTTGACAAAATTTACTTTCGAGAGGTTATAAGGACAAGTTTCACCTATAGCATAATGTGATTGAAACCTCCGATATATGGACCTGTAACATATTATTCCAATTCCTAAAATACGAAATTCGTCTCCATTCAAACAGTTGAATTCTCAATATCTTCCACCTCGAGCATGCAAAATTCGATATAAAATCTTGGAGCAAAAGAGACGTTGCGTAAAGTATGCATTGTTTTGGAGAAAAGGATTTATTTTCGCATTGGCAACGGATCTTTTACAAGCTTTTATTCAGTTTGGTCTGGTACTGTTTCGAGGTTTGAATCGAACATAATAATATGATACACCAGGGAGATGATTTTTTAAAGGAATACTAATAAATACTTTTATTTCATGCCATATAAATACTACGATCATCTTATTTTAGTTTTTTATAGTATTGTGCATTCTAAGAAACTATTAAACTTGTTTGTCATGAATGACGTTGTATGTTGTTGCTTAGGTGTGATGATTATAGAATTCTAAAAAAAAGTATAACGAGGTCGTATGGCAAATTGCTATCACAAATAGATACCCATATAATGTGACATACTTTATGTGTTGTTTTGAATTTCAGTTAAATATTTATGTGCAATTTCCATAATGGAGCTATTGAGTGTACGATCAGCAACGAACGACTGTCGTTGTAGAACTATATTCAGTTTCAACCCTATTGCGTCTATTTAAGCACCGTGGTGTTAAGATGTTTTTGTTGTTGACTGTACTGAGGCGCCATTTTACTTGGAGAGCTGTGTTTTAGCATCACGATCGCTTTCAAATGGTACAAAAACGTCGGCATACAAACAAAAACAAACGAATACGTTTACGTTTCGTATACGTTTTGAGAACAAACAATAGGCGCTGGTACCTTTGTGTTGTGTGCGATATGGGTACAGTCTGGATCAGAATTAACCATACCTTTCATAGAGTATTTTTCATAAGTTCGTACAATATGTACCAATTTTCAAATAATGTCGCTATGAAAGCACGCAACATGTACAGTAAAAATATGCACGTTGACGACAACGATATTTGTTCCGAAATGAACGCAATCCAGTTCAGAGCTTATAAAATTAAATGTATGAACCTAATTTGACTCAACGGATTTATAAATCAAATTAAAGCCCAAATATACACACAATTAGTCCGTATTGTCTGGTTGACGTGAATTCAGGCTGAATGAAGCCTATTACCAGTTAGGCTGTTCTTGTTCTACGAAATCCTTATTTAGGTTACTTGTTGTTTTGTTACCCTTGGCATTGTTCATGTGAATCTCATTTTGATCAATCGTTGTTCAATTGACTAAGTTTAATAATGGTGAATGGAAATTCTACGTTGTCGTTGGAATTCCTTTCACACGAACCAAATACTAATAGGGAAACTTTTATTGGTTTATCATAGATTTCGGTTCTATTTAAATAGACCTATTTCTTTTAAATCGTTTTTAATCTTCGTCTTATCTTTGTTCTTAATTGTACAGTCATATCTTATATTAATTAAATTTTAAATGTCCATTAATTTACTTTAATGATACTACGGGTTATTAATTCGTTTTTAATCCTTGTTTAACTATTGTTTTTGATCGTACGTAGTCATATCGTATTTTTTTTTTAAATAACAAATCTCTAAATACAACATTGATCTACACTGATGGTTGCATACAGCCGTTGCTATAAAAACTGTCATAAGCATGCAAGTCTTGCAGCTGCAGGCTGACGTCACTGCTTTGTGCAAGGCTATCTGTTGCATAGCATCTGTGCGTAGGACGCTTCTACCAGGTACTGTACCTACTTCCTTTTGGATGTACTTGTTATATTTAAAATCAACTCGTTCGTTTACTAGTTGCTATACTGGTCTTCTGCGGGGGATGAATAGGTACCTTTATAGGGGCCGAATCTGCAGCTTTTATTCCTGTGGACGAATTTTAGGGGACGAGTGGGTACCGACTCATAATAATAAAGTGCATGTAGAGTTATTATAGTTGTTGTTTTTATTTAGCTCATTAATTAGTGTAAAAGGTTAAATAGGCGTCAAGGGATTGAAGTTAGTGTAATAACGCTTGAATTTTTAAACTGTGTGATTATAATTTTGCAAAGTGAGTGAGGCACCGCGCCTTTAGGACTGTTGTTTCAACCTCTAGCTATATTTGATTACTTTACAAAGTGAACATAATTTTGGTCCTCTATGCAAACAACCTTATTAAAGAAAACTTAGCAAACACGATGAAAAATGGTGGGTGTAGTGGATCTTTCTAGGAGAAAACAAAAAACCGTCATTGCATTAGGTTAACTGAGTAAAGGAACGCGACATAGCACTCAGCGCATCGTGTCGCTGCATATTTTCGTCATTGACATGGAAGTTTTTTTTATCCAGCTTTAAGATGTTGTGCCCCACTGGGCAATCGGTTCTCCTCCTTATTTAAACTGGGATAAAAAACTTATTTTTTGTCTACTACCTCTATTTCTGTGTCTAAAGAGCCTTTGAGTCGCTGAGTGAATTGAGTCAAAAAGCTTAACTATTTAGTTAGCTAAACTAGCTACCTTACCTTTTGGACTTGTTTGGCCAACTTTTCTGGCCGTAATTCATAAAGGTGTCTCGAACAGTCCGACTTTAGTTAGTATATTTAACAGAGTAGTAAACATATTATCATTTTAACGGTAAACACGGAAGCCCTACCTTGTTAAGGTTGGTTACGCATCACCTGGTGAGGCCTGTAGTTCTGTACGTATCCGGCGATTCTTAAAGCGCCCAAGGAACCGATCATAGTGTGATTATATCGACCTATAATAGAAAAAAGATAAATGTAATAAAGAGCTCTTTAAGAGAAATGTCTTCTAAAACAAATACACTAAGAAATCCACGTAATACGGGTCAGGTAAAAGAACAGATATCTACTAAATACGTATCCACTACGGCTTTAGAAAAATAAACGATAGCCCCGTTCCGAGCATATTGAGCCGTCCAATGGGAGCACCTTATTGGTTTTCCCGCCATTATTGATGCTGAGGAAATCTAATAACGATGACGCAGGCTTACGTATGTCTTTATACTATGTCTAATTTTCTATAGGCTATGTCCGCTTTCTATTTAGTTTTAATACATCCTGCCCGGCCGTAGATAACGCGGGTAGAATATTTCATAGTGATCTTTTGTTGGCGAAATTAGTTTTCTTACAATAAACCCAGATTTATCGCCCATCTTCTCGTGAGACCCTGCTTCAGCTACGGTTAGTGTTCCCGCCATTATATAATGCGCTTGTTATGAGAATAGTTTTAATCAAAAAATATTAGTGAGTGAGGAACAATACCTTTAAGCTGGACCACCCTTTTTAACCTAAACTGATGGGCAAAGATGTCCCCTCTTGTTTCTCCCAAATAGAAAAGGAAACGCGGAGGCCTAGGAAACATTGATTTCAATTTTGGAGGCAATTATAATGAATTGGTTTTTGCTGTGGATAGAAGAACACCCTATTTAATATAACTTTTTCTATAACATCAGTATGTAGGTAGACACAGAAAGGATATCTACTATTAATACATAGAATGAACGATGAACGATCAATATCAATCAAACATGTACCCCATGTCAATATACAGTGAAACGAAATTACGGGAGCAAGCTGTAACCTCAAGAGTTGAGGGGGAATAATGGAATTTATCATTGGGGGCTCCACGTCGCCTATCAATATTCCAGTAATTTACATAATGTATTTACATACATACGTCGCTGATAAAATATGCCGATATTGGTACGATATGTGAGAGGACTAATTTCGTCGTATTTTTTTGTCTCGGATTAATTATTACAATAAATCGATACGCATGATTTGATTGTGTTTAAAACCTTCTTCATCCATTTGGTCATTCTCTTATTATAGTGACATTGGCCAGGCAAACGTTTCTGTTTCTGTACCTATCGAGACTTTCTTAGCAATGAATGAATGAATATGTACACATTGTGAAATGTGAATTAATGTTAATGTTTGCTATGCCATTTGCTTTCTCAATTTCAAACACTACCTGAGAGTTAGATTTGTTACTAAGTTTTCCTTCACCGGACGGAAAAATGTAATGGTCTAGTAAAATTAATGAGTCAGTCATTTGCTCGTCCCACTAAAATCTCGGACCTGGGACGAGTCATCGATTTCAAATTTGTTAATCGTTAACTTGGACCAAGTTTTATTTGAACTGGGCCGAGTTAGTTACTTACTAAAAACAGTGTAGTTTACTTGGACCACATCAAGTTAACTATTTTAAATTTTATAAAAACACTAGCTGTTGCCCGCGGCTTCGCCTGCGTGAGTTTCGCTTAGATGAAAAATCTTTTTGTGTTCCTAACAGTAGAAACCTAAACTCCAGTACTCAAAATTTCAGCCATTTGGTTATTCCTTGCTCCGCGAGAATATAATATTAGGTACTCGTAGTCCGTATTTCATTCAATAAATGATCTTCGTCTGCTCTTTATCGTTTTTGCGTGCAAACGTGTACATACATACAGACAGACAGACAGACAGACAGAAAAAAAATCCAAAACATTTTTTTGCTTTCTATTATTCTTTTTAAGTGTCACTCTATCCATTTCAGTTAAAAATACTAAATGTACAGACAAAATATTTTTACTGTTTTATTATATGTATAGATAATAGTGAATGCGTTATTGGCCTTATATTACTAGAAATGTAATTCTTAGAATATAAGTAATTAGCTTTTGCCCGCGTCTTCGCCCGCGTGAATTTCTCACGGGAACAGTGCTTTTTCCCAGGATTAAAGGTTTCATTCAAATCCGAAGGTACCACCCTATGTCCTTTTCAGTACTTCTATGCAAAATTTCAGGAAGATTGTTTCAGTAGATAAAGCGATTTAAAAAAAAATAGATTTTCTTTATTCATTAATTCACAGCGTAACAGAATCCTAACTTCCTAAAATGCTTCCTAACTAATATTATAAATGGGAAAGTGAGATTGTTTGTATGTTTATTTGTTTGCTACCTCTTCACGCTTTATTTACTGAACCAATCTTCCTGAAATTTTGCATAGAATACTGAAAAGGACATAGGGTACCTTTCATCTCCGGAAAAAGCACTGTTCCCGTGTGAAATTTCCCGTGCAAAAACTTTTTTTTGGAATTTTTTGTCTGTCTGTCTGTCCGTATGTATTTACGCGTTTCACGCAAAAACTACTGGACGGATTTGAATGAAACTTTTTTTGTTGTATAGCTATTAAGCCTGGGCAACATATAGGCTATAATTGATTTTGAAAACTGGAACACCTGATGAAGAACCTTAACAGGACAGCTAAACTATAAGAAATATGGAAATGGTACCTTTGTAAAAAATTATCAATCTGATGAGCATTTTCTGTTGACGTATACAAATCGAAGATCAGGATCATCTTATGAAGAATTTCAAGAGACCAGCTACACTATTACATATATGGAAATGGCGCCTTAGCAAAAGTCGTTCAACCTGATGAGCATTTTCTACTGACGTATAAATAGACAGGACACGGGATAGGATAAACAGGGACTCGGGGTGGGAGTGGTGCTACACGGGAAATTGTAGATAAAGAGCAGACGAAGATCATTTATTGAATGAAATACGGACTACGAGTACCTAATATTATATTCTCGCGGGGCAAGGAATAACCAAATGGCTGAAATTTTGAGTACTGGAGTTTAGGTTTCTACTGTTAGGAACACAAAAAGATTTTTCATCTAAGCGAAACTCACGCAGGCGAAGCCGCGGGCAACAGCTAGTATTTTTATAAAATTTAAAATAGTTAACTTGATGTGGTCCAAGTAAACTACACTGTTATTAGTAAGTAACTAACTCGGCCCAGTTCAAATAAAACTTGGTCCAAGTTAACGATTAACAAATTTGAAATCGATGACTCGTCCCAGGTCCGAGATTTTAGTGGGACGAGCAAATGACTGACTCAAATTAATCATTACATGAGTCAGATCCTGAGATTATCAATCAAGAGGGATCATGGCTTAGCTAATACACTATTACATAAACAACCGTATCGTCGTAACCATATTTACTACAAATGTGGTTTTCGTGTCTGTAGCAAAAAATACTTGTACAGTATACGTACAGGAAATAAATATTTGTAGTACGATCGGGCTGTTTACGTTATTTGATATTTGCATGTAGCCAATTTGTGCCAATGCCAATCATGTTATCTGTTATATATGCACGTTGTGTTAGTAGTACAGTACGAGAGATAAAATATATATGCCGAAACTGTAAAAACTGGCACAGAATTGACGTTATAAAATCGATAAATCTGAGCTGCAAGTTGATAAACGTAAACCCCAGCTATCAGAATCTTGTTTGGGGAAGAACTTCCCTTTGTGGGTAACGTTCTTTGCATTATGATATTTTAAGTAGAAGAAGTCCTCATCAATCAACTTTGAAGTATAACATTAAATTTACACAATAAATCTGAAACACCTGCATGTCATACAAAAAAAATTAACAAAGATAACAAAAAATTAATGATAAAGAATGACCTATACATATTAATAAATTTATTTCTCTTGCAGTTGAATGCACCGAATTCGCGGGAGTGTCTCGCGGTTACCCCGCGCCGCCTAGCCGCCAACTAAACGTAAGTTTTCATATCTTTTGTAGCCATGTCATCATCATCCCGGCCAAAGTTGTCCACTACTAAATATAGGCCTCGCATATAAACTTCCTCACAGACTTGTTAAAGAGGCTCGCGGGCTCAATGTAGAATGGAAAATTTTGATACATAACCTCTATAGACCGATTTCCCAAAATCACTTTTTAATTTTCGTTGATCCAAAGCAGGGTTGTTGCTGATGCATAATTTTGTCACATCAGCGGATGCTGATGCTGATGCCGATTTTTTGGAATAGACATCAGCGGATGCTGATGCTGATGCTGATTTTGTTTCTTTTTTTCTAAAATGTGCTCATTATTATGATTTTTTATATAAATATTACATTTTCTTGGCTTATGTATTTCAATAAAATAGTAAAAAAAATCTGTAAGTTTTAATTAACCGAAAAACAAAAATACTTTATATTACTCAATACTTAACCTAAGTATTATCAATATTGAAATTGTATTAAAGGTAAATTATATTTTAAAACAATAGTTGAGCTGCTTTTTCAGCTTGTAATCTGTTTCGGGAAGGTTTGTATATAATTCCGGCACTGCTGAATAATTGTTCGCTGGGAATACTTGCAGGCGGAGGTGACAGGAATCTCCGAGCTACTCAGCATCAGCATCAGCAACGATCATTGCGGATGATGATTCTGATGCTGATGTGTAAAATGAAGCTGATGATCAGCTGATGCTGATGCTGATATTCGCAACAACCCTGATCCAGAGCCAGAAAACCTCAATGGATAAGTATGATAGGGATTTTGAATTGTGTACGAACATTTACTAGAGCGTTTGCTAGAACAAATAATTCTCTTTGTTCTGTTACTTGTTATCGCTTAAGTCTACGGCTATATAGACTTTAGGTCTACATTGAAGATTGCCTGCAATCAATTTTACGTAGTGACACCTTTAGTGCTCTAGGGTGTCTAATTTTCCCGACCATTCTAGGCCCTGAACAGCGCTGTTACATGAATGTATAGAGGATATTCAATTCAATAGGTTCTTTGTGTGAAACTCCGAGCAATTTGCAATGAAATTATTTAGCTCAAAGCGTTACTTATTACTATGGATTCTTATAAGCCTCCGTAGTTTGGTCAACTAGGTTTTCTCCTATTCGTCCCTTCTTCTTATCGAGTGTGTTATTACTAACACTGGTGTCAGATTTTATTTATTTTTATTTATTTGTCCCTAAGATATCCGATACCTAGTTTTCATAATTTAGTCATCATTTTCTTTCAAATTGGTTTAATTATGTGCCATTTCATTCAGGCATAGTAAAGAATAATCAAAGCAGAAAACGTATTTTTCCTTATCGAATTAAGGAGTTCAGATAGCATGATAAGGTCATAGACGGTTGTCACGTAGTGAAAGTACTACAAATACTACGAATCAAAGTATTATTTACCTTTACTTCGATAAGTTGTCCGCAAACACCTCTCGGGGATAATCCCATTAAAAGAGGATAGATAGAGACACAAAATGACCGGAGTGGGACAGAAGTATAACTCGTATATGAACAACGTAAAATGATAAATGGGCAGGCGAAAAGTGAGAAATTCCTTTGTAGGGAACAGAAATCTATAGGGGTTCAGCAGTCACTCACTAGTTGTGGTTGATATAATAAATTAAAAACCGTAAATACTGTTCATAAAATAAAAGTTGACACTGAAATAGTTTATTTTAAATGAGTCTCATATTTCTTGGATTTCCTCTTCCATCGCCTTTAATTTGAAGAGAGAAATCGAGCAATCTCTGTTTCGTAGTTTTTGAGTGATGTCCTCCATAGAAAGGTTCTGAGTGTAGTACCTGTTTCTTCTTTAAATAGTGACAGAAAAATAAACGAGTCTCCGACCAAACTTATTGGAGTGAAATCCCACGGGGCGCGTTCTCGATCGGTCTTCTCAACAGGATAATTCGTTACCACCTTATTTACTCATCGCTATATTTGGGCTCTGCTTCGCCCGCGTGTATTTCGTTTTTCACCCACTCCTTAAGGGTGAAATTTCAAAGTTTCTTAGTGCGCTCTTATGCTTATAATAAAGAACATCTCTGCAAAATTTCAAGTTTTTTCTGGCAGTTTCGTCTCGGCGTTGATTACCTTATGATTATTATGACCTTTACCTATGATAAAACTCACACTTACTTGTAAATAAAATATAATATAATGTTATTGTCAAAACATACGTCATCAATGCCAGTAGTGTGTTGTAAATACAAGTATCATACGCCGCGCAACATTGGCCATCCATCATCTGTGACACTCTTTGTACTCGACTCTAGTACACTACGAGTACTCTTTTGCGATGTGACGCGTCGTTGTTTGTAAATATCTGCCAGCTACATGGCCGATTGTCGTTGTATCTGTTTGTGCGTGGGTTCGGCGTGTTATCGCGTTAGGTCTCACAATTTTGTTGCAATACCTAATTTGGGAGGCTTTTGCGAGGCTATTTCAAAGGCATCAAAATGGCTTCATAATTTAGTCAATGTTGGTACCGACTTGAAACCTATGATAAGTAAGCATATTCCAATGGTCCTTTGAATTAAGTTATTTTTTCCTTTCTAATTATTTTGCCACTTGCTTGCTCATTACACAAGAAGGCCATTAAAAGACTCCCGCTTCAGAAGTTTTTATAACTCAACCGACATTCCTTTTTCCGCCATGACTGGCACTGTGATATTTTGAATATTTATCATTATCCTTTAAATAAAAGGACTGACCTACTTTCCTGTTGGATCTCATCAGATACTCATTCATAACTTTTATTGTCATTAATCTTCTCGGATCCATTTTATTTACGAACGACCTTGTACATTCAATGGACCAAGTACATTTACAATTTGTACCAAAGGATGTCTTCTAGTATTGTATGGTGTTGTGATGTGGTCCCAAAGGAAAGTTTGTGTTGAGTTTTGGCACTAAATTCTTAGTTTTAAGGTGGTTTGTTTCCATTTTCCTCTGACGTGATTAAATTTATTATTTACCATTATTTTTGTGTTTATAGTTTGCCTTAATCTGTGAAAACGTGAAGAAGTCGTCTAAAAACAACACTTTTAGTCGTGTACAAAGCATAATTTAAGCAGTCATCACGAACAAACGAGATATTTCAATAGACCATTGTATGTGTTTAAATTTCAGTTGACTATGTACCACAGGCGTCACATTAACACCACAAATCTGCGCTGGCCTCACTCTGACTTCCGCAAACATACGTACAATGTAAAACCTTAGGCTAAGGCTACACTGCAAGGAGCCTCCTAAGAGCTAAGGGACTTGCTTAGTGACTGATCCTAGCGAACAGACGTAAGGCATACTATCGGAGCGGCCACACTGCGACTATCAAGATACTCAGCTAGGCGCGTCGCTCGCAGTATGGCCGCTTCGATAGCATGACATATGTCTTTTCGCTAGGATCAGTCACTAATCTAGTCTCTTGGCTCTTAGCACTAAGCGAGGCTCCTTGTAGTGTGGCCTTAGCCTTATTCTACGTTTACGCACGTGCCTCAAATTGCCGACTCATGCTGATTTGCCAAGAGTTCTACAAACCTTGAGAAATAACAGTATTTTGATATCACTGAAAAACTTTAGACTGTAAACTAAGATGTTTTAGCAAAGATGGGTTGTACCGCCTCTGCTATCAAGCATAAGACGGTGGCGTCTCAATTGATAAAAACTCATAGGCTAGCAACCCGCTTGAGGCTGGACCTAAAAACTTTCTCCAATAATCCTATCACATCCTTATGTTATAGTTTATAACATCCTAACAACGATTTTCCTTGCTCGACATATCTTAAGCTTTCCCATACATGTGTACTTAATTCAATGAACTCTCTTTTGTTTGGCTTTCTAACAAAGTGGTTTGATTGTGAAAACTTTGTGCCTGTTTGTATTGGATTTCGTATCATCTTCCAACAACTCATCCGTAGTTACTATAAAATTTTTGATTGCGAATGGCTGTCTGACGCTTTCACGGCTACACCGCATTTTGAAGAATTTTTTATGCTGTCGTGTTATTAACTGTACTGTTTTTTTGTATCAAGTGAGATAATAATTTATACCTACTGTACACTATACAGGTTTAAAAAAAACAAATATCGTCATGTCTAGAAAATTAATACCATTGTGAATCCAATTAAGTTTATTGGTGGCCAGAGTAAACAAATGCATATTGTATGAATATGAATGAATATTGTGCAGCTAATTGAGTGGCGTGGCAAATGAGAGCTGACATGGCGAATGGTGATACGTGGAAATGAATATTTCATACCCTTATGTTGAATTTACTTATTTTACTCGATGAATATCATCACTAGTATGAGTATCACTATATCAAATAATATTTTTAGGATAGGATACAGTGTCATATTTTTATTATTTATGGGATAGAGAGAGAGAGTAAGTAAATTATCAAATTACAAGAGAAAAACGGCGACTTGTAGGTCGCATCACTGGAGAGATGATGAAGAACCTAGAAGCCTGAGTACATCAATACACATTTTTCAAAATAAAAAGGTGGTGCTTAGAATACTTAAAGGCGTCGCCTTTTTAAGCAACCAAGACGAGCAGCGGACCTCATTATTGCGAAGTGGTCTGACTGTAATTAAATAAATTCTTAATCACCCTCCTTAAATTCGTACCCAGTTAACGAGAAAAAGCGCGGGAATAACGTTTAATGTGATTGCTAGGGACATACATGAATAAATTAATTTCATTTGCGAAAGTATTCTGATTAATTTAAAAAGTTATAAACGCTGTGATCATTTGTATGCCGACGGCTGTGGCACGTTGCCAAATTATTTTAAATTATGTCTCGCATGCTCTCTAGAGAATAAATACAGTTTAGTCATATAATAGAGCATTCGAAATGCTGATTCAAGAATAACATAAATTTTCCACAATACCGGACAACATTTTAATTTGATGCCTCTTAAATAATTAATAGAAACATCAGTGAAATAATCAGTAACAAAGTATTTTTTTATTTTATTTTATTTTTGTTTATTAAGAAAACCAACAGCATTACAATAAGTACTTACAATCATAACTTTACAATAATAAAGCCAATAATAGGTTTCCCTTGTAACAGTGTAGTAGTACAGTCGATATTGGTGAAATCTAAAAATCAATTTTACATTTCCCAAGATATTACAAAATACAATTCACATTTTTGAGCGTTCTTATGGCTGACGACGCCACGTACTAAATGGACTTTCCCAAAATGTTTGAACTCTAAATAGATAGGAGGATAAATACTCAGGAGATACCATACTTTTTATACCCATATTAAAAAGTCGATATCATGCACATTTTAACAATTTTCAATAATTGAATAAAACTTGCTACTCTATCTAGTATTAAAGATAGTTAAGTACAGGATGGAATTTTTAATCTCATCTGGAGTCTGGGTCATACTTTCCCTCCAGGTTAGGTTGAAAATTCCATTCTGTACTTACCTTGTTTTATTCGTGTGTAGATTAATTTCCTCCTTAATTACCTCTTCGAACACATGAAATCTTCTGATCCTTCCACTCTTCCATTGACCCAATTAAGATGTTTACGGACCGTTAAAATTTGTGGGTAACTTAATGGAAGTCATTTAAATGTTCATTAACTCTGCTTTATCATGATAGCTTGTCGTAGCCATTAATTTATGTAAATACATAGAAATTAATGTTTTCCTTGACAATATACCTTACAAAAACAAGAGGTCTAAAATGGACTCTTTGACAAATAACAACATGGTCCATTTAGTCTAAGCGGTCACGGGAATTTTCGTAACGATCAGGGAAACGGATAGACTTGCTATTATGGGTTGTAGACTAGTCCCCTAATGTGAATGATGTCGGTCTGCCGGCTCTCAGTGGTAGCTTCTTCGAGCTATAGGGCCTGGAAGGTGCTTCATTGTTGCGAAAAAACGATCTGAGAAATGGTTAGTTTTAGTTTATATTCAAAGTATGGCATCTCTGCATGTGAAACAAGTTGGTCTGCCGGCTGTCAGTGGTTGCATTTCAGAGCTATGAGGCGCGCAAATCACTGCATAGTTACAAAAAAAACGATAAGAGAAATGGTTAGTTTTAGTACCAATTGGAAGAATGGTGTATCCACAGATGAAACGAGTTGGTCTGCCGGCTGTCAGTGGTTGTATTTCAGAGCTATCATCGTTCACGTAAGTCGCTTATTTAAGGAAAAAGTCAAATAAACATTGAAAAGCGGGAAAATAGGCGAATTTTTCTAGTTCATGCCAGCCGCTGTCGTATCTGCGTATGTTTGACCCAACCTCAGACTTGCGCCGCGCACCACCGCACTGTGGGGAAAAAATCGCCTCTAGAGAAAAAAGGTTTTCTTCAGAAAATCTACGTCGATTTTGGTAAAAACTGATTATGTATTTCATTTTTGATCTTAATAATAAGACTTTTTATTAATACTATTTTTGCTAACATTGCATTCTTTTAATAGGTACTAAAACTGGCCATTTCTCTTACCGTTTATTTTTTCGTAACTAAGCAGTGACTTTCGCGCCTCATAGCTCTGAAATGCAACCACTGACAGCCGGCAGACCAACTTGTTTCACATGCGGAGATGCCATACTTTGAATATGTACTAAAACTAACCATTCCCCAGATCGTTTTCTATTTCTTGCAACAATGAAGCTCCTTCTAGCCTTAATAGCTCAAAGTGGCAACCACTGATAGCCGGCAGACCAACTTGTTTAACATGAGGAGATGCCATATTTTGAATATGTCCTAAAACTAACCATTTCTCTGATAATTTTTTTTTTCAACAATGAAGCCCCTTTCCAGGCCCTAGGTATAGCTCGAAGTGGCAACCACTGAAGGCTGGCAAACCAACTTGTTTCACCTGTGGAGACACCATTCTTTCAATAAGAGCTAAAACTGACCATTTCTTTTACCGTTTTATTTCGTAACTATGCAGTGACTTTCGCGCCTCATAGCTCTGAAATGCAACCACTGACAGCTGGCAGACCAACTCGTTTCACATGCGGAGATACCATACTTTGAATATGTACTAAAACTAACCATTCCTAGGATCGTTTTCTATTTTTTGCAACAATGAAGCTCCTTCTAGCCTTTATAGCTCAAAGTGGCAACCACTGACAGCCGGCAGACCAACTTTTTTCACATACGGAGATGCCATACTTTGAATATATACTAAAACTAACCATTTCTCTGATCATTTGTTTTTTCGCTACAATGAAGCCCTTTTCAGCCCCTATAGCTCAAAGTGGCAACTACTGACAGACGGCAGACCAACTTGTTTCACATACGGAGAAGCCATACTTTGAATATATACTAAAACTAACCATTCCTCGGATCGTTTTCTATTTTTTGCAACAATGAAGCTTCTTCTAGCCTTTATAGCTCAAAGTGGCAACCGCTGACACCCGGCACACCGACTTGTTTCACATACGGAGATGCCATACTTTGAATATATACTAAAACTAACCAATTCTCAGATCGTTTTCTATTTTTTGCAACAATGAAGCTCCTTCTAGCCTTTATAGCTCAAAGTGGCAACTACTGACAGGCGGCAGACCAACTTGTTTCACATACGAAGATGCCATACTTTGAATATATACTAAAACTAAGCATTCCTCGGATCGTTTTCTATTTTTTGCAACAATGAAGCTCCTTCTAGCCTTTATAGCTCAAAGTGGCAACCACTGACAGCCGGCAGACCAACTTTTTTCACATACGGAGATGCCATACTTTGAATATATACTAAAACTAACCATTTCTCTGATCGTTTTTTTTTTCGCTACAATGAAGCCCCTTTCAGCCCCTATAGCTCAAAGTGGCAACCACTGACAGCCGGCAGACCAACTTGTTTCACATGCGGAGATGCCATATTTTGAATATATGTTTTAAACCTTACCATTTCTCTGATATTTTTTTTTGCAACAATGAAGGCCATTTTCCTCAAGGCAATTTTCCAGGCCCTAGGTAAAGCTCGAAGTGGCAAACACTGAAGGCCGGCAGACCAACTTGTTTTCACCTGTGGAGACACCATTCTTTCAATAGATACTAAAACTGACCATTTCTCTAACCGTTTTTTCGTAAATATGCAGTGACTTTCGCGCATCATCGCTCTGAAATGCAACCACTGACAGCCGGCAGACCAACTTGTTTCACATGCGGAGATGCCATAGTTTGAATATGTACTAAAACTAACCATTTCTCTGATATTTTTTTTTTTTTTTGCAACAATGAAGGCCATTTCCTCAAGGCAATTTTCTAGGCCTTAGGTATAGCTCGAAGTGGCAAACACTGAAGGCCGGCAGACCAACTTGTTTCACCTGTGGAGACACCATTCTTTCAATAGGTACTAAAACTGACCATTTCTTTTACCGTTTTATTTCGTAACTATGCAGTGACTTTCGCGCATCATCGCTCTGAAATGCGACCACTGACAGCCGGCAGACCAACTTGTTTCACATGCGGCGATGCCATACTTTGAACATGTAATAAATCTAACAATTTCTCTGATCATTTTTTTTTCGCAACAAGCTGAAGTGGCAACCACTGAGAGCCGACTGACCAACTCGTTTCACCTTTACTTATTCAAAGTATGGCATCTCCGCATGTGAAACGAGTTGGTCTGCCGGCTGTTAGTGGTTGCCACTTTGTTAGTGGTTGCCACTTTGAGCTATAGGGGCTGGAAGGGGCTTCATTGTTGCGAAAAAAAAACGATAGAGAAATGGTTAGTTTTAGTATATATTCAAAGTAGGGCATCTCCGCCTGTGAAACAAGTTGGTCTACTGGCTGTCAGTGGTTGCATTTCAGAGCTATGAGGCGAGAAAGTCACTGCATAGTTACGAAAAAAAAAACGGCAAGAGAAATGGTCAGTTTTAGTACCTATTGAAAGAATGGTGTCACCACAGGTGAAACAAGTTGGTCTGCCGGTCTTCAGTGGTTGCCACTTCGAGCTATACCTAGGGCCTGGAAGGGGCTTTATTGTTGCGAAAAAAAATTATCAAATAAATGGTTAGTTTTAGTATATATTCAAAATATGGTATCTCCGCATGTGAAACAAGTTGGTCTGCCGGCTGTCAGTGGTTGCATTTCAGAGCTATGAGGCGCGAAAGTCACTGCATAGTTACGAAAAAAAACGGTAAAAGAAATGGTCAGTTTTAGTAAAAAAAAACGGCAAGAGAAATGGTCAGTTTTAGTACCTATTGAAAGAATGGTGTCACCACAGGTGAAACAAGTTGGTCTGCCGGTCTTCAGTGGTTGCCACTTCGAGCTATACCTAGGGCCTGGAAGGGGCTTTATTGTTGCGAAAAAAAATTATCAAATAAATGGTTAGTTTTAGTATATATTCAAAATATGGTATCTCCGCATGTGAAACAAGTTGGTCTGCCGGCCTTCAGTGGTTGCCACTTCGAGCTATACCTAGGGCCTTCATTGTTGCGAAAAAAAATGCTCAGAGAAATGGTTAGTTTTAGTACATATTCAAAGTATGGCATCTCCGTATGTGAAACAAGTTGGTCTGCCGGCTGTCAGTGGTTACCACTTTGAGCTATAAAGGCTAGAAGGAGCTTCATTGTTGCAAAAAATAGAAAACGATCTGAGGAATGGTAAGTTTTAGTACATATTCAAAGTATGGTATCTCCGCATTTGAAACAAGTTGGTCTGCCGGCTGTCAGTGGTTGCATTTCAGAGCTATGAGGGGCGAAAGTCACTGCTTAGTTACGAAAAAAAAACGGTAAGAGAAATGGTCAGTTTTAGTACCTATTAAAAGAATGCAATGTTAGCAAAAATAGTATTAATAAAAAGTCTTCTTATTAAGATCAAAAATGAAATACATAATCAGTTTTTACCAAAATCGACGTAGATTTTCTGAAGAAAACCTTTTTTTCTCTAGAGGCGATTTTTTTCCCCAAAGTGCGGTGGTGCGCGGCGCAAGTTTGAGGTTGGATCAAACATACGCAGATACGACAGCGGCTGGCATGAACTAGATAAATTCGCCTATTTTCCCGCTTTTTAATGTTTTTTAGACTTTAAATAAGCGACTTACGTGAACGATGATAGCTCTGAAATACAACCACTGACAGCCGGCAGACCAACTCGTTTCATCTGTGGATACACCATTCTTCCAATTGGTACTAAAACTAACCATTTCTCTTATCGTTTTTTTTTTGTAACTATGCAGTGACTTGCGCGCCTCATAGCTCTGAAATGCAACCACCGACAGCCGGCAGACCAACTTGTTTCACATGCGGAGATGCCATACTTTGAATATAAACTAAAACTAACCATTTCTCAGATCGTTTTTTTTTCGCAACAATGAAGCACCTTCCAGGCCCTATAGCTCGAAGAAGCTACCACTGAGAGCCGGCAGACCGACATCATTCACATTAGGGGACTACTCTACAACCCATAAAAGCAAGTCTATCCGTTTCTCTGATCGTTACGAAAATTCCCGTGACCTCTCGGTCTAATTTTCCTTACCAATTCATCATTATATGAATTCCTTGAAGTGGACGTCTAAGAAGTCCACTTTTCTTTTCTAGCCTTTTCTTATATGTACTACATTACATACAAGAACAGGCGATTTTAACAGCGGACTTATACGGATTATGGACGTTTCGTTTACAGAACGATTCGTTTTTGCGAGATTCGCCGGCAGCATGTTTCATCTGCAGATGTTTCGTGGTCAGGATGGTTTGAAAAGTCCAAGTTCACAGTCCAAAGGAAAACGGCAGTCGTTTTTTACAGTCGGCGAAGCTTGCTGAATCAGCAGGTGGACATGAATGGTGCGGTGGCTATGTCGGCGTAGCAATCTGCTACGAAACGTTTCTACGTTCCGTAGCAGATTGCTACGCCGACTAACTCGTAACTGCTAACTCGTAGATCTCGTAGCAGTACTGTTTAATTACCACCAATCACAATAGATGATTAAAATGTTGTTTACAGTTTCAACTCGCTAATGAGTAGCCGGCTTAATGATATTGTGTAATTAATACGAAACAGTTATGAAACTAATATAAATAAGATAAAAGATAAATAATAATGAACATTTGTATCACTTCACTCACGGGGATTTTCGATAACAATTGTAATGTTGAAGGATTTTCCAATTTTCATTTTTAATCTAGACCTCTGAAAGTCAACAAGTACGCTATACGGAAATTAAAACTTAAGTTGTAACAGCTCAAAATTGGGTCACTTAAATAAATACAAGGTCCAGTTGCAGACTTGGAGACGCCCATCACACCTTAACCCCCTTCCCCCCCTCCCACTCTACTGGAAACAAACCGCTTTTAACAGCCGGATATTGCTCTTGTACCGGCGCAAAATCAAATTTCCTCACTCCGACGTCCTATTTTATCATAGACGTGACAGAGCGTCGGAAACAATTACGACGATGTTCTTTCAATTTTGTTTATGTTTTTCGTAATAGTGAAGTTAACACAGAATAAAGGTAATGTTTCTTTAAGATAAAATTAGAAATTATTTTGTCTATTCTTACATACTCTTTTTTATTTCTTTATTTAAAACTTTATTGCACAGAATTACAATGTACAAATGGTGGATAATTCCGTTTTTTTTTAAACATGTTTTCAACATAACACTAATTAATAATACTCCGAGAGATAACTTAGGATCCTTGTATTGCTGTGGAACGGTAACGGTGCCTCCAGGCCGTCGAGATATCCAACTCAATTATACCTGACACAGAACATAGGAGTTCAGAAATAAAGCTTCGTAATATTTAATGTGCTCGCAGAAAAAAATCCGATGTTGTTGAAACTGCGCTAGAATTATCGTAAAATGTAATATCCGGCTATATTGTTTTTCTATCAAGGTAATTGCAAAGTCAACTGGCATCGTTTCTAAACCGTCAGACGGTTTCTAACTTGATTTTTGTGACGGGCTGACGGGTGAAAGATGGCGCCAGTAGTAGGGTTTATTGCAGCAAGTATCCATGTGAAGCTCGATCAAAACTAATTTCAATCTTGAATTCAGGTAGCAGAAATATACTGAATGCAGGTCGATCGATTACCTAATTTGTACTATCTTGGCAATTATAGTCGTCGCCATCTTTATTTTTCCGGATAATAATGCACAATTTTGTTATATATGCAGTATTAAGGATTTGTGCGCTGCCAACACTACGATGTTACTAAGGATTGATGGGGTGGCAACACTTCGGTGACGTACAGAGCCTCCGTGACAGCTGGAGTGACGTTTGTTAAGGGCGCGAAGAGAAGATGCGTGCGATGTTTATTGTTTTGTGAAAAAGTGCAATGTGCATGATAAATAATAGAGTTTTGATTGTTTTCTCGCATTTTTCTGAAGTATCTAACAGTAGATGAGATAAAGCTTCACTTCTGTATTAACACTGTTTCACGTCCCAGAGATCGGCAACCGATGCGATATCTCAATTAAAACGATCGCTCATAATTTGATTGGTATCTGTACCAACTGTCTTCTCTAAAAGCTAATCAACGTCGGGATTGAAACATCTGCAATCGAATGCAATTTGCTGCAGTATAATTTAACTTTGAAAGCGAAAATAAATAGAACCTTGCCTTGTACCGAGCTTGTACCAGTACAGTAGTACTACTATCAATTGCCTTTCTTCTAGCTTAGATCGAAAAACGTGTAGCCTGATACTCGTGTATAGATAGACCTTTACCCATTTCAGAATTTCTTGTTGTGAATTCAGTGTTGTGAATGGGGCAAGTTATCACGTAGGACGAGGTGCAAATGAGACGGCTTGCTACGCTATTAACCATATACGTTGCGCATAGGATATGTAAATTAATATTAGTTTTTTTATTACGCGACATCTTAACCTCCAATTGTAATTAAACAAAAAAAAATGGGTTTGTGACTTGTGAAAACTTCTTCAAGTCGAGGTCCCTACGTCAAGTCGATGAAGTATATAACTTGAACGTACAACTCTATTAAGTATGTAATCTGTGGTCTCTCTCAGCCGAAAGACGTTCACTGCTGGACAAAGGCCTCCCCCAAGGATTTCCATAACGACCGGTCCTGCGCTGCCCGCATCCATGCGCATCCCGCGACCTTCACCAGGTCGTCGGTCCACCGAGTGGGAGGCCTGCCAACACTACGTTTTCCGGTTCGTGGTCGCCACTCGAGAACTTTTTTGCCCCAACGGCTATCTGTTCTACGAGCTATGTGCCCCGCCCACTGACACTTAAGTTTCGCGATTCTGCGGGCTATGTCGGTTACTTTAGTTCTCCTACGGATCTCCTCATTTCTGATTCGATCACGCAGGGAAACTCCGAGCATAGCGCGCTCCATCGCCCTTAATCCATAATCTGTGATACATTCTATTAATTGTTACAAAAGTACAACACTAATAAAATACCTGACCCACATCGAGCTACGAGATCTACGCATCGTCGTAGCGGTTTGCTACGCCGTAGCCATTTACAGTTCCCACGTGACCCGTGCGTGCGTGCCACTTGTAGGTTACATTTTCCTCGCAGTTGTAACTTTCTGGCTACGCGTGTAGGGTTGCCATAGTTCTGAATGAAATGGGACACTTTAGTATTTATCTGGAATTCTTTTTCATGAGATATTTCGGAATAGAGGAGGATAAACGCTAATTACGTTAAAAAAATACGTTAAAAATTTTCTATAATTTAATTAATATATAATGATGAACGAACATTAACTCATTTAAATATGGGAACCCTTGAGGTATTCATTACAAACGACGGCTAAAATATCCATATTGCGTCGTAATAGAGTTCCATTTAAAGTCCATAGTATAGTTGATTTGCGACCAACTGTTCCCTAAATTACACTTCAAAGTCGTAAACTTGTATGTTCGATCGCCAGACGCGCTAGCATAAATAAGGTTTTATACTTTGCCCACTACATGTAAATTACTGTTGTCTACGTACGTCAGTGCGTCGTAAAACTGCGAAAGTGCCATAACTTTTCATATCGGGTCTGAATGATATGAAACGTATGAAAATTCGTTCGTTGTTGTAACTAACGATAACGAATGAATTTTGTACGTTTTATTCTGACGTGTGCTCGGACTTCGAATCTATAATAACTAAAACATTTAGTTCAGTTATTTTGCTAGTTCAATAGGGTATTTGACAAGGTTTTTTTTTATTTGATTTATGGAAAGATTATGTAAAAGTGTAGTAACAAACTGTTTTTATTTTTTTTAAATTTCGACCTAATTATCAAGTTATATCTAATTAAAAGTACCAAAAAATCCGATGCCCCGAAAAAATCCGATCACCTTCTTATCAGTTCACGAAACAAACCCGAGCTCCACACCCGCGCGGGCCTGCGTGCCGGCGGGGAGAGGCGCACCGAGTAGGGAAAACACCTGTGTGACGTCACCGGGCTAATCGGAAGTGTTCGGTAACTGTTCGGCGTGTTCCGTTGGTATGAATTTTCAATTTGAAATAACTAGGTATAAAACTTGTATATGATCTTTCCATTTATTCAAAAATATGTTGAAAAATTACACCTTGTCAAATACCCTATACGAAGAATGTTTTCTAGGAGTTCAATAAAAGATTGTCAATCACATAAAGTTCGTGTTATGATTAGTTGGTGTTTTAAGTAAGCTGTTTTTTTCGAGTTAGGCGTTTTGTCTCTTCCCTAAAATGTTTCATAGTATAAGGGTCCATCAATTAGTCCTAAAGTACAAGGTCTGTTGACATATTGACACACAATCGCAGTCTAATAAAGGAGTCTAAAACCTATCATTCAGTCGCCCATCATCACCAGGTAATGCAAGCGACTGCCAATAACGTACGATCAAAGAAATTTACCTCTTTGTAAACTTGGTACAGTAATACCGATTCTACGTTCTCTTAAATAAAGTAGCTTTTAATGGCTATACTTTCAATCAGTCTAAGGTAAAATAAATTTGAGAAAATGAAGATTCCCCATTGCCAACCGACTAAATAAAATACGTTGCGAAGTCATTGGCAATTTCGGGAATATTCTTTTTGTTAACGGCAATTTGGTTGGTTAACGATGAATTTATACGACTGTCTGTTCAATTCGCCGAAACCCTGATGCTCTGTTTTATTTATTTCGGTCTATTTCAGTGCTTTTATTGACTACCTGGCTAGTTTTTTTTTGTTACGCTTGTAAGCTTGATGATTCATAATCGTAAATATTTGTATTTCGGTGTTTTTTATTAATGCCAATAAAATTGTACGTTTTACCCATGTGTGTACGTCATCAGTGTACAATAAAATGTACTTTATCTAAACTCCATTTATTCTTACCAATCCTATCATGTAAACAATCTTACCATGTCTTTTTATGATTTTACAAGAATATAAATTAAAAATAGACTTTTTAGGAAATGACTTTCGTGGTTAATAAATGTTTTACTTTAGAATGTTTAGGTTTGAACTAATATTTGATTTATTTTCAACAAAATTAAAAAAAAGTACTGTAAAGATTGTTTACATGATAGGACTGGTAAGAATAAAATGGAGTTTAGTTGTATGGGCCTGATATCGTCGAAATAGGTCATGTCATGACATTTTAATGTCCGGATCCTTAGTCCTTAGTTTTGTTCCTTTATTGTATACTAGCTTATGCCGCGGCTTCGCCCGCGTGAATTTCCCACGGGAACAGTGCTTTTTCCCGGGATGAAAGGTACCCTATGTCCTTCTCAGTACTTCTCTATGTGTATGCGAAATTTCAGGAAGATTGGTTCAGTAGATAAAGCGTGAAGAGGCAACAAATTAATAAATTAACATACTCACTTTCGCATTAATATAAGTTAGGATTAGGATTTATTTTATTAGTTTTAGTTAGGTACGTCTTTATTCCTTACGGGGTAGACAGAGCCAAGAGTTGTGAGACGCGAAGGCCACGTTTAGCTGGATGAAGGATGACTTAATTGGTGGAATAATGGTAAATATATTATAGGTACAGCATATTTGATAATTAAGTAATAATATATAATAAAGAGATGATATTATGCCAGTGAAAGCCATTTTCAACCGTCATTCTCGCCTCACTCTCAACAAGCCTACAAATTGAAATTAATTTTCATTAAAGTTGTGAAAGGCAGCTTTGAACTCTGACGTTTCTGCTGTCGAGTTTTGAATCGTTTAAACTCTCGTGCCAGTTAGATGGAAAATGTTTTATCCTGAATAACAGTCGGAACAAATCCTACTTATACTAGGTATATAAGGTATAAGAATTGTCTGGAATATCCAAAGGTCAGCAGTATCTTCTAAAGATTTCCTTTTATTATATTTCGCTGATACTGACAGCATATTAAACTGCCTTCCGCACGAATTGCGACTTACAGTCACGTGGGATGACTGAATCATATAATGTTGTCTGTACATTACAACATTGATATTGTTTGTTTATACGCTGCAATTAAAACACATTCGATCTTTAAAATTCCTTTAAAGGAATAAGTTAGCAGACACATGGAGAGATCTGAATATTGTATATTGACCTACATGTGCGGATCGTGGGAACGCAATCTAAACAGCCTAAACATCATATATCTTTGTAAGTTTGCGAGTTTGATTGTGGAGGGTAATCTTCGGAACTACTGAACTGATTTCAATAATCCTTTCACCAATAGAAAGGTTCATAACATCTGAGTGACATAGGCTACAATTTATGTTTGTACCTCCCGAGCGAAGGCAGGGCGGGGCGCTAATCCTAACTAATATTATAAATGCGAAAGTGAGTTTGTTTGTTGGTTTGTTTGTTTGTTTGTTACCGCTTCACGCTTTATCTACTGAACCTATCTTTTTGAAATTTCGCATACACATAGCTGGAAGTACGGAGAAGGACATAGGGTACCTTTCATCCCGGGAAAAAGCACTGTTCACAAAAGCTAGTAACGTATAAATACACAGAGCTGACCGTGTTTTGCAATTAAAGGTCGACTATACCTATTGCGCCGCCCTGTCCGTGTATCTCCCCAATAATGCCGCCCATACGACCCTTTGAAAAAAAAAAACTTGCAATTTTATCGTCATCAGCAATTTTAATGTCCCCACTTCCTCCTTATGGATGGGTAAGGAGGATGGACCATGCAAATTTTGGGTAAAATTCGTACATATATTTCACGGTAAATAGGCAATGGTGCCGATCTTCCTGCATACTCTGAACTCCAGCAAAGGATAAGAGATGGTCTTCGCAGGGACATACGGAGGTATGAGGAAGATCTCATAGAAACCGCAATTCAGAAGAATACTAGTAGAAGATCTATGAAACTTAAACTGAGTACAGGAAAGAAGGAGATAGTCGAGCTCATTAATGAAAACGGCGATATTATATCTAACCGTCATGAAATTCTAGGCACTGCTAAAAGATTTTATGAAAAGCTTTATGAAAGTCATGTGCCCCGTCCTCATAGAATGAAAAATTCCCGCTACAAAGAGGGGTTCGCCAGGGTGCCACAATCTCTTACCGCCGCACTCGAAAATGTCTTCAAGCGTCTACATTGGGAAGACAAAGGCATAAGTATCGATGGAGAGAACTTGTCCAACCTTCGATTTGCGGACGATATAGTTCTGCTCTCAGATAGTGTTGAGGAAATGGTGGACATGTTTGAAGAGCTAAGAAGAGAGTCTGCAAAGGTTGGTCTGAAAATTAACCAGAGCAAAACGAAAATGATGACCAATACATTCTTCGTGACCCCATATCAGATGCCTGTCGAGATTGCTTCCGAATATGTCTACCTTGGCCACAAAATCATGCTGGGCATTCAAAACCAAACTGCCGAAGTAGAGCGACGCATAAGTCAGGCGTGGGCGGCGTTTGGTGCTAACAAGGACATCTTGCGTGGAAAACTATCTCTAGCTCTTAAAAGAAGGGTATTCGAACAGTGCATCTTACCTGTCGTCACTTATGGGGCAGAAACCATCACCCTGACTAAAGCATCGGCAGAGAAGATCCGGGTAGCGCAGAGAGCCATGGAGAGATCCATGCTCCGTATAACTCTGCTTGACCGGAAGAGAAACCTGTGGATTCGCTCTAAAACCAAAGTCAGAGATGTGGTGGCCTTAATTGCGGAACGTAAGTGGAGATGGGCGGGCCATATCGTTAGAATGAAGCCTCAGCGATGGACGCGACGACTTCTAGAATGGAGACCACGAGCCCACACCAGAGCACCAGGAAAGCCACCGACAAGATGGGTCGATGATATCCGGCGACACGCGGGCCCAGACTGGATGGCTAAGGCACGAGACCGCCAACGTTGGAGTCGAATGGAGGAGGCCTACATCCATAAATTGGATAAATAAGGGCCGATGATGATGAAATAGGCAATATCTCTATACATTGTTCCGACATATTTTCCGTTCAGAATCGTCGAAAAATCGCCAAAATCACCTCTCGTTTATTACGTGAAGGTTGCTCTCCTGAATTATCATAAATAAGTTGCTTATAACGCAAAATACCCCAAACAACAGCGCAGCTAATCGTAAAAGTAAGTGTTTGTGTGTACTTCGCATCTAATGCGCTTATCGCCCCGTGAAACTCGCGACTGCGTGAATTACTCAAATTTACTCAATCGAGTTTGTTGAGATAACACAGTTTGTTACGACTGTGACGCGAACAGTATTGTACAGTCAACAACAGATCAACTTGGTCAAATTCATTGCAAATTTGCCGCTATTACCTCATAGAAGTAAAGTCCATTTATTTATATTGTCCTATTATGTAAACAACCTTCACAGTAGTTTTTTAAATTTTGTTGAAAATAAATCAAATATTAGTTCAAACCTAAACTAAATCTAAAGTAAAATATTTATTAACCACGAAAGTAATTTCCTAAAAATTCTATTTTAATTTATATTGTTGTAAAATCATAAAAAGACATGGTAAGATTGTTTACATAATAGGACAATTCTGAATAAATGGACTTTAGGTCTTATTCTCATGACATTTGACGGTTTACATCGATAGATTGTAAAGTATCATTTTTACAGATGACAATTACTCGACACTTGTCACATTCTCTTTCTATATTATTTTGTATGTTATTGCTCGTGACTGTACATGTAAATATGGGTAGTTTGTAGCGGGATTCGTGTTGTTTTCATTTAATCTGTTAAATGTCATTCAACCGCGTGCTTTGATAAGCTTATCAGCTGCGCACGAGCATTTTTGTTTCTCTGTTTATCAACAATTATTTGTTGTTATAATAAAATTGGGAAGCTCTGCGTGATTAAATTTATACAAATATGTTTTTAATTCATCACGGGCGTCTGTTTACACTTTGTATTTATTTATTTTTGACGCACACTGACGGAGCAATCGGTTAGGCAGTGGTCGCACCACCACAGAAATTGAAATAATTAAGTCCTGTCTGTCTTCTATACACGGAAGCTCCTTAGAACTCACAAACAATCAAATCGAATTTTCGTTTTAATTCATATGTTCAATTACGTGCTGTTATGTGTCCACTTGTTTTAAGGAGCGACAGAGCGACATTTTATAAAAAATAACAGCACATCACATGCCCTTATCTTGTTTTATTATATTACTAGCCGCGCCCCGGGGCTTCGCACCCGTGGAAATTTCGGGATAAAAAGTACCCTATGTGCTATTCCCGGTATTTTTCTACCGTTATACCAAATTTCATCAAAATCCGTCCAGTAGATTTTGCGTGATTAAGTGACAAACATCCTCACAAACTCACATCCAAACTTTTGCATTTATAATACTAGTAGGATTTCAAATGAACCTTATAATACCTGTGTATTGTCTCAGCTAAGTGACCTTATAAGGTTCATTTTTAAATATTTAGAAAATGGTAAATGGATCATTTCTGATTTGTCAAAGTGGCCTTTTAGACCCTTTACACCAATTTTATCTCACCAATCATCACCCATCAGGTGAATTGTATCACCTATCTATACATCAGTGAACAATCTGTTACTAAATGACATTCCTATCAGCAGCAGGAAGCTGTACTGACAGGCAAATCGACGGGAAGAGGTTTGTATTGTACTCTGACGTCACAACCGTCTGGATGACGCGCGGGTCCGGTCGCTCTTCCTATTTCCGTTGTATTGTTGCTTCCAACTCATTTGTCTTTGCTTGCAAGCCAGGGGAAATACTTTGTTCAACGAACTGAATTTTCGATTGTGATCATTATAGCCATTTCGACTCGATAAAAAGAACATTTTGGTCAAACATTCAAAATTCATTTATTCCTCACTCTTAACCAGATTAGGCATGCAAATATCATTACAGGCCACATTATCATTATGAAATATGTGATTTATATGTTCAATTATTGAACGCATAAACTACATAACATTCCAATGTCAAAATGTATGTAATCCGTCCAGTAGATTATGCGTGATTGAGTTACAAACATAAATCCTCACACACGTGCAAAATTCATTCACTTTGTCATTGTTAGGATAAACACACTCTTTTATGGTTTAACTCTCTTTACCCGCAAATCTGTCTCGTAGATTTTCCTGAAACGAAAACTATTTATCAATTGAAATCGTACCCATCCATCATCATTAATGACATCATTCACATATTATCATATCATCAAATACCTAATAAAACTGTGAGATAAGAAAAGGTACTTGGTATAAGACATCGTCAATATCATCCTAGGTCATTAATTGAAAAAAATAAAAAATAATAATTGATTTTATTTTGATTGATTGACAAATATTAATTAATTGATTATTATTAATTGATTTTTAGGAAATTAATAATTAAAATATATAAGGTCTATAAGAAAGTAATTACTGCCCCTTATTAAATTTAATTACTCTATATTGTTATATAACGTCGTTTGTACTAAATTTTATGACGTTGTCTATCCGTCCTTTCCATATAAATAGTGTAGCTAACAAGCCGATTTTATTGTCTATGTCAAACCATTTATTCATGAATTGGTAATTCCGAATACAGAGCCGTCCTCTCTGTATTTGGCACTGTCTGTGATGTGAACTATTTAATATTGAAACCTGGCAGGATCAAAGGCAAACTACGATACGAACAATACAAATAGTCTATTTGATTAGAGATCCAAATAGAAAGTAATTATCAATTTAATTTAGCATCTTGCTTTCATCTTTAGAATGTGAGAATTTGTTGGAAATGTCCAAAAATCTTACTAGGATTTTGCCATCGAAATACAACTATACTGGATTTTGCATCCCTCTCTATACTCATTTGTTAATTTTCATGATTTTGAATGTTTTATCAAGCTCTTCACTGAAATATTATTAAGCTCTCTACATTATTTGAATTTTTTCACTTTATCATATCACTTTCCATCGCTGTTCTACAAATAAACATATTTACTACCACGTTTCCAGGTATTCATAAACAGCAAAAGCTTTTAGTTGTAAACATGAAAGATAAATATTATCTAGTAATATTTTAGTATACTTAAAAATACGAGATGTTTTTTGTAAATCCTGCGTGTAACATAAAAACATCTGAATTTTTATAAGCTTTCCTGGAAATCCCAGAGGATCGATTGGGTCATGTTGATGTTTGCTACATAAATCATCTTGCTAAGGTGACAGTTTTTGAATCCGTGCACAGAAATTATTTGTTCGGCCACTTGGACGAGAAGACAAGAAGAGAAAAAATAATGTGTATAGCTTTAATATAAGAATCGCCACATTGTCACAATTTTACGGTTTACGGTCCATAAAGAGAGCAATGTTGTCACGCTCGAAGGTCGCGTGATATTAAACCTTGCGGGTAATCGGGGATACATTATTACGAACCTTCAACAACATGCTACCATGCATAGACCTCTATGTCCTCGGTAATAGCGGAGAATTTGCAATGAAATTTAGTAGGCTGATGTGCAGTTGATTGGACATATTGTTGATCCCGCCGCGCCCGGTAGATTCGGGGCTTAACTCAACTCTATTCATTGTATTGATGAATGTGTCATATCATGGGGTGGGATGGAAAAGAATTTTGTCTGCTAAACTTTTTTTGATCCTTTAGGAATACTTAATCTTTCTCATTCGATTCATGACTCCTTAGTTCAGTTGCGTAACTAACTAGTCAAATTCGAAGTAACAGAGCTTCGAAACTACTCGTTCCTGTAATATTAGCACCGTGGTCCAAACGATGAAAGAAAAACCTTGTATGTTCCAAAAAATGCAGCAAAATACGCTATTCGTAGAAGTTCCTAGGATTTGTTACTTATATAAGCTAATCACGTGAGAAGCGTAAAAAATATCTCATTGTTGGTACGCGCACGTACAATCAACACCCAACGTCTAAACGTACGTGACCTCACACTTCACCTGTCAACGATCGCTCGTGTGGGGACGATAGACTTATGCTGGCAAAAATAAATCTTGTGCTGTTACTCACAATTTCACAAAACATTGGGACGGTCTTCTTAGTTATTTAGAGTCACTTGATTCTCTTAACGTTTGCTAGTTTTTAGGCTTCATGCACATTAGGACCTATAGTCGTATAGTCCTAGTCAATGTTTACTAGTTCTTCCCCTTGTAGCCATTCTTTTTATTATTTAAGAGCTATGCTTTTGTCGTTGTCATTACTACTTGGCTAAGTGTATCAACTATTTCATTATTTGTGGCTAAGTTAATCCATGGGTGGTTCCATTATTATAAAACAACTTCACCGTCATTTTAATCATCATCACTAGAAGTCCATTGCCGTAATTTCAATATTAATTTAAAATGTGGTATCAACGCGGTGACCTAATTCATCTCGGTGAATAAAGGTTTGTGCTCCGGCAATAACATTATAAACTTAATAGCTCCTATTTCTTTTTATGAACCTAAAGCTTATCTTCTTCAAAGGCGACCGTATTTTCCCTTTGAAATAGACTTCCTGCGTCATAAACCCGTAGATCGCAGTTGAATGGCAATTGTTGTATTATACGTTTTATCTCCGCGTGCCCGACCAGGCCACTGGTTATTTGTCACTGTGACAGATCTTTTGAAGACGAATACCTACGTACAGGCAACACAGCTCGAATTGCCCATTCATTGGCTACTTTTTACGTCATATAAAACTAAACATCCATTTCATGTAGCAAAGGCACTTTAATTAATGATATCAGGGTCTTAGAATATTATTTTCATAAGAATTTGTATGATACGACATTATATTAATGACAGTACTGATATTATTATACGATCTTTCATTATTTAATACTACGATCTTAGGCTATTGAACTATGTATTTATAAGACAACTTGGATAAATAATATGTTTCTAGAGAAACCCTACATTAGGAAATAATAAAATTAGGAGACCTTTTCAAAATGTGATGTTGTGAGTTGACAAAGGTTCACGACGACAATGCAGGTACGGAGCTTCTCCAAAGTAATGATGTTAACAAAGGTACAATCTTGAACGCAGGTTACGAGGCCGTAGACCTACTTGTGAATTCATGGCTGTAGTATCTTACCTGTGAGAAATGTTAACAGGTTTATTCTATTTTATGATACAAACTACCAAAACTCGAAGAGTTACAGACGACGTTAACGTCTTTAGAGAAAATGTCTTTTTCTCTAGTGGTAAACATAGTTATAAGTTTTATTGAAGTATGTAAAACATTGTTTCCTTTATTCAGATAGTATAATTGGCAACCTTTAAACATTGTAACGTAAACATCTCTTCTCTTATTACCATTTATCAGATAGAAATATTAAACATTTATCATAATAGTAGAATGTTGTATCTGTAAACGCAGACAGAATAATTAGTATAATTTAGGATAACATCCCGAAGGCAAGTACAAATCTAATTATCCGCTAAGTGCCGCTGCCTCGCTGCTCTAAGTGTACAATATACAGCCAATTTGTGTAATAATTAAATGCCAGCATAAATGACGTTTGGGCTAGAATGTTTAAAGCGTTCAAAAGGTCCACCAACTCCATTTGGTTAAAGGCGTTTTCAAACAATGCGTTTCTAGTCCGAGAGTTCCGGGCCTTTGCCCAACTTGGGAACAATCTCTGTTAGCAAATATTTTTACGGGCCACGTGACGCGTCCCGTGTTATGAGCAACTCGGAAATGTCGTAAAATGGAAAATGATTGTGCTCAAGCTGTCATTCCTTGGAAAGAAGGGAGATGTTATTTTATTTTAAGTCATCAAAATAGTAGTAACAAGCTAATTATTAAAAATAAAAAACACGACTGACAAGTTTTTACTAAAAAAGTACATACAAACATATAAGTTATATACATTTTTGAAATCGCCTTTTAAAGCCCTTCAATTTGATACCCCACTCGATAAGATTGATCAAATTTTATTTTTTTGGTCTGCTATTTATCACATATATAATCCGCCATTTTGTTTTTATGATGACGTCATATAGCCTATGTCACTCGGAGGAATGCAAGGAATCTAAAAATACCTCTCACATCAAAATCTGTTAAGCCGTTCAGGACTTATGGTGGAATAAAGAAACTTACATACATACATACATACATGAACCCTGAAAACATAACACTCCTTTTTTGGTCAGTCGTGTAAAAATTAGGACATGCTTGCTGAATCTGGTGCTGGAACCGGAAAATAGGAATCTGGAATACCTACTAGCAAATTTCACAGCGTTTTATGATAACAATGGAAGCCATGCCTTATGCGAAGTCTTCATCGTTGAAGGTTTGATATCTTCTGATGACGTAAACCAAAAGCGTTTTTTTTAGTTTTTCTAAACTATCAATTGAATATTACAATACACGTGTATTGATCAGCTATATAGGCATACTGTCGTGTACACGGGCATTGTCAGATGAGGTAAAATCAATAACGAGGGAAGATGGGATCACTCGTTTGTCGAATATTGACGTAATTGTCCCTTGATGGAGCTGTCTCGTCATATTTAGCACGAGCGTGTTGTTTATTGAAAACATCCGTGCCCAAGTCAATCACCCTTCATCTTCGATGACTTGATTTTCACAGAAAATCTACGCTACCACCGCCTTATTTTCTCTCGCTACGATTCTGGGGATTTTGTGTTCGTTTTTTTACACGACTGCCCAAAGAAGAAGTATCATAATACTTCATACATACATGAACCCTGAAGACATATCTTCAGAATTCATGTATGTGAGTTTCTTCATTCCACCATAATTCCTCAACGACTTGACAGATATCAATGTGTATGGTATCATTATCATTTGCATTATCCCAGGTAACATAGTTCCTTGGGGAACTGCTATGCAACTTTTGTATTTAATTGAAAATGCAAGTTGCAATGCAAACGACGAGTTAATCTATAAATCTTTATTTTTTTTTATTTATCGTTTCTCAAGGAATGATCACATTATCCCATATTCCATCATAGAGAGTGCGGATTAATTATTTATTCTCAAAGTTCCATTAAATCGGGGTCAGTGATGGGAGATGGCAGTTTTATGACAGTCTTTTAGTATCAAGAGTTATGAAAATAAACTTGAGTTTCATGACGTCGTAAGGCGGTCTATATCTTGCGTTTAGACGTCCTTTCATGACTTTGAGTTCGTGAGGATTACCGGAAGAAAGAATGTTCATATTATTTTTGAAAGAATATTGTATTACCGGCTCCCGGGGCTCAGGCACATGGCCAGAAATTCCCACTGGAATTTCAGGATATGTGGTTATTCCAGGTTATATATTCTACCGGTGTACCAAATTTCATCGAAATCCGTCCTATAGATTTTAAGACGAGCAACATACATTTTCGCATTTGTATTGGATTTGGTCCGAGAGTTGAGTTTTTTCTCGGTTGACGTATAAAAAGCGTGGCGAGTTAAAAGGAAAAAATCAACAGTCTTGGATCACAAGCAATAATATTTATCATGAATACATTATCTTTCCATGTTATCAGGGGGCACGGCAGTGCCCCCGCCAAGTCGAGCGCGAAGCAAACACTGCCGTACCATCCTTTACAGGAACCATTTCGCCGCATTTTCAGGCCCCTATTTGAGAACCTCTGGATAAGACCAGAACGAAGAAATTTTCGTCATCCAGTAAGCTATAAACACATACTTAAAATCCAAAATTTCAAGTCTGTAGGTCATTTAGTTCCGAAGTTAAGCGAAAGCAAAGTTTCGCATTTTCGACACTCACTCACTCATGATCATCAAAATAGAACTAGTACTTCCCATAAACTCAGAGAGCTGAAATTTGGTACAGAGTTAGGTTTTAATGGTCACATAAAGGGAAAACTATAAAAACTAGGATAATCGAAGATCTGGAGTACATGGTGACCCTAATTAGAAAACACAAGAGCCCAATCAAACTATTAGAAATCGACATACCGCCTTTACAAAAAATATTCAACTTGGTGGGCCGCTTCATTTGATGTCAAAAATCGAAGGTCTGAAGTATCTCATGAAGAACCCTCAGCTGGTCTCAGCTGTATTAGAGATTACCATATCTCTATGGCAACGCCCCCTTCTATTGCTACATAAAAAATCGACTGTCATTGCAAAAGTCCATCGACTGTCATTGCAAAAGTCCAGCGTAGAGGGACACATCTTATTGCTACATAAAAAATCGACTGTCATTGCAAAAGTCCAACGTAGAGGGACACATCTTCTTATTTAATCTAGCCTATAGCGTCCCACTTTTGAGCGAATGTCTCCCCTTCTGCTTAATCATAATAAAAGAGTAATTACATTTTTATTAGGTTTATTACTACCATAATAATTACATTTTTATTGTTAGTGCTTCTTCATCTAAGTATTAGTTTTAGTGCTTCTCCATCGGATTCTGTCCTGGGCAATGCACTTTGCTTCCGACCATGAGAGAACGACTGCCTTTCCGCTGCAACGGTACGCCGCCGCCAGGTTTGCTTGGGTCGACCAACTTTTCTCTTGTCCTGTGGTATCCATTCGAGAGCTTGCCTAGTATATAGGTCTCTTCGAAGCGTGTGGCCGATCTATAGCGTTGCACATTTCCCACAGAGCTCACGCTTGGAGATGGTCTCTGGCCAGAAAATTCCAAGTATTTGCCATACTCGTTACCTCTATAATACGTTATAACCGTACATATTCATCGGGATATTGTACCAAGTTGTATTTCGATTGTACTTAAAAGACAAATTTTTCGTTGTTGTCTGTTTTCATTCTGCTTTTAAGAGTTGCCCGCTTCTTCAAAAATTACCCTAAGTTCAGTATGAAAAATTTAAAATATTATGCCTCCTAATGCTTGATGACGAAAATAAGGTTATCAACTTGCATGAGGCCCCAACTATGTCGAAAATTGGTAATGATTATGGTGGTTTAAATGATATTGTTACATTTAAATTGTCAAAGTGCTGAGGAATGAATAAAAAATACTTATCAAGTATATTTTGACCCTTAATTTAGGGCTAAAACACTCAACTTGATAACACTGATCAAGTGTCAAATAAAAAAATTCGTACATATCAAATTAACAAACGAAATATTATTTACTTTTGTTTGGGGTAAGCCACAAGTTGGAAACCCTGCTCGTGATAGGCCAATAATGACAGACAATAACCATTTTTTTTTAATTTATTTGGTCTCTGGTTTTTAGAACACTGGCTGTATTATTGCATGGGAAAAATAAAACTTCGATGAAGTCTTATTTTTTCCTTGGAATCGAGCTAATTTTCAGTTATTCTTTACAATATTCCATGGAAGTAATAAGTACTTTGTACAATAAAGTACTAACTACTTCCATGCAATATTCTGTGGAATAAATTTCTAGAACATAGACATAAGAATTTTTTTTTCTTATGTCTATTAAACATTTTTTTGCTAGCTCTATGGTCTAAAATTCTAGTAACCAATCTTCATGGGTATGGTATGGTTCATCCATCGAAATACAACTACTACGTATAATATCTCGATGGGTTCATCTCATAAATGTTGACTTCAAGAGTATAAAAGCTCAAGCTTCAGCGATCACCGAATACAACCGGCTTAGGCGTAAATACCGCGCCGATCTTACATAAATTAAACGGTCTAAACCGTCTAAAAGATTAAATAATGAACGCGAATGGGCAATACGAAAAACTGTTGCTTTTTGTACAAGAATCAGAACCGGAAAAAAAGAGAAGAAAGATTTGTAATAATAATAAAACTACTCCTAAAAAGAAAAAAAAACTGTGTCAAATAAGAAAATTTAATAAAATAAATCAATATGTCCACGTTTCTACAAAAAGAAGTGAAATCCCACCAAAAACATTCTGTAAAAAACTAGCCAAGTCTCGATGGAGCTGTTTGTTTGTCTCTAAAAAGTAATGAAATCTAGACAAAGTCGTTCCAAGTCTAAGGTTGCTTACTGCGATTTCTTTATTATTATATTTAATGTTGTGTGACTTGGCCGTTGAAGGGTACACAAGGGTAAAAAACCAGGTGCTCCATGACACCATTGCACTAATCTGTCGCCAGAACCGCTACCTATTGACGATGGAAAATTGCCACTTGGAAAACCTTGATTTAATAACCAGTCAATTGTAGGCTTGATAAAGCCACTAATTTATAAATAAAGTTCAACGGCCAAGTCACACAACATTAAATATAATAATAAAGAAATCGCAGTAAGCAACCTTAGACTTGGAACGACTTTGTCTAGATTTCATTACTTTTTAGAGACAAACAAACAGCTCCATCGAGACTTGGCTAGTTTTTTACAGAATGTTTTTGGTGGGATTTTGTTTACATTTTATTGCTCGACTGTACAACAGCCGATCCGTCAACGAACTCACCGACTTCGCCAATAAATCTATCTCGTGACCCGGATGAATTGCCTGAATTTTCGCCATCTGTTTACCATAGCATTTTTCTTTTAACTCTCGCTTGCTGTCTCGCTCGCTCAGTGCTGTCTGGAAATTATCAACGTTGGTTATATTTACTCCACGCTTATTTACGATGACTCGCTTTTCACTTTTCTTCACGCTTTAAGACCCAAAATATTTACTCTCTCGAGGTAAAATCCATTTAGGAGGTCCATGATTCTATGTCCTCTTTTTCACAGCGAGAGCTTTATTATAAGTTTTATTTTATTTAGCTAATAGGTCCCACTTCTAAGCAAAAGCCTCCCCCTTATGTCTCCAACTATCTCTATCGCTCGATACCTGCTGCCACTGCCTATCAAAGGCCGAAAATTCGTCAGACCAGCTCACCTTATTATAAGTACATTTTTTTCTTTTTTAATCGTTTTTTTTTTAAATTGTTATTTTGGTAAGTATACATTTTTAAACTATTTTTTTTTTATTTATTTATGAGCTTTCAGGTAGTTGCCGTAAATGTTATGGATTATTGTATACGTACAACACAATACGGTGTAAATATGAAATACACAATGGGCTGCCAATCTTTATAAGATCCGGCGATGCCCATCCAGTAGAAGGTAAAAGTGATTAGGGATTCCGAATTGAGTTACCTGCTCTATTGAATTTTGATGCCCTCTTCGGCGTGTCCGTCATTGGCTATCTTGTTAGCTTAAGGTCAAGGAATAAAACCTAATTTAGTGCTGAAGGTCCGTAGATACCTGCTAATGTTAAATACCTTCACAGCTTTTCTGTTATGGGATAACAAAGATTCTATAGTGTAGTAACATAAGAAGTAGACTTCATCTATACATATAATAAAACAGTAAAAATATTTTGTCTGTACATTTAGTATTTTTGACTAAAATGGATAGAGGGACACTTAAAAAGAACAATAGAAAGCAAAAAATTTTTTTTGGAATTCCTTGTCTGTCTGTCTGTCTGTCTGCATGTATGTACGCGTTTCACGCAAAAACTACTGAAATTATGTATTTGTTAAACATTAACATCTGATGAATAACTTCAAGAGACCAGCTACACTATAACGTATATGGAAAAGGCGCCTTAACAAAACTTGATTAGTCTGATGAGCATTTTCTGTAGACGTATAAAAATCGAAGATCCGAAACATCTGAAACAGTTTGAAACACAAAAAGACTTTTCATCTAAGCGAAACTCACGCGGGCGAAGCCGCGGGCAACAGCTAGTAACTTAATAAAGTTAGTCCGTCGCCATTATGCAATAATTTATTATTTCTACGCAGGAAAGAATTGGCGATGTGGGAAAAGCTCATATTGTTTGGAATAAAAAATAAATCTCTCCTAGAACAAAGACTAAGATGAAATATTACACTAAGAAGCTACCTATTAGTTTATTTTATGACCGCGTATTTTCATTTCGCTCCATTAAATAAAATATAATACCCAAGGTACAGTGCACTGTATGACAAAGTATACACCTGAATGCGGCGGCAATAGCGGTGGTTTTGCAACGAATTTAGGTTGATGTGCTGGTCACTGTACGTATATGATAAAGTTTATTGCGCATTGCGTTAGCTTGTTTTGTTATGTATTTTCTCGCATTCATTTATTTTTTGCTTTACGTCTTTATTTTTAAAACCTACAAAAAATATATGTGTGTATGACCGTTTAATTTATTTTCTTCCAGCTGTAAATTAATAGTTCATCCAGGAAATTTGTTGTAGTGTCTATGTTACTTAAGTATTCATAGTAGCCATTTCACCGTTCTCGTTCACAAGGGTTCTTCGTGTCGGTCGTAATTGATATGGATGTCTCTAATAAACTTTACCTTCGGAATGAAACTTAAGTCACTTTCTAGTAAGAAAGTAACTTGGAAACTGCAAAATATACGTTTGCACTTTGTATACACGATACGATTTCATCGATAAATATTATAAAAGTCCTCCGCCGCCCCGTCTGTCTATAGCGATAAACTCCAAAATTACTATGGGGATTTCACTATTAAACGGGGTGCGTCATTAGGATGGTTTTGGTGTATAAACTGCGAAACCACGAAAAGAGATAATCGTATAATCCTAGACTTAATAGGTAAGTACCTTGATGATATACATTTTTTTCAAATCTTCAAATTGGAGTGGTCAGAGCTTGCTTCAAACAAACTTCTTGCTTCTTGCTTTTCTTTTCTTTTTTTTGCTTGCTTCTTATTTATGATGTACCTTTGTAAACTTTCTGTTTTGTGTTCTTAATAAAATAAAATAAAATAAACAAAAATTCTGTTAATTTTACATACGTTTGTTGTATAGATATCTATCTAATAGCATTTTGAAATAGATACCAGTCCAATCTAATTTTGATTTAGTTTGGAATAATGATCAGTTAATTTGCTTTGATTTGGAGCTACTTATGTAACTAATGACGGCGGTATGTATGCAAAGGGCAATTTATAAATAGATTTATTTCCGTCCCTAATTAAATGTAGCACGTGGATGTTATATTATTAATTTGATCCCACCACAGAATTTGGAATAATAACCAAATAGAATTGACAAAGTCGAGTTATTTTGTCATCGTCTCGCATAAAAATTGGACTTTGTAGTTTTATGGAGTATTCGCTCCTTACTAATAATAATTGTCTTAATAAGAATTATTCTTATGACGTCACACGTCGAAAATGGACTTTCCCATAAAAATTTATCTATAAGTTAACTAAACAGAATAAACTCATGCTAAATGTCACAAAATGAGTTTAATTACATGTATGTATTCCATCATAATACGAGTACTGCATATGTTTGACGGTGGCTATTACGTATTGTATTCTTGTACTTATTTTTTAGTGAGCTGATATTTTCAAATAAAAAACAGCAGACGGTACTTCTATGTCTCTGTGATTCCAAATTCTGTGGATCCCTCAGTGTACTTGTTCGAAATTAGCCTGCAGCAAGCAAGCCATAATGAGTACCGATACGATGTTGGTTTGGTACGATGAGCTCATAGAATGTAGCTTAATTTGTTTAGCGAAATTATAAGGGCCACAAAGTTACGATTCCTACTAATATGACAAACGTGAATTTTGTGAGAATAGATGTTTCTTTTTGACGCAAAAACTACTGGACGGATTTCTATGAAAGGTACACGGGTATATTAAAACCTGGCTAAAATACTCACTCTTCCGAGCCTTAAATCTGAGGTAGTGGCTTCGCTGGGGTTATGAAAGCACATTTTTCTGGATCAAAAATTCAAAAGTGTGTCTATTGTGTGACGATCTCGGTTGAGTGGTTGAAATAAGACGATCAAAGCGTGACAAATATTCTCGCTTTTCCATTTACAATATACGTATGTGGAGGAAAATATGACAAAATAAAATGAAAATGTATTTCTGAATTATTGTGTATATGGGAAATTTCTTCTACATTTCACATTAGGTGAATCGAAAAGAAAAGTCATGACTTTGTAACGATACGTGGAGTACAAAAACGTCGGGACGAATAACGGTAACCCTAATCATGTTTGTGGGAAAATGTGATTGTGGGCATGACATACCTACATAAAATTGATGAGATTGGAAATCACATTACTGTGAAAGTCATCTTTTATAGGTATACGTTTATACTCTCAGGATGTGCTCATGAGCTGCATGAGCTAATACCGCCTGCCTCTTTTTTCATTCGGAAATCCAGACGCACTGCAGGCAATCATTCCTTCTTGGTTGTATTCCCCTCGCACGCACCAAGCGCTTTTTATCAACATTCGAAGGAATGGAACTCCCTGCCTGCGTCTGTATTCCCGAGCACGTACAATCTGACTCTCTTCAAAACCAGAGTAAGTAGGCTGCTTCTGGGTGCTTACCCAGAAGCAGCCTATTTACTCTGGTTTTTTTTTTCGCTACACCGTAGACCTCATCTCTATCCTTGGGCATGATTGTGGTTAAGAGCAAACCCATCTTCTATAAAAAAAATGTGTTTGTATTGAAGAAAGCATCGATGCTTTGAGAGGAATACCTCGAAAAGTAAGCATTGGGAGCCTTTGCCCATCAGTGGGACAAAATGGGCTAATTTAAAAATACTAAAAAGCGTATTATGCAGGATAATAGTATGGAAACATGCCTGGACGACGACATACTCATATGCATGCATGAGTTTTACAAAAATCTTAATAATACTTTTTTTTTTAAATAATATACCTCAGATTATTGCGGTTTTACTGCATAAGAATTTTTCATCCAGGCTTACTTTATTCCGAAAAATTCCATTAAAATAATAGCTCTCATGCATAAAATGACCTGCCAAGTAGAAAATGATAAATCTTATTTATTTTCCTGTTTGCTTTCACATTCGCAACTTTGCTTTACTTTAATATTTATATGAATGTCTAAAATATTTGTTTACGTAGCCTGATTTTTCAAGTCGCCCAAAAGAGTGACTAAAAAACCTGTTATCAATAATCTTCCAATAGCTTTTATATTCCATCACATCAAGCGACATTTTTTACAAATGGCTATATATCAATTTATTAAAAAACAATTAAAATTATTCAATAAGATAACCTTAATTAAATAGAAAGTCCAATCTCATATCTGACCCACAGGTTCCCATAACCCCAGCAGCATTGCCACGCTGGATGGCCAGAGAAATCCTTTGGATCAGATGGCTTAAATATTGGTTTGATATTGAATTACAGCGAAATGTAATTTTTCTCAATTTATCACATAAATTTCATCACGAACATTTCAATTTCAATCTCAATTCACATTTTGATTTCTTTGTTCCTGTTTATTGTTTTATGATTCCAATCAATCAGTTAATACATTTATGTAGCATTATTTCAGCTCTCTGGTGTGTTTATTTTAAATCGTATCTGACGTCCGTGACTGATTATTACAGCTCTGGTGTGGATAGATATTCTGTAGATTACCTATAAAATAATGGGATATCAAAGCTGAGACGAGTCCGCTGAACGTAGAAACTTCAAATTTTGCAGAGTTGATAGAGAGCACTAAAGATAGGATTTTTGAAAAATACCTTCATAAGGCAAAACCAATCATATATGCCCATCCATTATAAGTAAAACTGTACATTGTTACTGAAATAAATACATTTTTTATTTTATTTTTTTTTTATATGTTGTATAGTGTAGAGTCGTCCCCTACGACTGTTGGTGTTTGACACATAAAAATAGAAAAAAAAATCTTTTTTTTTTTTAACTTTATTTTTGGACTCTTATATTTATCGCACTGCAATTTAATGACGTAAAAAATCAACTAAAGGGAAAATATTTTACAAAACCCTTGATTATTAAATTCCGTAAACACATCCTAGTAGAAAATTAAATTTACTGAATACATTTTAAATTTATTAACGTAGGTAGCATAAGTCTCTACGGAGCTTTACGATGTTATTATTATGTCGGTTATATTAAAAGTTTGACCATTAGCGTAATCACAATGAGTAGTTGTGGCTAAATTGATTCGATAAGTAGAAATTAGAGTACACTATCAATCACCACATTGGATCGAATACTTATTGAAAGCATTCGCCGTTAATAAGCGTTGCTACAGACGATTTAGACAATAGGAACAATGCACAAACCACTTACCATGTAGGCAGGCTTCGAGCACGATTCCTCACGAATAGTTCTTCCTTTAGACACCTAGCCGGCCAGCCACACACGATTATAAAGTTCCAAAAACACTGTTGAGCACTTGAAGTTTTATTAAGAATAATTGAGTAAAATGTAATGTTTGATGCGCGCGCGCCTTCGCTTTCACGTACAGACACGGAGAGGTTTTTACTGGTTCTGCCACCAGCCTTCTGCTACCAGCCTATGGCGTTGATCTCTCAGACACCGGTAGGATCTGCGCATGCGCCAGCGGAAGTCCGGGCGCCCCATTGGCTAAATAGAACTGCAGCACAGCGAATTTTGATGATTGATAAGTGCATCGGTAAGGCGCGCGAAATTCAAATTGAAAGGTAAACAAGATTTGCGTTGAAAACGGAACATTCCGCCCACCAAAATACCAATAGGATTTTCCCAGAGTAAGAATAAGAAACGGTAATTAACGATAAATATGTTTAAGTTATTATTCTAAACTTAAAAGCTAACAAATGATAAGTTGAAACGATTATACGGAGGGTAGAGGACATAGTTTGACCAAAGGTCTCTTAAGCGAGTGATCCCTGGCTGTTCTAACGGTTGCGACTCGAACTACCCCATCAGGGCCAGGATGCAAGGAAACAACTCGTCCTAATGCCCATTGAAGAGGAGGCCGATTGTCCTCTTTTATAAGTACGATTGAGTTTACAATTAACGGTGTTGAGTCCGTGGTCCATTTTGCTCGCTGAGTTAACCCATGTAAATATTCATTTTTCCAGCGTTTCCAAAATTGTTGTTGAAAAGATTGGATAAGTTGCCATCGATTTAGTCGATTGATTTTTACGTCCTTGTAGTCGAAGTCAGGAACTGCTGTAAGAGGTTCCAGCGTTAAAAAATGACCGGGCGTAAGAACGTTCAAATCGTTGGGATCCGAGCTCAATGGACACAAAGGCCGCGAATTTAAAATTGATTCGATCTGAGCGAAGAGTGTGGTAAGCTCTTCAAACGTTAAGACCTGATCGCCAACAATACGGTACAAATGACTCTTTGCGGCTTTGATTTGGATTTCCCACACCCTCCAAAGTGGGGAGCAGAAGGTACGTTACGTTTAAAATCTATTTTTTCCGCATGAGAGGCTTGTTCGATACCTGACGCTAGTTGTGAACTTGCACCAACGAAATTCGTACCGCAGTCAGAGTGAATAACATTGCAGCGGCCGCGACGAGAAACGAAGCGACGCAATGCCGCGATGAAGCCGTCAGTCGATAAAGTAGAAACCACCTCAAGGTGCACTGCTTTTGTGCTCAAGCATACGAATAAACACAAGTACGCTTTATCGATTTTAGCACCACGATGAAGCCCGAGCTTAATTCGAAAAGGCCCTCCTAGATCGACACCTACGACAGAGAAGGGTTTTGCCTGATTGACACGAAAGGCCGGAAGGTCGCTCATAAAGGGTTGCAAAGGTTTCGGTTTAAGACGGTAGCATCTTATGCATCTTGAAAGATGATGACGTACAGCATGCTTTGCCGCAAGTATCCAAAACTGTTGTAAAATCAGATAGTTGGTTGTGTTCAGACCGGGATGAAAATTGTTTCGATGAATAGATTCGATTACAGCTGATGTAAGAACACTCTTTTTGGGCAATAATGCGGGATACTTATGTTCGAAGTCAAGATCGGAGCGCGATAGGCGCCCGCCTACTCTGAGTATACCCTGCTCGTCCAAAAACGGGTTTAGTTTACGAAAACTGCGAGGTAACTGTATCTTTGATTGTAATTTGGATATGACATCCAAAAAACAACGATGTTGGAAATGTTTGACGATAATTAGTAACGCACGATGACGCTCAGCGTCCGTTACGAAAAGATTATCTGATCGCGGAACAGTGTTACGCATGTTATTACAAAACCTGCGAACGTAAGCGATAATGCGACAGATTTTATCTAAAGAAGAATATTTTTCGAATAGCCGATCAATTATAGACGTGTGATTAACGCTTTCGATTTGATCCGAAACGAGAACCGTGGTGCGACGCTGCTCAGAGAGCACCGCATTGTCATCGTTTGAACGATTTTTCGATGTATCGATTGGCCACTCAGACTGTGGTTGAGACAACCATTCTGGGCCCGCCCACCATAGGGCATTGTTTAGCAAATCGTGAGGCAATTGCCCACGCGAACAAACATCTGCAGGATTTGTGACAGATGGTACGTGCCTCCAGCACTCGGTCGGTACGATATCTTGAATGTGACTTACGCGGTTTGCAACGAATGTCACCCAGCGAGAAGAAGGAGCTCGCAACCAGGATAAGGTAACGGTGGAATCACACCACAGATAAGTGTCATGGACAGGAATCCGCAGCGTGTCCTTGACAAATTTGATAAGGTCTGTAAGCAAAACTGCACCACACAGCTCTAAGCGAGGTAACGATTGACGTTTTAAAGGAGCTACACGAGCCTTTGCACATACGAGAAAGACGCGAACGGAGCCGTCAGACTCGATAACACGCAGGTATATAACGGCGCCATATGCTGCTTCGGAGCTGTCACAAAATCCATGCAGTTGATATGATTGAGCGCTATCGGTAGCGTATTTACGTGGAATTTTAAGATTCCTAACTTGAGGAAGCTGTTCAGAGAACTTTTCCCATTGAGAGATAATTTCCGGTGGGGCTTATCATCCCATGAAAGACCTAGAATCCAAAGCTTTTGAATAAGACATTTGGCATGAATTGTCAAAGGAGATAGAAAACCCAGAGGATCGAAAATTCTGGCAACCTCACTCAAAATCGTTCGCTTGGTGCACGGTTGATTAGATGGATTAACGGTAAAGACGAACGAATCCGAAGCAGGCTCCCACTTAAGGCCCAGAACCTTGATAGTTGTGTCTTCAGTTTCGGTAAAAGTGATTGCTTCTGAAAGACACGCCTCCGCGGGAAGATCGCTAAGTAGCTCGGGTCGGTTACTCACCCATTTTCGGAGCTCAAACGAGCCAAGACCGAAAAGAGCGATGAGTTGAGTTTTGATTTCTCTGGCGTCCTTCAGCGATGAGCTTCCGGATATGACGTCATCAACGTATATGTCGGAAGTTAAAACGGTTTTGGCCTTTGGGTACTTGTGACCCTCATCGTTGGCCAGTTGCTGAATAGAGCGGCACGCCAGGAATGGAGCGGAAGACACTCCGTACGTTACGGTATTTAATACGTACTCTTGAAGAGGCTCATCTGGGTGAGCTCGCCAGAGAATACGTTGATAATCACGATGTTGAGGAGCTAGGTTGATTTGACGGTACATTTGGCGCACGTCTGCCATGAAGACAATTGCGTGCTCACGGAAATGAAGAAGGATCTCTACGATATTTGATTGTAGCTTCGGTCCCGTCAGCAGCGAGTCGTTTAGCGATTTGGAAGTTGCATCTTTAGCCGAGGCGTCGAATACAACGCGAAGCTTCGTTGTAGCGCTGTCGGGACGTAGCACACAATGGTGCGGTATATAATACTTGCCTTGACCCATTTGCTTGGCAGGTACCAGAGTCATGTGACCACTGTCGATATAGTCAGTCATGAACTCCACGTATTGTTGGTTTAAATTGTGATCGCGATACAGACGCCTTTCAATGGCATGAAAGCGTCGTAAGGCTATCTCTCGAGAACCTTCAAAGACTGGCTCCTCGTCGTCCTTGAAGGGGAGACAAACTACATATCTACCTGTCTCGTCACGGTAGTGATTACTGAGAAAACTATTTTCACAGCGTTGCTCTTCTGGGGTCAATCGGGAAGATTGTGGAACGTTATCGATTTCCCAGAAACGTTGAACAATTTTGTTTAAACTATCGTCTACGGTAGAAGGGGCTACTCCTAGTAGACTGGACGATGCGAGTCTGGACTTCCCAAGAAGAAGCCAGCCGAAGACTGAGTTGAAAGCTCGCGGTTGAGAGGCGTTACCCTTCAGACGTTGTTCGAGAAGTGACTCAGCAAAGACGTCGGCACCTAACAAGACGTCGATTGGACCAGGGATGTCAAAACCAGGATCAGCTAGCGGTAGTGTTTTGACCTCCTCCCATCCTTTCGTATTTAGCCTTGCTATCGGTTGATCTCCGCAAATGCTCGGTATGACGAGCATTCCCAGACGAAACTTTACGTTACAGTTGGTGCCAATGTCGCATGTAACAAAGCCACTGACTGAGGCAGGGCTGCCCCCTAACCCATAAACGTTGATATTACCAGTTATAGGTTTTAGATTTAATCGTTGAGCGGCGTGAGCCGTGAGAAAATTGTTTTGACTGCCGGTGTCAAATAACGCGCGAAATGTATGAAATTCACCAGAAGCATCACGAATCTGGACTAGAGCTGTTGCCAGTAACACGGTTGTGGTTACGGTTGGATCAGACTGAGTCAACGAATCCTTAGCCACTAAGATCGCCGAGCTTGCCGCCGACTCCTTATGTAGCAAAGTGTGGTGTTTACGTCTACATTGTCGACATGAAAACATTGATGTGCACTCTCGCACTGAATGGGATGCGTTAAGACAATTGTAGCACCATTTCTTTTCAGTGGCCACAGCCATGCGCTCATCTATTGATTTTGCCAAAAAATCACTACAGGCCGAGATGTGATGTTCATTACGACAGTAGGCACATTTACGAATCGGAGTGCTCGAATTGTGAGCAGGTTTCGCTTGTTGTTTATCACCAACATTTTTATGAGTAGTGACGGTGGGAGCGACAAGCGAATGCGTGACGTTATGTCGCTTGAACTTCTGTGAAGTTCCCGGTGTGTCCTTTGAAACGTTAGCGGTTTTATTGGTAACATTCGAAAAGTGCGTGTCGCGAATTAATGCTTCACCTTTAGAGTGTAAAAATGCCCTTAAATGGTTATACTGTGGAAGCTCAATATCGGTATGTTTTTCCTCAAACTCGCGTCTTAATTTGGTATCGAGTTTGGCCAGAACATTATAACAAAGAACAAAATCCCATTTATCGGTAGGTAATTTTAAAGTTTTTAAAATTGTTAAGTTCTCATCGATCGTGTCTAAGGCGCGTCGAAAATCTTGAGCGTTCGAAGTCTTTAAACTAACGTCCAAGATATCACGCCAGCACGTAAACGCTAATTCGCGTTTATCTTCATAACGGGACTTGAGAGCCTCGTACGCACTTAAATAATGTTCACTTGCAACAGGAAAAGTTCTAATGAACGATAAAGCATCACCACTTAAAACTGACACGAGATAGTGAAATTTCTCAATATTACATAAGGAGGTAGAATCATGTATCAACGCGTTATAAGTTGCAATGAACTCAGGCCATTCCTTGATAGCACCGGAAAAAGTTGGCAACGAAATTTTTGGTAACCGCATATTTCCACTGTGCGAACCGGTCAATGAATTATGTTTCGAAGTGTCAGCTTGTTGAGATGAACGTTGTTCAAATTTTCGTTGAATTGCCAACACTTGAAAATACAATTCGTCAAATCGATCCTGAAGTTCATCGTCCTCCTCATCGGCATCATCCTTAAGAAGGTCCAAAATAATAAAATGGGAGTCATGAAAACTATCAGCAATCGTTTTTATTTCATGACAATATGAAAGAAATAACCCTACTTGTGATTCATCGGTATTGGCTAAGGTACCTACTTCCAAAGCCTTCGTTAAGCGATTATATGCTATAGTTCGTTTACGTCGCAAACTGGGCAAATTATTAATAGTGTACGTATTTTCGATACCCTTTTTAATAGTAGGTTTAGATTTACGCCTTGATAGTAAAGACATAATTAATATCAAAACAATAAAACCTGATAGCAACAAATATTCGGATTCGATAAAAAAGTTTAGTTGCGAACGTCTTCAGCGAGACCGCGTTCACAAGAATCGACGAGAATCACTGGGGCGGTATTACACGACAACAGGTAATATTGTCACCTCGGTCACCTGAGTTTTAAATTGAAATAAATTAAATTGATAAGGATGAATTAAATGAGCGTTAGGAACACTAAAAACGGTTTGCGATATTCGTTAATGTACGGTAAATAAAAAAAATAAAAATCAGTTTTTTTGTAAAAACAAAAAACTATGATTTTTAACCTAAAACGGTAATAATGAAAATGTGAACGCACCAAAATTCGTTGAAAATATGATACGATAAACGATACAACGTCACGATAAAAAATATTTCGTAATTTGAAACGAAATAAATTTTCGATAAATAAATATCAAGAGGAAACGTTGAACGGTTGGAAAAAAGTAGTCGAGTTATAACGAACTATCAACATAAAATTATGAGAAGGTGGATTTGCAATATTGTATTATTGCGAACGGTAAAACGGTAGATAATTTTATGCTAATAAGTATAAAACGACAAAAGAATTTATTTTCAACAAATATTCTAGAAACTGATGGAAGCCATCTTAAATCGATAAACGGTAGGTAAGGTACTCAACAAAACAAAATGGAACAAAGACTTGTTTTCCGATTAGTAATTGAAACAAAATGTTATGTTTATTCGTTTTAGCTGTACTAGTAAGTATAATAAGCGTGGAATACGGTAAATGAAGTAGCAATTACTAAATCGAATTGGTATTTGGCGGCAGACTGAAGGTAGGTATCCAAAGTTCCCGGGTTTCGGCACCAAAAAATGTGGCTAAATTGATTCGATAAGTAGAAATTAGAGTACACTATCAATCACCACATTGGATCGAATACTTATTGAAAGCATTCGCCGTTAATAAGCGTTGCTACAGACGATTTAGACAATAGGAACAATGCACAAACCACTTACCATGTAGGCAGGCTTCGAGCACGATTCCTCACGAATAGTTCTTCCTTTAGACACCTAGCCGGCCAGCCACACACGATTATAAAGTTCCAAAAACACTGTTGAGCACTTGAAGTTTTATTAAGAATAATTGAGTAAAATGTAATGTTTGATGCGCGCGCGCCTTCGCTTTCACGTACAGACACGGAGAGGTTTTACTGGTTCTGCCACCAGCCTTCTGCTACCAGCCTATGGCGTTGATCTCTCAGACACCGGTAGGATCTGCGCATGCGCCAGCGGAAGTCCGGGCGCCCCATTGGCTAAATAGAACTGCAGCACAGCGAATTTTGATGATTGATAAGTGCATCGGTAAGGCGCGCGAAATTCAAATTGAAAGGTAAACAAGATTTGCGTTGAAAACGGAACAGTAGTTCTGAAAACGCAACTTTGAAGTTAAAATTTAAAATCACTTTAGTATTCAGAGCCAGTTGCTTTAGTTTTAGTTATTAAATTCCATAAAGTTTGTTGGTTTGAGTTCTCCACTTGGTACTAAATGCTAATTGTGTTTCTGAAAAGAAAATCAGGTATCGTTACTGGCCTTTGTTCATCATCTATCAACTAGCTGTTATCGACGGCTCTACCCGAGGCAAAAAGTATGTCAAGTGTTTTTCATGCAAATTTTCACCTCCCCCCCATTGCAGACTCTTGAGGGTTGATTAAAAAAAAAGTAACGTCTAGGTCTATACCAAATTTCATCAAAATCCGTTCAGCCGTCGTCGTAATAGTATAACAGGCAGACTGATTTACTTAATTTAGTAACATTTTTAATAAAAAAAATATATCTTGACTCATGTTTTTCTCTTTTTGTTGCAGGGCGGCGTGGCTGCGCAAATTTATCGTTTTGGGTAGCGCGCAACCTGGAGCCGCAAAAGGGTCCATGTAAGTACCAATTTCTATTCTTAAAGTACATTTTTGGCCAATGAGGGGAATCTAAGTCCAGCCATAGACCGCATGTCACTGACTTTTATATTTGGGTGTCTGTTCCCACAGGTCCCACTGCAAAGACCTAATGCTTTTTTAGGTACCTATGTCGGGGGCAGATAAAAGGGGGGTCAGGTTTATCTGCTCCCGACTGTACATGGGCATCTTTGGCCATTCCAGGTAAAAATACAACCTATTCCATAAATGTGGCTATCATGCCTAGGCTTTTGCCTAGTGCGGGAGTCTCTGTTAACCAATTAATTACATACATACATAGAATCACGTCTTTATCCCTAACGGGGTAGACAGAGCTAAGAGTCGTGAGACTCGAAGGCCACGCTTAGCTGAATAGTGGGCTCTCTGATGGATTGGAGATTCAGGTATAGTGACAGGTTGCTAGCCCATCGCCTATGAGTGGAGAAATCCCCATTAAAGCCCTTGCCCTCGATTGACTTTTACAATCTGCGCGGGAAGAGAAGCAGCTAGCACATTCTATGTTTATCACGAAGTATGTATGGAGAGGAGATGCGCATAGGTATTTTACATATGAAAGACAGTGTCCGCATTGGGAGGGGAGCGGGGGACGTATACTTACCGTAGACAGAAATTAAAAAATGAACTCTTACTGGATAGACATACGACTTATTTTATCTAATTTTACAAACTGTATAGCCACCTATTGGCCAGTAGCAGAATTATTTTCGCAAACTGTTTTATTAATTCTCTTGAGTTCTGCTATTACTCACTAGATGGCTGTACTGACAGGCGCGTATCCACCGCTGTGGGAATAATTACGTAAAAATACTTACGAGTGAAAATATATACTTTTATCGCGTGATTCCTTTTTGTGTGTGTTACTTTTACACCCCACAATACAGCACTTCATTGTTAATGAGCACAATCTAAAATTTCGCGTAACTTCGACACATCTGCGGCACGTGTTGACACTATGAAGTGAACTCCGCGAATGCGACAATAGTGACGTCTGGTGGCAAATAGTTAGAAGCCTCAAGTTGGTGGACTGGGGACAGGTCTACTAGCTTATGAACAGCTCTACTTCATATGTGCTCTGTGATGTTTATTCTTCGCTCCCCGACCAGCATGGAAGCAGTTAGCATCAATTAATTGTATTGTTAATTTTCCTCTCATTAAATGGTTTTGTATTTTTGGTATTTTTTTCGTAAATATGTACTTTTGTTTGATGGTGTAGTGTTGCGGAGGGCGCGGCGGCAACATGGACGACGCCGGCAGCAACAAGCAGCGGCAAGCCACACGGGTGTTCAAGAAAAGCTCGCCAAATGGAAAGGTAAGCTTCTAAAAAAAAAAAAGCTTTCCTATTAGCACTGGCTATAGGTTTTTTTTTCTAAATAACGTAAGCTTGAATTTATAAGCCGACTATCGTGATAGGCGAGGAGAGTCGAGGAAACATGGAATGCCAATTACATTCACACAATAATATAAAAATTGTATCATTTGACAATATACATATTCCTTCGAAATTCAAAGCACTCAATCGGAAAGGATCGCAGAAGCACCCTCGCACCGGGGAGCCCTTATTTCTACACCGACGGAGTCGCGTGTCAAAAGCTCGAAATTAGCCATCCGATATTTGAGCCCCATGCTTCCTTTATTAATTTTCTATTATTTGGAACGGTATATTTGTTTTATACACGAACAAAGAACTTAATTTGACTTGGCGGGAAATATTTGATTTTACACAGAACGTCATAAAATTTAATTAGGTTGGTTCGAATAAACCATAAAAGTAGTAAACGCGCGCCCCAACCCTTCCTACTTCTATGGAATAAGCATTCTGTTGTGTATTGAGGTATTTTATAAGCTTTTATTCCACTAGCAAATTAATGTAATCTTATGTATGTTCGAGTCAAATGTAAACCTAAATTTTGTCATATTTTTTCAGATAACAGTGTATTTAGGCAAAAGGGACTTCGTCGATCACATCACACATGTAGACCCGATTGGTACGTATGATTTCTTTTGTTGCCTTAGAATTAAAGAGTAAATAGTCATCAAACAAACATTTAGAGTAAATAGTCTATCTCTTTCTGATTGATTTCTATTATAAATTAAAAATCCTGCAACAATTTTAATCAAATTTCTGTGTTGGTGCATATAACTTTTCAAACCTTGACTTGAACAGAAGACAAGGTTTGCGAAACAATTTTGGGCGTCCTTTCCCAGATAGATGATGAGTTTCACCACATCTTCATGCTCCTTTAACCCCCAAAATAAATGATTGATTGATGATGAGTTACCGAGTTATTATTGTCCTTCTTCAGGGCTAGCTTAATCTGTGTAATTTGTCCCTATACATTCATTTATTTATTTCAGACGGGGTGGTCCTAATCGACCCGGAGTACGTCAAGGAGCGCAAGGTGTTCGGCCACGTCCTGGCCGCGTTCCGCTATGGCCGCGAGGACCTGGACGTGCTAGGGCTGACCTTCCGCAAGGACCTCTACCTGGCCGCTGAACAGGTAACCAAGAAAACGGTAATTTCATTAACACGTGTCTACATACTTGTGGTTAGGACCCTAAGGCCTTTGGTTTTGGTGCATACATTATTGGTTTATTTATTATGGGTTTTTATTTTTAAATTACTAGTGCTTTATTTTCATTAACATGTGCTTTCACACTCTTGTGGTTAAGACCTTTGATATTTGACACTTTCGCCCTTTGGATTAGGTGCATATATTATGTTTTTTTTTATTATTTCAATTGTATTAAGGTTTTTAAAGTAATTCATTTAGACATTTTAGATACAAATGAGCACTAATTTCATCAGCTCTAAATCATTGCAACCCTAATTAGTCGCATAATCAAAACAAACAAAAACTTTCGCTAATCTTTTCCTGAATGAAATCATTACCAACTTCATTTGCAAACTTTATTTTAAACGAACAATAGTTCATTAATGTAAAATGCTAAGTACATAATTCCTAGTTCCTCTATTCTTTATCATACTACATTTTATAAGCATGTTTCAAGCATTTCTAGATTTTCTTCATATAAATGAAAATGTTCCTGCAAATCGATGTAAATTTTTCTGTAGGGCCGTTTAATGAACGTGTCAAACGAAATAAGTGCCTTCGTGCAAGATTCGTGTGATGAGATGTGACATGGCCCTTACTAATTCATGTAAAGTGTTTGTTCAGGCAAGGTTCAGTCCTACAAGATGCAGTGATGTGGGAAGTTTAGCAATTTAAAGTTAAGTCTGGCTGCGAGAGCCTCGAACGAAGACAAATATTAAGATCGTGACGTCTTGTGAGTGGGAGACATTTGTGATATCTTGCATGGGTTTCTTGAAGTCAACAAGAGGTTACAAGGGGTCACAAAGAAATTTTACTTTGTAAATAATTACTCGTTTATGTCTGCGTATCAATGTAGACAAAAATATTGTTTGGTTGACAAATAAATTATGTAGATAAACATGGACAGATATATTTCGCAAGAAATACCCATGGATGAATGCATTATAGTGTTTCTTGTGTAAGCTAGATAGTGTAGTTAGGAGGAATCATCGAGAGATCTGAGGAGATTTTAGAGAAGATAAGAGAAGGAATAATTCGTTAGTTGTAGTAGATATAACTATGCTTTTATTTATTCCTTCAATCACAGCGTTTTAGGTAACAATTGTTTACAATAGACGCAATGCCCGATGCGGCTTCTTTTTGTAGAAGGAATCCAGCGTCAGATACCCTTTAAGTCGTAGCTAGCCGTGGGTAACAAAATAATATACAGCTAGTTTTCATAATCAGACATGATCAAAACAATTTTCCAATCGGGAAGTATCTATTTACATAAATTTTCAACACTTCCTCTCCGTCATTCCAGATATACCCAACTACGTCGACGACAAAGCGGCCGCTGACGCGACTCCAAGAGCGACTGGTCCGAAAGCTGGGCCCTGCGGCACACCCCTTCTACTTCGAACTGCCCCCACACTGCCCCGCCTCAGTTACCTTACAACCAGCGCCCGGGGACACTGGCAAGCCATGTGGAGTGGATTATGAGCTGAAGGCGTTCGTGGCTGATTCACAAGATGACAAGCCTCACAAGAGGTCAGACAATAGGTATATTTGTAGCTGTGTGCATGGTAGTGGCAGCTTCTTGCTGCCCCTTCACTACCGCGAACCCTTGGCTTCTTTAAGGTGACTCCTCGCTTTCAACGCCTGGACCAGGAGACACTGGCAGACCGTGTGGAATTGATTACGAGCTAATAGCTTTCGTGGCAGATTCACAGGTTGACAAGCCAGATAAATAGGTTTGTTGGTAGTTGTTGGTGATGATGGTATCTTCGAGTTGCTTACTCACTGCCTCGCACTTTACATCAAATGCTGGCAGCAAGCTGACATACTGGTAATGCTGGTAAGCCATGTTTAGTGAATTACTAGCTGAAGGTAAGACAATTAAGACTAATTGTAAGACATATGTCTTAAAGTGACGTCTTTGGAGAAAATGCAGCAGTGGAGTTTGTTGCGCCGCCTCTTCTCCACTTGCGCTTTGGAGGCGGTGGTAAACTTAGCTTTAAGTAACTTTATGACGTCAACTAACTAAAAAACAAGAAAGTGACGATTTATAAGTGCTATTTTTAAGCCAATATAAATAAAAATAATTGAAAAAGAAAAAAAGAAAAAGGCAGTTCGACTGTGTCATAATATATTACTGTGACACAAACATAATTGACAGTCCAGTGTCTCAAGTAGAAAGGGCTCGATTTTAAGACCTAACTGTGGAAAAAAGTCCTCGGAAGAAGTAAGAAGACATACTTAACAGAAGGAACATCAAGCGATTCTAGGTATTTTGACAGCTCAGTTGGTTACCGAGTTAAACATACTCGGCCACACTCTTGTTTAGTAATGTGGCCCATGTGGCAATGATTCTTAAATTTACACGTGTATTCGTTGAACCTATAATAGTATAAATCCACTATTACTGATCGTTTTTAAAGTTCTTCGATCATAGCAAAGCTTTTACCCAAATAGTGGTGTATTAGCATTGAAGTATTTTTTGTGAATTCCAGGAACTCAGTCCGTCTGGCGATCCGCAAGATAATGTACGCGCCGAGCAAGCAAGGCGAGCAGCCCTCCGTCGAGGTTTCCAAGGAGTTCATGATGAGCCCTAACAAGCTGTACCTGGAGGCATCACTCGATAAGGTACCTATCTCCTCTTTTAGACGTATTCCTCATGACTGAGGGTTGTGGTCATTATATGGAATGAAATACACACAGCGACTATCTTGGCAATGTTAATGTAGTGGTTTGCCATTGCCTTCTCTATTCACACTAGCTGATAATCATCAACCAGAGGGCAGGTTTCCTCACGATGTTTTCCTTCATCGGAAGCAAGTAGCGGTCGATAAACATTATCATCCATGAGTCAGATTGGTACACATACTCTATATAAGTATGTGTACCAATCTGAACTGTATACTGTATGCACGGGCAGAATTTGAACCTGGGACCTTTGCGGCCACAGGCAGGCGCTCTACCACTCCGCCACCACCGCTTCTATTATTGATCACTAAGATTTTTTGTTTTAACGTTCCAGGAGTTATACCACCACGGCGAAAACATAGCGGTGAACGTCCACATCGCGAACAACTCCAACCGGTCGGTGAAGAGGATCAAGGTGTCGGTGAGACAGTTCGCCGACATCTGCCTGTTCTCCACCGCCCAGTACAAGTGCACCGTCGCCGAGGCCGAGAGCGAGTTAGTATCATCATCATGATAGAGGATCAAGGTGTCGGTGAGACAGTTCGCCGACATCTGCCTGTTCTCCACCGCCCAGTACAAGTGCACCGTCGCCGAGGCCGAGAGCGAGTTAGTATCATCATCATGATAGAGGATCAAGGTGTCGGTGAGACAGTTCGCCGACATCTGCCTGTTCTCCACCGCCCAGTACAAGTGCACCGTCGCCGAGGCCGAGAGCGAGTTAGTATCATCATCATTATCATCATCATGATAGAGGATCAAGGTGTCGGTGAGACAGTTCGCCGACATCTGCCTGTTCTCCACCGCCCAGTACAAGTGCACCGTCGCCGAGGCCGAGAGCGAGTTAGTATCATCATCATGATAGAGGATCAAGGTGTCGGTGAGACAGTTCGCCGACATCTGCCTGTTCTCCACCGCCCAGTACAAGTGCACCGTCGCCGAGGCCGAGAGCGAGTTAGTATCATCATCATGATAGAGGATCAAGGTGTCGGTGAGACAGTTCGCCGACATCTGCCTCTTCTCCACCGCCCAGTACAAGTGCACCGTCGCCGAGGCCGAGAGCGAGTTAGTATCATCATCATTATCATCATCATGATAGAGGATCAAGGTGTCGGTGAGACAGTTCGCCGACATCTGCCTGTTCTCCACCGCCCAGTACAAGTGCACCGTCGCCGAGGCCGAGAGCGAGTTAGTATCATCATCATGATAGAGGATCAAGGTGTCGGTGAGACAGTTCGCCGACATCTGCCTCTTCTCCACCGCCCAGTACAAGTGCACCGTCGCCGAGGCCGAGAGCGAGTTAGTATCATCATCATTATCATCATCATGATAGAGGATCAAGGTGTCGGTGAGACAGTTCGCCGACATCTGCCTGTTCTCCACCGCCCAGTACAAGTGCACCGTCGCCGAGGCCGAGAGCGAGTTAGTATCATCATCATTATCATCATTATGATAGAGGATCAAGGTGTCGGTGAGACAGTTCGCCGACATCTGCCTGTTCTCCACCGCCCAGTACAAGTGCACCGTCGCCGAGGCCGAGAGCGAGTTAGTATCATCATCATTATCATCATCATGATAGAGGATCAAGGTGTCGGTGAGACAGTTCGCCGACATCTGCCTGTTCTCCACCGCCCAGTACAAGTGCACCGTCGCCGAGGCCGAGAGCGAGTTAGTATCATCATCATTATCATCATCATGATAGAGGATCAAGGTGTCGGTGAGACAGTTCGCCGACATCTGCCTGTTCTCCACCGCCCAGTACAAGTGCACCGTCGCCGAGGCCGAGAGCGAGTTAGTATCATCATCATTATCATCATCATGATAGAGGATCAAGGTGTCGGTGAGACAGTTCGCCGACATCTGCCTGTTCTCCACCGCCCAGTACAAGTGCACCGTCGCCGAGGCCGAGAGCGAGTTAGTATCATCATCATTATCATCATCATGATAGAGGATCAAGGTGTCGGTGAGACAGTTCGCCGACATCTGCCTGTTCTCCACCGCCCAGTACAAGTGCACCGTCGCCGAGGCCGAGAGCGAGTTAGTATCATCATCATTATCATCATCATGATAGAGGATCAAGGTGTCGGTGAGACAGTTCGCCGACATCTGCCTGTTCTCCACCGCCCAGTACAAGTGCACCGTCGCCGAGGCCGAGAGCGAGTTAGTATCATCATCATTATCATCATCATGATAGAGGATCAAGGTGTCGGTGAGACAGTTCGCCGACATCTGCCTGTTCTCCACCGCCCAGTACAAGTGCACCGTCGCCGAGGCCGAGAGCGAGTTAGTATCATCATCATTATCATCATCATGATAGAGGATCAAGGTGTCGGTGAGACAGTTCGCCGACATCTGCCTGTTCTCCACCGCCCAGTACAAGTGCACCGTCGCCGAGGCCGAGAGCGAGTTAGTATCATCATCATTATCATCATCATGATAGAGGATCAAGGTGTCGCACAGACTGGTAAAATGACCAAAAACCTGGTCATAAATCAAATTTCTGAAAATGGTACAATAGACTTCATACTTAGTCCCATAAAAGGTAGATAACCCCCCCACCACTTGGCAAAATTTCTACCGGATCCCACATTCCAATCCACTACACGGCTAGTCGGAACTTAGCTTTTGTTGAAAACACTCATCTCTGTGCGCGACTACTCTAAAAAACCCAACATTTCTACGCGGCTTAATTTATGTGCAAAGTGGCTAAAGGTGCAAAAAGTGTCATGGATTCTATTAATCAAGGTATGTACTATATATTATGATCCATTTTATACAATCAAAGACCTTACTTTTTGTCTTATTAAGCAGTTTATTAACATGACTTAAAATTTTAATTTTTTTTTTATTTTTTGTAAAAATTTGATATTTTAAATGTGTGCAACTCATCGCCACTGCATCATAGTTATATTTCAATAAACTTGAGGATATGTACAATCATACGAGACAGTAAAAACATTCACATATATTCACCTAAATTATATTTTTAACTTTGAAAACGGTCCCTTTGTCCACGATTTTCTAACAACTATTTGTATTGTTGCAGATTCTTTACATTGTGTCATATCTATGACCAGGAAAGAGCTTCATATGTTAGTAAGAGCTAGTCCGCAACGACTACTTGACGAAAAGCTCCAAGATTTGGAAAAAAGTTAATAGAAGTGACTAAGTGCCCCTCTGAGAAAAAAGACGAACTTTTAAAAATTGTGAAATCGTTTAAAACGGTATATAAACGAAAGTGGTTAGCGTGCAACAGTATGGAGACTCGTTTCTTGGAAAAAAACCAAGAATGGCTTAATGAAGAGGTCACTCTACCTGCCGTGCCAATTCCAGGAAGTTCTAAGGGTCGTCCTACGAAAGAATTTTTTTGAATTCCTATTACATTTGTCTTATAAAATAAGAGCGGGAATCACAAAAGGGCGGATAACTGGAAAATAAACTAAAGATAAAATCAAAATTGCAAAATCAAGCATACAAAATGAATTCCGGGAAAAAATGGGTTTGCTTGTTGATATTCCTAAGGCTGGGTATGGAAACACAAATGATGGGAATACCTCCCGCAAGTTCTTTTCTGACCCAGAAGAAGCAGCATCAATCACAGGCATTGACGCAAATCTGATTAAAAAATTCAGAATAATTTTGGAAGTTATATCTTCGGGCTTCAAAATAGATTTAAAAAAAATTTCCGCGTTTACTCTAGAGGTAGCACATTATTACTGTAACCTAACACTCAGCAAGTGTCATTTCTCACGCGCTTCTTCCTATTGGTCAGTTGTCAGAAGAAGCCGCAGAGGCCCGCAATAAGCACTTTCGGCTGTACAGGGAAAGCTTCTCTAGGAAGTTTTCTAGAAAAGCCTTTAATGAAGATGTGCTGAACCGGCTTCTTCTGACATCAGATCCTTACATAAGTAGCCTACAATGTAAAAAAAAGGGGGCTAAAAATAAAAAGGCTTTTTCTAAGGAAGCTTTAGATTTTTTTGTACTTGAAGAGGCGAGTGACGAGGAATAATAAATTTTTTAAGTATGTTTTTATTTTTCTATTCGTGTTTTTTTTATTTGTATACCTACTGTTTAATAAAATTTACTGTATCATAACGTATATTAAATTTTTGTTTTCGCTACAATAAACTTTCTCCTAATTTTTTTATTTTTTATTTTCTCCTTTACCAAACATCGTCAAAAACTATGATTTTTAATTAAATCTTTTCTAGCAATGGGTCACCCAAATAATTAAGAAAATACACAAAAATATTTTTGGCCAGGATTTTGGTCATTTTACCAGTCTGTGTGTCGGTGAGACAGTTCGCCGACATCTGCCTGTTCTCCACCGCCCAGTACAAGTGCACCGTCGCCGAGGCCGAGAGCGAGTTAGTATCATCATCATTATCATCATCATGATAGAGGATCAAGGGGTCGGTGAGACAGTTCGCCGACATCTGCCTGTTCTCCACCGCCCAGTACAAGTGCACCGTCGCCGAGGCCGAGAGCGAGTTAGTATCATCATCATGATAGAGGATTTCTGTATATATGAATAACCGTCTATATACATTTCTGTTTGTAATGGGGATATACTTCATACACTTAGAAAAGTATGATACCCCATTAAAACAAAAATTATAGGACAATACATACGTCCCATTTTTAGGCTGTCTGTCTATAAATATATCACGTGTGTGTGACGATAAAGAAGAGCATTCACCAAAATGTACAAAAATGTTGTTTATAGGTATCATTTTTATTTGACAAACGAAAATACTACACACAGTCATTAAATTGTTAAATTTGTATCCAGGCCGCACAAATGGAGTTTGAAGAAGTTATGTAAATTCCCCATCTTTGGGGTGTCCCGTAAAAAAATAAAAGTACAGTCACTGTAAGTAGTGTTTGCGAGTGCAGCCGCATGCGTTCCCTAGTATTATAGGCAAGCACAAACTACCGTAAAATTAAATATATCCCTCAGATTGAACCCTGTATATCTTTAAATAGAGTGCAGGATTCTTTACGATATTTTCCATCACTGGAAGCAATTGTGGTCGTTGAATGAAAACAACAGAAATTCGTGAGGTACGATAAGGATTCAAACCCGGGACCTTTTGATATATGCCGTGGCTTTGTTATAGGCGAGCGTGACAGGAATCACTTATCATCAAGTGGACTGTCTGTTTTGTTACTAATTTTTTGTTTTAATTACACGACTGACCTAAAAAGGAGTGTTATGTTTTCAGGGTTCATGTATGTATGTTTCTTTCCCCCATAAGTCCTGAACAGCTTAACAGATTTTGATGTGAGAGATATTTTTAGATTCCTTACATTCCTCCGAGCGATATAGGCTATGTGAGTTGTAAATCGTGTTTTTTTTTTATAATTAGCTTGTTTTTCGTTTCGTCGTATTTGAGTTTTTTCTTGAAATTTTAATGAATGTCACTAACATAGTTTGGGATTTGATATTTTGCATTGGTTTGCCCTTTTTGTGATTGACATAAGTAAAATACTGATACAGATACAGTATCACGTCTTATCTCTTACGGCTTAGACAGAGCCAAGAGTCGTGAGACTGGAAGGCCACGCTTAGCTGAATACTGGGCTTATTGGTGGATTGGAGGTTCAGATATTTACACAGGTTGCTAGCCCATTGTTTATGACAAGAATCTCCAGTTTCAAACACATTTTCTTGATTGATTTTTACAATTTGCGCGGGAAAAGATGCAGTCGGCACATTCTTTTTCTTCGCTCCCATATGGATTTTGTTAAAGTTTGGTACACTGTTAGAAAAATATTGGAAATATTAAATATAGGGTACTTTTTCTCCCGAATTTCCTACGGGAGTAGTAATTTATTAGTGGACTTTTTTTTAACTTGTCTCACTGCTGGGTAAAGGTCTCCAAACTTGTTAATCATAGGCCTAATTTATTTTTTGCTATTCGTTTATTCAGCCATGAGCGAAGAGCGGTAAATCCACCAACTAAAAGAATCAAAGGATAATTATGACTATGACACAGCCGCTGCAAGAATCATTTGTAAAAGATGTGCTGGCCAATGATGACGATGTATTTCTATTTTGCAGGGAAGGCTGCCCAGTAGGCCCCGGGTTCACGTTGAGCAAGGTGTTCTCTTTGACCCCACTGCTGGCCAACAACAAGGACAAGTGGGGACTGGCCTTGGACGGCCAACTCAAGCACGAGGACACCAACCTCGCCTCCAGCACCCTGTGAGTACTGTCACAGAATTAATATAAGTACTACGTACAGAAAGGAAGCTCCCTGCCCCTCCCGCAATATGGCGTACCCCGCACTTCTCCCCCGTTCGTTTGCGGATTGGGACGCTATGACTATGGAAACGCACACATTGACGTGTTCACTGATGTACAGTTTCATTTGTAGTAGTAGGTATATATGACGCCCCGTTTCTATGAAGTGCCCTCCCTGTGGAACTGTGCAATAATCCTACTTTCTACTAGTATTACAAACTAGCGCCCCGACCCGGCTTCGCTCGGGAGGTACATACATAAATTGTAGCCTATGTCACTCACGTATTTTTGAAATCGGTTCAGTAGTTCCGGAGAATACCCCCCTACAAACAAATTTATAAGTATATATTTAGGTAAATTTTAATATAATTAAAAATTGTTTGTTAATTTCTATATTACAGAATCGCAGATCCATCGCAGCGTGAAAATCTAGGAATCATAGTCCAATACAAAGTCAAAGTGAAACTATGTCTCGGGCCATTAGGAGGGTAAGTACTTTATAGGTTATTTCACCCCTCAAACCCCGTCAAAATGTTTGCTTTTTTAAGTTTTGCAACTAACTTTTTTATTTTTATCCAACTTTGGATCATTATTAGAACTTTTATCGTAACTTAACCTGAAGTTCCCATGGAACAAATAGCTGTCCAGCAGTATTAGCAGATTAGTGGTTTAACAAGTCGCCAATTACTGGCATCTCCCTATGAGTTGGCAGTCTAGACTTCTCAAAATATTTCATGAACTGTGTTCCTTCGGATAGAAAACAAAAACTATTCGAAGGAAGACATTTGAGTCATTTCATAATTCGTTTGTTAAAGTGACTTTTTAGATATACAATAGTTTTCTTATTTTTTAGGGGAAAGTGTGCCAACTAGGGTGCCAACGAATAGAGAGGTGCCAGTATTAAGACAAGTTACCCATTTACATAGAACAAAAATGTTTGTAATTTCCAGCGAGTTGAGTGCGGAGCTGCCATTTATTTTGATGCACCCGAAGCCGCTGGACGAGCGTGTACCCGACCCTGTACCCAGGGCCGACCACGACCTCATACAATTGGACCCGCATCCGTATGTATACCGAGCTATGCTCCATTTATTCTTACTTGTCCTATATGTGAACAGTCTTCACAGTATTTTGTTGACTTTTGTGGAAAATAAATCAAATATTAGTTCAAACCTAAATATTCTAAAGTAAAAAAATTATTAACCACGGAAGTAATTTCCTAAAAAGTCTTTTTTAATTCATATTGTTGTAAAATCATAAAAAGATATGGTAAGATTGTTTACATAATAGGACAATTAGGAAAAAACGGACTTTAGTTTTACTGGCTGTTGCCCTGCGGCAAAAAGTTTATCTTGTGTGTTCTTCATATAACCATTGAACCCTCCATTTCAGCCGCTTGTGGGTTAATTTTTGAAAAAAGTAGCCTATGTTTGACCCCAGGTCTTTAACTATATTCATACTAAATTCAATCAAAATCGGTCCAGCGGTTTCGCCGTAAAAGTGTGACAGACAAACAGAATTTCGCATTTATATTAGTATGGAAATTTGGATTTCTACGAACATGACAGGTACTCCTAGTTCGGGAACCAGGGCTTTTATACTTGTAATTTGGTTTGTTGATAATAAAGATTATTAAAGGTGATGGATGAAAACTTTAAAATCAAAAAAGCATATTTTTTTTACTTTGCTGATTTATTCTTTCGCTCAAAAACCACCTCACCTTGGGATCAAAATGAATGTTGGCTTCCGAAACAAAAGAGCACTATAATCTTCTGTCCTATCTGAAAAAGCATTAAGAATATTTTTTTGTACAAAAAAAAAATTTTTGTCACAAGCATTTATTGTCATCAACAACATCTTAGTACATTAAATACGTGACAAAATTTAAAACTATTCCAGAGACGAGAACGGTCAAGAGCAAGACGACGACATAATCTTCGAAGACTTCGCTCGCTTGCGGCTCAAAGGGGCCGAGACCGACGCCTGAGCGGCCGCTACCACGCGACACATCGCCGCGATATCGTTACGAACGGCGATAGCGAGCGACAGCTGGAGGTCTCATGGTAGAGGTACTTGATGCGCGATTGATTGTTTTTGTTTTGAAGCGTTCGCGCGATCGGGAACTTTGTACAGTCCTTCTAGATTAGAATCAAAACTTGGGTGGGGCTTAGCAACTTCACTCCGGTCTCTTACAAATGTATATGTAGTGAAGTTAGTTTCGAATGATTTGAAATGGTTTTGAATGACAAGTTGACAACTTGTCAAACATTACAAAACCCGATAGCATTTAAATCGCGTAGAACACAATTTTATTGAAGATTTCAACCAAGTCTTACTAGAGTGCGTTTCGTCAAATAGTTCTGCCGTCATGTTGGTAGTAAAACTTTTTCTATTTTTAATTACTAGCTTGTGGCCGCGAACTTCGTTCGCGCGTAATTTACTATTGTTTATATCTCTGCTTCTAAGCGGCATATTAAGATGAAACGCTGGATTTTAAGATAGACCTTCAATAATACAAAACTGCATCAAATTAGGTCCAGTAGTTTTTGCGTGATGCGCGTACAAGCACACAGACAGACAGACAAAAATTCTACAAAAACTGGTTTTGGCCCCATAAAGACCTATCAAAGTTTTTTTTCTTAAAAATCTTGATGAATCAGTGATGATAATAGTTCTCATCGACGCAAACGCTTCAAAAATTCAAGACACAACAGAGGCTGAATGAATATCAAAGTTCCAATACTAAAACCTCTGTCCTGCGCGGGAGCTGTGATCAATACGAACAATTTAGTAACTTAAATGCGAGGTCTCGCTGATTTCGGTCCCGTATTGTAATTTGTGGAGAGGATTTGACTATTAGCGTGCTTCGCGTTCTCTTATTGGACCCTACTGTTTTTAATTAAAATTATTTTTTTTATAACCTGGAAGCTATTTTAAACAAAATTGAACTTTATGGTCTCAGTCATAAGGTTGACTGTCAAAGTATACGTCCATTTGGATGAATGCTGAGAAAGTTTTTATTATAGAGATTTTTATATTTGATATTTTATCATCAATTCTTCCGAGCTTCGGGAATTGCTTTAGGAATATTAAAAGTACTTTCTCTGACACAAAATTGACAGATAATTAAAAAAAATGTAGGTTCCAATGAGCTAACGCGAATCATTAGCATATTATAATGCAGAATTTTATATTATTCAATGTATATTGTATGTGGAGAATTATTTTAATAGTTGTCTATTGATCAAATCAATTTATGTGAGTACAAGTTTACTTTCCTTAGTGTTATGTTATCACTATTGTATCATCGGCCATTTCTCGTTATAGTACAATAAATAATCGGTAATATGCATTTAATAGAATAAAGGTGTTTTTAAATAAATCGCCTCAAGAAATGGACTGAAAATTGAGTTGCCTCTCTTTCGCACAATATTGCCAACTGTATAGAAAAAATGATGGTTTTGCACAAAACGTAAGGAGAAATTTAAGATGGTAGGTCAAAGGAATTGCTTGTTTTGACGTTTATGTATTTACCTTCGCAAACGTCGCGTGATTGTAAGTATATATATAGTTATGTTAAGAGAAAATTTTCTTAAATCGGGAATATCTTTGGTAATTTCTATTATACAGTCCATTTCTTTAAGTGATTCAATCATACCTACTGTAATTTAATTTTGGCGGTAGTGGTGTATCCCATAGAGCTAGAAAATAAAATTTTACTTACGAGACACAGACAGCTGAGGAAGCAGGATGTCAGATATGGTTTTTGCCTATGTTGGTGAAGGACAGGTAATATCTTTAGTGAGGCTCATTTTTGTCAAGTTTGACATTTTTGGTGTGTTTTGGTTCCATAGAATTTGAATTTGAAAAAAAATTTAATTTGGAGCACACTGTTATGAACATTTTTGGGCTTCATTTGACAATCAAGTTTGTAAGTCTATTAAAGAATTTTTTTTCTATGTCTATGGTGTATCCTTATTGTTGGAGGTCATCGACCCCTCGTTATGCTAACTTGACGGGCGACGGCACTGATGATCTACGTTAATATAATGTTACTGCGGTGTCTATAGATATGTTATTGTAAAGCCGTTTCCATCGCAGTCGATCTATTATGATTGTTATATCCATCGCGGTTAGGTCGTTTTTCGAATGTACTAGTAATGTTGTGGTGGAATTATAAAGATCGGTCGGTAATTTTAAATTTTAAAGTGTGCGTTGATGTATAGAGCATTTAACCTACAGGAAACGATGCGAGCGCAAATGTCTATGCAAAAGTCTGCCATTTTAAAACACGTTTACTAATGCAATGCGCATAGTTAGACAATATAATTTATACACGCACACAGAGATAATGCCAACCAAATGAAATGGAAGCATGATCGTATGAAGGCAGAGAGGGATGTCTGAATGGCCTCTCCCGTTGATTAAATGCTCCAAAGTTGATATGATTTGTTCAGAATGGACTATGAGGGTAATTGTGATAAGTATAATTTTATACGTGAAGATTGTAACGCGATGGATTAATAGTGTAATTTCCAAAAACAAATAAAAACTAATACTTATTTGATAGAAAGTTTTGTTGAGATCTTCGATTTACCATAGTCTACTAGAAGTCCTAAAGTACTCTCATATAGAAATTAGATATGGTGAGAAAATTCCATGCGAGTTTAAGTCCCGGGGCGCCACTCTCAAGTCCCTTTCGTGCCGGACGTGACACGTGAAACCACGTGATTTGTGCTTGTGTGTAGTCCTACGGAACACACACAAGCATAAAACCGCATCCAACCTCAACTAACGGGTCGATTTGACAGTTACACACCACTCCGAACGATCGTCGATCATCCAATCACAGGAATCTCAGAAAATTTTACACACACAACTGCATTTTTCGACAGCTTGTCATTTGATTTTGACAACGAAAGATACGGAAAAGCGAGCACTTTCAACGATATTTTTCCGTCAGCCCAAGATAGCGCGGAGCAACTACGTGCAGCAAACGTGACCTCTTTCTTGGCCTATGATTGGTTGTTTCAATTACTAAATTGAAAAATTTTGTAATCGAGAACAGCCAACTAATACGTCACGTCTAATATGTTTATACCATTGAGTTAGGTACGTTATTAGACGTTGTTAAATATATAAAATATCAATAAATATAGGCATTGTTCTCATGATTTTGTCAATCTAGTAGCACTTACTAGTGCTAGACTATAATAAAACGCGTGGAGAAAGTACATAATTTAAATAAAATAACCTAAAGTATCTAACAAGTGGCTGATCTGTAATCTTGATCACTACATAAACGAAATAATATAATTATTAAATCAAATATTATCGTAGGAAATGCATATACGTGCATTTGCTTTCAGTGTACAATAATTTTGTACTTTTATCATAGTTACATAGTAGATTTCTTTAATAAATAACAAGTTATATTTTACATATATTTAATCATTAAAAACAATGTATTTTATATAAAGTAAATAGGTATAAGTGTTATCATCTCTTGATCTCTTGTTACGCAAAATAGACTATCATTAGAAGATGAATCCGTTCTTGAATCTTGTAATTTCATGAATCAAGCAATGGTTTAATGTTACATCGGGCTTTTGATTCCATCTGTGCATTCCACCTATATATTTGTTTATTTTTATGTTTTATAAAATTTACTAGGTAAAATGTAGGTAAATACCTAACCAATTATATTGAACATATTTTACTACTTGAAAATGTTTTGGGTTTCATGTATTTTATGACATATTATCAAGCTTGTCATATCCACAGAAATATTTTATTTTTAATAGAAGAGTATTTTATGTCTGTGGTCAAACCACGTCAATAAAATGTGGCCATCTCTTAAAAAAATTACCAATCATTACAAATGAAATAAGTTGTGGGTTTGTCAATTTTATCCACAGAATGTCCTAATCCTATCCTAACTTCCTAAACCTTGACTAATCCTAACTTATATTATAAATGCGAAAGTGAGTTTGTTTGTTTATTTATTGGTTTGTTTGTTACCTAATAGTATATAATAGGTATAATTCAAATAAATATTACTTCCTTTTTTTGGCATTTATAATTTAATAGCTTTTGCCCGCGGCTTCGCCCACGTGAATTTCCCACGGGAACATTATTTTTTCCCGGGATAAAAGGTACCCATTTCAGTACTTCCAACTATGTGTATACAAAACTTTAGGAAGATTGATTCAGTAGATAAAGCGTGAAAAGGTAACAAACAAATAAACAAATTCACTTTCTCATTTATAATATTAGTTAAGTTAGATAACCTAGTTAGAAGAAAAAACTGTTAGAGAACATGGAATGCAAAATAATAGGATTAATTTTTTTAAAAGTAAATAAGTGTTGGTAGTGTGTTAAGTTTGTAGCAAAAATATTTATGTAAAATTGGATTTATATTTTTCGGACTTGGGGGCAATTTTTACCATAAATTTGCGCTTTTCCCGAAATTTAGGGTAAACGTCAGTGTCTTCCTTCAAAGTCAAAAATTTGAAAATTTAATGTATTTTTTGTAGATGATATTTTATTTCCAGCCATGAATATTTCACAAATCAAAGTCGACGATAAATACCGGTTGCAATCTCTACAACATAGAATTTTCCATAGAGTATTTTCTTTTTACGAAAAAAGCGGACAACCATAAACGTATTATACCCTTAGCACAGACTAATACTCTTTATTTAAAAAAGAAATATTTCTGTGACCGCTAGGTATTTTATAACTACAACAACGGTACAATATAATAACTTTATGCCCGGATTTCCGTGTGCGAAAGTCCTTGTTGCTCGAAGTATTTTATCGCACAGATAAATAGATCTATGATATTATGTAGAAAACAAAAAATATTTCTGTGGTAGAAAACGCGCAGTCATTTTGTCACTCTTCTTTTGATCTTTAGGTACCCTAGCTAGCGGATATATTTGGATGGTACCAATAGAACATTGTTAAAAAAAGCTAAAAAAAATTATCGTAATTAGATACTATTCTTATTTGTTCCATGGTAGATACCATAGAGCAACAAGGACATCCGCGCGTAGTCCGTGTTGCTCTATGGTAGATACCTAAAATTTTTATTTTTTACAAACAAAATGTATAAAACTCTTTGGTACCTATTACTTTATCATTTTAGTTTTCTTGACAATTCCTTGATGGATTGACTTTTGACACCTTCACTGTTGCCAGCATAAACTTAGGATGTAGAAGTCTATGGTTGCCAGCTGTTAATATTTACCCCCTATTATTAAATAACGATGAGTACAATTCATAAATAGGTAAAATGGAAAAATTTATACAAATTTTTGTGGTATAAATAGTGGGTAACACGGCAAACCGCAGACTAGAAGTTCTAAATAAATAAAAAAAGTAAAGTAATTATTTTCAAAAACCTTTTTTTGTAAATCAAATTGTACTTGTTTAAAAAAAGCAGATATTCAATATTTTATCTAATCTGAAAAAGCGATGTAATTTTTAACGTGTACCTAACGATAACCCGAATCGAACATTCTTAAATTATGGCTCGTTTACACAGTGCGAGCTAGCATGCGAGTCAGCCTGCCGAGTAGCTGCAGTGCAGTAACTCGCAACGTATGGACATATCTTACATCCGGCAGTAGCTCACCCGTGTGTCTACGCGCGTTCACAGCATTTACTCGTAAAATGGCTGCGGATAGATGTTCTTCCGAAAATAATATTATGTTCATGAATATCTACAGAGAACAACAAAACCTATGGAATTGTTTTGATAAAAATTACAAAAATAGAGATATGAGAAAAGCATCTTTAGAACATACTGCAAAGGAAATGAATCTAGAAAATAATTAATCTAGCAAAAATTTTTAATTCAACACATAATATTGGGGTCATAGACAGTTTTTATAATCAAAGCACATTGCCTCGACATCGCGACAACTCGCTAGATATTGGACAGCTACTATTATTGTGTAAACAGCTAAGGCGAGCCGAGCTACTGGCATACGACTAGAAAATGCAAGTAGCTGCGTACTGTCTAGTCAGTAGCTCGCACTGTGTAAACGAGCCATAACTCCCTAATTTTCTGGTAAATCTGAATAGGGAATCACTTAAATATGCAATTTCATATTTGACTCGGCTTATAAAATTATTCACATAGAGGCATATTGCGGCAAAGATTTGATAAAGCAAAATAATAATTTAGTTTTACGTGAATCATATACACAGATTGCCCCGGACTTCAGGAAATGATAATCTATCTTAAAATTTTAACATATTTCTCTAAAAATAGAGTTTATCGGCAAATACCGGTTATTTACTCATGCATTCCCACATTTTGCCAATATAAAAAAAGTTGTATTGTCTATACATTCCAAATGTTTTTATTTTATAATAGTGTGTGTGGGCGAATACACACACCTCTAATAAGTATGTGTGTATCCATCTGTATCCATCCATCTGTGAAACGAAGTACGTGATTTACTGTCAAATTTGAATCAGAGTCGACACCCTGCTCGCATGGAATTTTTTCACCATATCTAATTCCTATATGAGAGTACTTTAGTACTAATTGCATCCGAGATGCACAAAAATCCAAAAATAAATACTAGAAGTCCTATTATGTCAGTGTTAGCAACCATGATAGCACGACTTCGAGAGAATCGGCCCTAGTATAGTATAAATATATTCGGTGTGACGTTATGTGTGTCCGTCAGGTTACTGTAATCGTAGTCCTACTATTACTCGCGAGGGTAGGGCGCAGCTCGTCGATAAAGCGTATTTAGCTTACACCACAGAATAAGTAACAGTTCTAACGTACGGAACGGCCACTCACCGCCCCGCACCCGTTTCAAATACCGCACCCCACCCCGCACTTCGTTGTAGACATCACTGGAATTTGCCGCGTACACGCACACATTTGCGCGTGTACAAACGTCATTTGCCTATGTATTAGTTCATTTGAGAGCGTTGTGTGGAGTGTCAGGGGTGTGCTTACACGTAGACAGTGGCGACGCCGTGGCGATATAGCGAAACTCCGTCTTTATTGGCACGATTGATGATATTTGGAGTTCTATTTTTGCACTCATTTTTCTCGTGCCGTCCCTGTCTATTGAAATAATGAGACATGATACTGAACATGGTATAATCTAAACCCGCTATGTGTGACCCAATGTGGGCCAACGTTTGCGGCTATTAGACATGCACTGCTTAGTTTTAATGTACCTCCTAATGTGTAGGGCGGGGTTCACATTGTAATATCAGTTTGTTCAAGCGTGTTGCAATTTAGTTAAGTACAGTCGGGGTCAGATAAACCAAGTCATTTTTATCTGCTCTCGACTGTACATTAAAGTAAGTCTAAGTACGCTTTATCCGGCTCCTAGACAATTCTCCGCCTGTGGCCTTCGAGACAGAATTTATACAATTCTTTAGATGAAATATTATATCATGAGTCATTATAAAGTCTATGATTTGTTGACGATGAGGTGGTGTACGCAAGAGGATATTTCATATTTCCAAAACATGATTGACGTTAGTTGATATCTCTCGCACATTGCTAAAGTTTGAAAACTTCTGTCACATTTATTTAAAATGGATGTAAAATAATCCATGTTTATTTCTACGTCTTTAAATCTAAGCGCATAAGCGTTTTCTTTTAAAAAATAACGAATCTTTAAAACGTTCTAATGTGTGAGAGAGAAAACACTAGCAGTCGCAAGTAATTCTGGAAAATTCTACTCCCGCAAATGCGTGCGCCATTTTGTATTGCAGTAAAATTACCATTTTGTTGGACGCTAGCAGATGCTTACATGTCTACATTGGATAATGTTGTGTTATTAACCCGTGAGGTGTCCGTATCAATATAAAGTTATATGATCCTATATTCTGACATTTTGCCACTTTATATAATCTACGATCAGAAAGTATAATTGTATAACTCGTTGGGAATATCTGCAGACTGGCCAAATGACATTTGTTTCTATCGAATTTTGTAATTTTGTGCAAGTTTGAAATAAATAAATAAAATCCCTGTGAGCTACATATATTTTCGGCGAGTTATACTTGAAGACTTTGTCACTTATATTGTTTATTTTACGAAATGAAATATTGAAAATTTGTTCATTAAGTTGCGTACGAACACAACATTGGTTAATTCATCTTAATTCTATCAATTTCTTTCTAATAGTGTATCTCAAATGTTCTAAAACATTGTAGTATCGGTATATTACCTAATGGCCAAGTCTATGTAATAGTAGCACAATGTAGTAACGGTTCCACGATCCGTCGACAGGACCGACAACGTCTTATGATATCTGTTCTGTGACAATGTACATTTTATTCGCTGTACAGTAATACTAGTTGTATAAATATGTGGCATGTTTACTTGTATTATAAGCTTCATGATGCACAAAGTATTCTCTTTTTAATTCTTCAACGACCGACCAAGTGCTCGCATGATTTAGTGCGCCTATTGTAAAACAATTTGATATTTATAACACCGTGATTGAAGGATGAATAACTCGGTGTGAATTCTCTTCACAGTTTTAATCTGTGCCGAGGTTATTGAAGTTGCATTCAGGTCGGTATTTCAAGGTTATTTTACCTCTGGGCAAGAGATGAAGTTAGGAAAAATTTCCACACACAGTTTTACTAAAACCAAGAAAATAAATATCAAAATACGAAAGTTTACTATTCCCAGTAGCAACGCTTATTTTTTTTTGCTGGAAGATAGTCCTGTAAAGAAATATGAAAAATACTTTCATAATTTAGATGGAAAATTCTTAACATAATCAGAAAATTTATTTTGTTTCTACCAGCGGTAAAATAAACCCACGACTATAAAATTTGGTAGTTTTACAATGCATTATTATCCTTACATAGTTGAATGTTTCTGTTTCCGTAACGTATTATTTATGTAATATAGGTATTAAAAGGATAAATCGTTGTAATATTGAATAATAGGTGAACAAAAAGACGAATCAGATAAATTTACAGCCAAAAGGTATTCTTACCGTGGCCTATGGCAACAGAAGTACAAGTACGTTGTATAAATATGTTAGTTTGCTGAGGCTTATTTTTACGTGCACTAAGTATTATGCTTTCTTCATAATTGTACCACTTGGCTGTAAAGTAATCCTGTATGAGATATTTAGTTTTAATTTTGTTACCGTGATAATAAATGTTATGGGAAGTCAACATCGTGCTCGAATCGTTGAAGAATAAGAGGCGAGTGTGAAATAAAATACGCGAAATAGACAAGCCTATATTGCAACCAAAAATCGCCTTCACACCGCCATTTGTCTCGCAACTAGAAAGAGATGACGGTATACAAAAGAAAGAAAAGTCTTCGGACTGCATCCGTTTGTAGTTGCAACAAAGCAACAAATTGCTGGTCAGATTGCATAGCTATTTTCTTTCGAATCACCGCGTCAAATCTGTAAGCATTTCATACACGAAGTTGACTCCCGAAGCCGCAACGATACAGTATGTCACTACAAGTTACATACTTCATCCCGCAGACATTCAAAATCATATTACACTTCTTTTTTTTAATTTTACATCGAAATCTTTTTGATGTATACTTTTTCAATAAAGATGTAATCAAAATACTGTATTTTTTTAACAAAATTTTCTTCCTAAGCAGCTTATTGCATTTCTATCAACATCCAAACAAAAAAGGGTTGAAAATGAAAAAAGCACTATGTATTCAAATTTTTATTTCACTATGAGGTATAAAAACTATTCAACGAAACGATTTAAGATGTTCCACTTAATGGGTACTTAAAAATAAAATTCTTAAGAAAATGTGCTGAAAGCACTTTTTATGTAGACAGTACAGTGTCTACATAAATAAACAATAGAAAAACGAACAAATATCTGCTCTCAGGTATAAAAACTACCTAACGAAACGAACATGATGTTCAACTTAAAACTTAAAAGTAAAATTCTTAAGAAAATGTGATTTTAGCACTTTTTATGTAGACAGTACAAGTAAAAAAAAACAAATCTCGGTGCTCTCTTGGTCCACACAACGCTGGCATCGGTGATTGGAATGTTCAGGCATAACCCTAAAAATCAACTTGCATAAAAAAGAACATAGGTAGGTACATAATGATCACTTTAAAAAATCTAAATAAAAAGCAGCATTTTATGCTAATAGTACATGTAAAAAAAAAAGATAAAATAACAAAAACCTCAGTGCTATACAGGACCGCGGTATTCAGGACATAGCCCTGAAAATTATTTTGTACCAAAAAAAACTAAACTTTTTTAAGGACTACCTCTAATTTTTTGATTCGCACAATAATATGCATCATTAAAATTTTACAATAAATTTGAACTTGTCAGTAGGTATTTAGAAACATTTTATTTGAGGAGTTACAAGGGACATTTAAGATTGAACATAGGCCCCGCCACGAGCCCGTAGAATATGTAAAAGTGATCTCATATTGATCTTATACACCAAATAATGATTCGTTTCTTTCTTGGTACCTACACTCAGTAGTAATAGGTACATTATATATCTACCTAGAGTAGCCGCCAGGAAGGCGTACAAATCAAGATCATCATGTACTTTTCTATGCTCTCGTGGCGGGTCCTTTAGTTAAATTACTTCTTATTGAACAACGGCACTGGGGTTAGAGCGACCCTTCTTTCTCCTTCTTTTTCTTCGCTTTTTGCCCGAATCACCCCAGTCGTTGCGACGACAATAATAGCCCAGGGAAATACATTTCTCACACAGCTCTCTTGGGTGGGCCTTGGTTTCGTCGATCACTTCGTCCAAGAAACCAGGGTTCTCCAGGGGCGCTACGGAGAAGAATAGTAAGGTTATTACCAGTTTAGTAATGCATAAAATATTCTCACAAAAGGTTCAAGAAATTTTAAAAACCTCGGTCAATTTGTATGAACAATGGATGTTGTTTATTAGCGAAACACAAATGATTGTGAAACGAATTAGCAGGATGTGCGCGGTACTGCGGCAGAAACAATAGATTGTAAACTCCGTTTTTCCTAATTGTCCTATTATGTAAACAATTTTACCTATGATTTTACAACAGTAATAAATTAAAGTAGACTTTTTAGGAAATTACTTTCGTGGTTAATAAATGTTTTACTTTAGAATGTTTAGGTTTGAACTAATATTTGATTTATTTTCAACAAACTTCAACAAAAAGTACTGTGAAGATTGTTAACATAATAGGACAAGTAAGAAAATACGGAGTTTAGGTACGATCACAAGCTTGATACGTATCCAATGTTAGACCTTATTACATTATCTTGGAGACCTATCTCATTTGGACGATATCAGAAAGTATGTTTGCTGCTAGCAGTTAGTATTCCATAAAAGAGGGAAAAACCCAAGAAGAGGTGGCTTGAAGTCGTCAAGGAGGATATGCGTGCAAATGGTCTCTCAACTAGATGGGCGAAGTGCAGAAGAAAAAGTAGGAAAGCGGACCCTTTGCTCCAACGCGTATGCTGAGGATGCGACCGGGAAAAGGCTCAGATGACAGAGAGAGAGACAGTCCAGGTGTTAAGTAGGTAGTATTGTCATCTTAGTTATAGGATTTTTTCAGCTTTTTTTTACTTTTGTTATGAGATACTAATTCAACGATACTAAATTTTATAACAAATACTTACATACAAAACACAAATATATAGATAAACATCCAAGACCCAGGTCGATCTGGAAAATATAATTTTCCATCTTGACCCGACCGGGGATCGAACCCGGGACCTCCGGTGAGACCATATCCGGGGCGTGATGACCGTTGGTTGGGCCACGGAGGCCGTCAGACTCCAGATATTGAGTAGTATTGTCATCTAAGTTTCTCGGAAAATTGTGAGTATTGTATGTACTGTGCGTTATGTATTTACCTGGCTGAAAGGGTACACATTGATTTTGCACAGTTGACACTGCTGGCCGGCGTTGGCCCAAGAATTGCTGCTTGCCCAGCTGCGCGAGCATTCAGGACACTTGTACATGCCGAAACAGCGTCTCTTGCCCTGGTACGGAGTCAGAGGCTTATTTTCCCCGTCCTGGAATTACAAAAATATAAAAAATTATTTCTATAATGCGATTTGTTTACTTATTCCTATTAATTACGGACTTGCGTCCATTAATTACGTGAGTTGGGGTCCCCACCAATCCACAAATCCCGATTGAGATGAATTTCTCAGGTTTCTCGGCAAATATCATGTTTTTTTTCACCTAGTACATTTTCATTATACAATACTAGTGTTCGCTCGCGTGAATTTCCCACGGGAACAGTGCTTTTTCCCGGGATGAAAGGTATGTCCTTCTCCGTACTTCCAGCTATGTGTATGCGAAATTTCAGAAAGATTGGTACATAAAGCGTAACAAACCAACAAACAAACAAACTTTCGCATTTATAATATTAGTTACGACTAGCTGTTGCCCGCGGCTTCGCCCGCGTGAGTTTCTCTTAGATGAAAAATCTTTGTGAAAAATATGTTATAGTGTAGCTGGTCTCTTGGAGTTATTTTCAGATGTTCCAGATCTTCAATATTTATACGTCAGCAAAAAATGCTCATCAGGTTGAACGACTTTTACTTAGGCGCCATTTCCATATTGTTATAGTGTAGCTGGTCTCTTGCAGTTCTTCATCAGATAATTTTTATACGTCAACAGAAAATGCTCATCAGTTAAGGCACCATTTCTATATTTCTTATAGTTTAACTGTTCTGTTTTGGTTCTTTATTCTTTGCCCAGGCTAGCTATACAACAAAAAAAGTTTCATTCAAATCGGTTCAGTACTTTCGGAGATTAGCGCGATCATACATACAGACAGACAGACAAACAGACAAAAAATTTAAAAAAAAATTGTTGCATTCAATTATTCTTTTTAAGTGTCTCTCTATCCATTTCAGTCAAAAATACACGAAATGTACAGACAAAATATTTTTACTGTCTTATTATTGGTATATTCCACTCTGTTCACCTGGGTGATATCACCTGGGTGAAAAGTGTAGACTTTTTAGTATCTTCATTTCACCTAGGTGATATCACCCAGGTGAATTGATTCGACAAAATTGGTGTCATTTGTTCACTTTCCCATTTATTCACCCAGGTGATAATGGGCCACTTTTTTAGTAAATTTAGTATACTTTTATCACCTACATACAAAATCTAAAAAAAGAAACTTTTAAATAAAAGTCAAGTTCATATTTTAATCAGTTTAATGTAAATTATCTTAATAAGCAGTACAAAACATTATTTAAAAAATTAAAATCAACGTAATTTTTCTAGAAAAAGGCTTACTGAAACAGTCAACATCGAAAATAATATTTAAAAGTACCCACCTAACCACAACTTATTTTATTACTACTTACCATTTAGAACAAGAAAATACTTTATTGCACTAAAGAAAATTATTACATTATTTTATTTTCTTAACCGTAACAATCACTTTTGAATTTCTTTAAGGTTTAATTTACATTAAATTAATAAATGTAGTAACAGAGCTTTCAATTTGACAGAAATTTATAAGTTGTACGTGGGTGATCAAATTCTACTAAATTGATTAAAAAAGTGGCCCTATATCACCTGGGTGAATTAAGTCCAGGTGAATTAATGACACTAATTTTGTCAAATTAATTCACCTGATGAAATTTTCTGGGTGAAATGAAGATACTAAAAAGTCTACTCTTTTCACCCAGGTGATATCACCCAGGTGAACAGAGTGGAATATACAGTTTTATTACAAGTATATGTATAGATTAGGATGTAAAAACATCTCAGTATCATACATCTTAGCATCGGTGATCCATGTAATTAATAAAATTATAGGGAGCTAGCTTTTGCCCGCGGCTTCGCCCGCGTGAATTTCTCACGATAACAGTGCTTTTTCCCGGGATGAAATGTCCTTCTCCATAGGTACTTCTAACTATGTGTATAGGTTTCAGGTTGATTGGTACAGTAGATAAAGCGTAAAGAGGTAACAAACTCACTTTCGCATTTACTCGAACGGCTATAATTCAAATTGGGGCGAAAACACATTGTTTGTATGTATGTTTGTTCCGCGATAAATCTCCAACTGTTGAATTAATTTTAAACCGCAACAAGATCGGTACAGTCGTTTTTGAGATATACGCATATTTTTAAAATAATAATCGCGAGGTCTAAGTTCGCGGCGAACCACTAGTTTAGCAAAGCGTATTTTTTAAATAAATTAAAAATTAAGTATAATTTAAATAAAATCTCACGTGAGCTTAGAGGGGGATTAGAAAAACGTCGAACGAAATCGACTCATGTTTACATACTTACCTATGCTTGGCCCGACGCAGACGACAGACTCATTATTCATTACGCGAGTTGCATTTGATATACCTAATAATGACTGCGAATGATGCTGATAATATTCATATGAAAATACTCAATATAAAGATAAACGGTAAACGCCATACGATTAAATAAATATAAAGATGATGTAAGAGCATACAAAGAAGAGAGACGAGTAAGAACTCATAACTTTTCTAATCTAAAAAAGTTTTTTACTAACCTCCACACGTTTTGGCTTCCTTCTTCTGGGCATTTTTCTGTTTCTTTCTAACTAATCAATCACAGCTTCTTTATCCTAAAGGAGTCTAAGTACCTAGTTGCACTTATCCGAAAAGGAAAAAACTATATCTAACCATCGATCAAAGACAAGTAAGTAATATTTGATCGATGATCTAACTAAACAATATGCGCGAAAGACCCGAATATCACATGAAGTAATATAAATTCCAACTGAAGCGAAGCGATAACGTCTTTCAGGTCAGCAATTTCAGAATGCTATCCTCAACGAATACTATACTCCTCTGACGAGGAGAAGAAGCGCCACTCCATAGAAAAAAAAATACCCCGACGAAACTTTAGTTCCTGATAATTAGGGGTAGATAGCGCTGCCGTCGAATCTAATGACAGGTAGTGTCATAACTAACTGACGCGCGAAATATGAAAATCTACCATTTTAATGACGGCGGGAAATTTAAAATCTCAAGTTTTCTCTAGGTAGGATTTTAGGTATTTTCGTTCCGGGACATACCTAAATATAATATTTTATTTTGTCTGAGCAAGTTTCTAGTCGCTCAAACAAAACAAAACCTCATTATAAATAAAACACAGCTGTTTAAGAATTTTGTAATATCTTTATTTTTTTAGCTAGGCGTTTTTGGGCCAATTCGCTGGCGAACTTTCTGTTTTCCAACACGCAAAACCTTTTAATTAAAATCAATGTTGTTGATTGTTCAATCATTATAATGTTGGACGAGAAATGCTCAGGACATTCATTTAAAAAAGTAAAATTTATGTTCTCCCTCAATAAATTCATGCATGTTCTTTTAATTAGGTCTGAATGAGGATTTTCTTGAATATAATTTATTATAACCTCAGCAGATTTTTCCACGCAAGCAACGAATCTGTGATTAGCATATTGAAGGCTATGCTTTCACTCGGCTTTTCAGCAAGCATAGCCTTCTTACATTGTTTGCAATCTTTTGCAAATTTTTTAAAAATAAATCCACAGACGTATGCGCAAGCTTGCATTTCTGCTGAGGTTTCTATTTCCTCATCAGACACACTTATTTCTTGTTGGGAGACATTTGTTTCAAGATCAGCAGCATTGATATCGGTTTTAACTACATTTGTTTTGCATTTGGAAAACAGATGCCTAAAATTATCTAGTAATTCGCTATTATCTGGCTCACAATTTCGGTTATCATTAATGAAATTTCTTAAATTTGTAATCATTGCAGTCTTCAGGCCGGCAACAAATTGAGCTACTGTGGGATTGTCATTCGAGCCACAATTGGCTCTAATAGCCCCAAAGCAATTTTCTAAGGCATCTTGGTTAATTCTTCTTGTTGCAACTGATTTAATTTTATGGATTTTATTTAAATTATCCCACAGTCGCTCATAGCCGTTTAACAATTTAAGCCAGCCTTTTTGTGATGGAGGAGTTCTTTTGCTCCCTATAAATTGAATTTCATTTAAAATTGTTTTTGATTTTTTTATGAATTCCTTATGTGGACTACTGGCAGTCCAATTGGTTTTATACGGCTTCCCATCTTCTCTGTCTGGTGAATTTGCGTTTAACAAATCAAATAAATTGTTGAAGTGCTCCAAAAAAGTGGCTGTAGCAATAGCTTCTGAAGGCAGCTCATCTGAAACAATATTATTATTGTTATATTGAGAATAGTGCCATTTGTAAATATAGATTTTGTGAAAATGTCTCGAACATTTAGAGAGAAATTTAAATATCAAAATGAATGTGCTAATGATTTAAAAAATTCTTTCACCATTGTATAGTTAAGTTATCCCAAGCGTTATAGGCTATGTATGTACTATAGGCGAAGCTAGGGTGGACCACTACTATTAATTAAATGTTTATATTATATGTATGTTTAAGGGTTTACTTACTAGTAGAGGCTTTTGAATATATGCCCATTGCTACAGAGTGGCTGAATATCTGGGCAGCCAACTTAACCCGCATTTTTTCTTTGCCGTTGGGTTGGATATGTCGTTTTGACAGCTTTGGAGCAAAAACGAAGTGTGGATTTGAATTGTCAAGTTCGAAGAACTCTTCTACATGCTTCCAAGATGCAACACCTAAAATAAAATAAAAAACTCTAGAATTGGTTTGAGTATAAATATCTGAATGTATAATTAAAACCATGGGTTAAAATGTTTAAATTGCTGCACTTTAAAATAACAGTATGTTGTATATATTATGTAATGTACTATGTATTACCTATTCCAGTTGAATTGCCTGCAGTTGTAGACTGGACAGGGACAGGTAGTTGTACGTCATACGTCATAAACAAATTCCGGAAGCACTTCAGGAGATGCGGAGGGTCTGGTAAAGTTATAATTTCATTGCCTTCGTATTCAAAATATGGGTGGTCCACATTGGATCCTAAGTTCTCCAGTGCTCTTACATTGACTCCGTCCATGTCACAGACTGTTGCACAAACTTTCATACCCGCATTCAGACATTCATGAAGAACCTGAAAATATATAAAATATATACCATAGTAGGTGAAACTTTTATTTATGGATATCAATATAATAGTAATGTACATAATATATTTCATACCTCCTTAATGAGGACTGTTAATCTGTCTGCAGTGACATAATCGCCAGACAAATAAAAAGCAATTGGTTGCTTCTTCATTCGCCTTATCCAAACAAGCATGAATACTAATGCATGGGATGCAAATACTTTGGATTTGCCTTGGAGCCCATGGTCATGATATCCTTCGATCTCATCTGATTTTGGGTTATATCTAATATTTTTCATTATAGACATTTCATCAAATGTTAAAAAACACACATTATCTGTGTTTTTGTTGGCATTTTTTTTTAAATTTTCAAATATTATTTCATTTATTCCTGGCTTTAAAGTAAAATTTCCCAAAAGCCTTTTTAATGTCGATGGACTTGGCAAACAAAATAGTCTCTTCAAAAGGTTATAAGTACGAGGAGATTTTTTGTACATTTCTAAAGCCAAAAATTTCTGATCTTCCGTCCACCTTCTTCCTTTGAGCTTTCTTTGACCATTTTGTAATTCTCCTTGAAGCATTAACGCCATTGATGGACTGATTTTTTGTTTCAATAGTTTAGTGACATCTTCATTATCATGCAGCATCTGGAGGACATTAGTGCCTGGTTTTTGTTTTAATGCAGTTTTGAGTTGGGTCACTTTTTTCAACAAATATTTGCATTTATTGTAATTTTTAGTTTCAATAGCTGATAGTTTTTCGGTCTGCGTAGATATTGTCTTCTGCAAATAAAGAAAAAGTTTGCGTTAGATGTTTGGGAAAACAAATATAATTAGTTTCTTACAGTGTGTACTTCAGTACAGCAGACATACCATCTTTTGATTTTAGCCTATAATCGGGCCGAAACCTAAACTCCCGTATGACGTGTGTCAGTTTGACAATAATAGTGATGTACCTAAACACGAGTCGCTACGATTATTTGATTTTACGCTACTCTTAACAAATCCAAATAAAATAATTATTTTTATTATTCAGAAGTCTGAACCATCAAAGTAGCTGTCATAGTCACTAACATGGATAATAAATTCATAGTGAATAATATTATCTACTCTGATTTTACGATTCGATACGATTGCGTGAATTCTTGTCCCTCTTTCTATTTTTTTTGTATTGCCTTAATGTAATTTTTTTAAATTGTAAGGTGCAATAATTATTACATTCAGCATTTAAAAATCAATAACAAACCTTATTAAATAAATCGAAAAATTAAACGATGTATCGCGATTCATTATATTTTCACTATCGATTTATTGTAGCCGGATGCAATGGAACTCTCTAAACGGGCAAGCCGGAAGTTCAAGTACTACATTTCCGCGCATAGATTTAAAAATCAAAAAATTCGGAACTTCATGGGCTTGATCCTGATGACACCTGTCATACGGGAGTTTAGGTTTCGGCCCGATTATAATCAATACCATTATCCAATAAACTATCTACTGTACATTATGTATGTATATCATGTCTATGAGGTCAATAAAGGCGAAAGTGTGTATACACAAAAACTTTTATAATATTAATATGGTAGGAGAAAAGGAGGTAGGTCAAACCTTAATGATGAATTTTAAACTGAAATAAATTTACCATTCCTGAAGGATAGCAACAATCCGAATTTGACATAAGCAAAGTTGTGGGCAAACTGCCAGTAGCAATACGTAGGTATATCATCATGTATAAGTAAATTATAGCTGCGATGTATATTCCATAAACAAAAATTAATGTGATGGCTAATATGAAAGGTTAATATTAACCTTGTTTACTAGCCATAACATTTATCAATTGTTTATTTACAAGTACTACTTACCCCTTTACCCTTACTTTATCAGTAAGCCCATTATTTGTTAAGAGTGGCCTTCGAGCCTCACAACTCTTGGCTCTGTCTACCCCATAAGGGATAAAGACGTGATTATATGTATGTATGTACTACTTACCCCTAAAATGTTAGGGTTAAAATCATGCGAAGGTCCAGCTACAGGCTCTTGGAGTTTTTCCTCATTTTCAATGACACAGGGCACAGCAATCTCAGGCATTTTAGGCTGTTCAGGCATAATTTGACCGTGAACCTGGAAACAAAAACTTCACATTAATAACCTTTCACTCTAGCCATAACACATATTAATTGTTTATTTGCAAGTAATACTTACCCCTAAAATGTTAGGGTTAAAATCATGAGAAGGTCCAGCTACAGGCCCATGAAGATTTTCCTGATTTTCATTGAAACAAGGCACAGCAAATTTCTGCAATCGTATCTTATCTGTTGAAGTGTATGAAGAATCAGCAAAATGTCTACTGCAAATCACTTTACATGATTTGTACAAACCACCAAGGGCTTCCAAGTCAAACCAGTCTTTTTCTGGATAGCAAAACATTGCCCATGCCATTAATCTGAAACAAAAAATCAATTTATTTGTTGATATTTATAGGTGTTATTTTTTTATAAATCTCTTTTTGGAGTTTTTATATTTGCCTAGGGTGTGTACATAGCCTTTAGCCTTCAGGGTTGACTAAGCTATCCAACATAGAAAGAATTTTTCAAATCTGTCCAGTAGTTCCTGAGATTAGGGTGTTCAAACAAACAAACAAACAAACTCTTCAGCTTTGTAATATTAGTATAGACTTAGGCTAATATATTATTATAAATGTGAAGTTGTTTGTTTGGTACTTGTTCATGCTTTATCTACTTCATTCAGAGATTCGATTGTTTATGCTTTATTCAGATTGTCATACAATTTTGCATAGACATAGTAGGGGATCCAGAGAAGAACATAGGCTATCATTTATCCCATAAAAAAGTATAGTTGGGGGATCAACATTAGCGAGGATGGGTCAAAGCTGTGAGTGAAGTCTGTGTGAAGTGATTACAGTGCGTCTGTATGTGTATTACAAAAGAATAAGAGCTAGTTCTATAGCTAATAAATTAGTGAGTGTATTACTTACTGGGATACATTTTCATTATTTTTATTGAGTGCTGGAAACCGGTGCATCCTCAATTCAGGGCTTGATGCCTGAGTGGCACCGCATTTGGAGCATCTGAAAATTTATTTGTATTTTGAGATGTTGCAATTAAATAATAAAGGTAAAACAGTTAAATTTCTACATCTATATAAGTTGCATAATGTGGTATTGAACAAAGAATGCTCAGACCAGTATGTACCTATCAAGTTAGTAGTATAATTTATACTGTATAAACCAACAAAAGAATCATTGCCAAGAGGACTTTATGTACCATCAAATTTATTTTTAAGCGGTATCATTATCAATGCCCTTTTATGCCTAAGATCCCCTTGGGTCTTTGTTGAGCGACTTACATACAACCAAACTTTGGTAAGTACAAGTTATAAGACTTTCTGCCTACCGAGTCTTTACGGGTTAATAATCATATGGATTATTACTTACCTCCGATACATATGAGACATTATGCACAAATTTAATAACACACGTAAACAAGAGTCTTTTCTCACAAAAACAAGTAATTTTTCACAAAAACAAGAGTCCTTTCTCACAAAAATAATGCAACAAGTGCAACTTTACAAAGTCTTTAGGATCGTATTTTGAATCGCAGAATATGTTACGGAGGACGCACGGGGGTCAACTCAACGTAATAATACTGCTGATGATTATGATTCAATTCAGAAATTTCGTGAAAAGAAAACAAAACTGCTTCTTGAACACAACTGAAATGAATGAAAGAAAGAAAACGACAGTTGACAACCGGCGAAAATTAGTTGACAGCCGGTGTCGTTATAATGTTGCCATTACTTTTATTTAAAAATTGTACCATTAGCTACCTAATACTTTAATACACCATAATATATAACAAGCTTTTAATTATTTGTATAAAATAGTAAGAGAAGATTTTATTTGACATTGTTTATCAAATTATATAGTTTATAATCTGCTTTATTTTGCCTAAAAATTATAAGTTTACGAAACTACCACACTGGTTTTTGTTTCAACAATAGCCATACTTACACCAGATCAACTATCGTATCTGTCTCTGTGTGAGTAAGTTTTACACCGACACGAAAGTGACCACAGCCTGGCTATCCTACACCTTGTCAGACTAGCGCGTGACTTGCTTGACGATGTTTTGATTGAAACTTGAAACTCAACAAAAAGCTGTTGAAGGCGGATATAAATCCTATACTTATCACCAGCCCGAACAAAAACTATTTCTATTTATCGAATCATTGCACTGATATCAATTCAAACAAAAGTGATAACAGTCTGATAGACCGAGAGGTCACGGGAATTTTCGTAACGATCAGGGAAACGGATAGACTTGCTTTTATGGGTTGTAGAGTAGTCCCCTAATGTGAATGATGTCGGTCTGCCGGCTCTCAGTGGTAGCTTCTTCGAGCTATAGGGCCTGGAAGGTGCTTCATTGTTGCGAAAAAAAAACGATCTGAGGAATGGTTAGTTTTAGTACATATTCAAAGTATGGCATCTCCGCATGTGAAACAAGTTGGTCTGCCGGCTGTCAGTGGTTGCATTTCAGAGCTATGAGGCGCGCCAGTCACTGCATAGTTACAAAAAAAAAACGATAAGAGAAATGGTTAGTTTTAGTACCAATTGGAAGAATGGTGTATCCACAGATGAAACGAGTTGGTCTGCCGGCTGTCAGTGGTTGTATTTCAGAGCTATCATCGTTCACGTAAGTCGCTTATTTAAGGAAAAAGTCTAAAAAAACATTGAAAAGCGGGAAAATAGGCGAATTTTTCTAGTTCATGCCAGCCGCTGTCGTATCTGCGTATGTTTGACCCAACCTCAAACTTGCGCCGCGCACCACTGCACTGTGGGGAAAAAAATCGCCTCTAGAGAAAAAAGGTTTTCTTCAGAAAATCTACGTCGATTTTGGTAAAAACTGATTATGTATTTCATTTTTGATCTTAATAAGAAGACTTTTTATTAATACTAATGCTAACATTGCATTCCTTTAATAGGTACTAAAACTGACCATTTCTCTTATCGTTTTTTTTCGTAACTAAGCAGTGACTTTCGCGCCTCATAGCTCTGAAATGCAACCACTGACAGCCGGCAGACCAACTTGTTTCACATGCAGAGATGCCATACTTTGAATATGTACTAAAACTAACCATTCCTCAGATCGTTTTCTATTTTTTGCAACAATGAAGCTCATTCTAGCTTTAATAGCTCAAAGTGGCAACCACTGATAGCCGGCGTAGCCGGCAGACCAACTTGTTTCACATGAGGAGATGCCATATTTTGAATATGTACTAAAACTAACCATTTCTCTGATATTTTTTTCAACAATGAAGCCCCTTCCAGGCCCTAGGTATAGCTCGAAGTGGCAACCACTGAAGGCTGGCAGACTAACTTGTTTCACCTGTGGAGACATCATTCTTTCAATAAGAACTAAAACTGACCATTTCTTTTACCGTTTTATTTCGTAACTATGCAGTGACTTTCGCGCCTCATAGCTCTGAAATGCAACCACTGACAGCCGGCAGACCAACTCGTTTCACATGCGGAGATACCACACTTTGAATATGTACTAAAACTAACCATTCCTCAGATCGTTTTCTATTTTTTGCAACAATGAAGCTTCTTCTAGCCTTTATAGCTCAAAGTGGCAACCGCTGACAGCCGGCTGACCAACTTGTTTCACATACGGAGATGCCATACTTTGAATATTAACTAAAACTAACCATTCCTCAGATCGTTTTCTATTTTTTGCAACAACGAAGCTCCTTCTAGCCTTTATAGCTCAAAGTGGCAACCACTGACAGCCGGCAGACCAACTTTTTTCACATACGGAGATGCCATACTTTGAATATATACTAAAACTAACCATTTCTCTGATCGTTTTTTTTTTCGCTACAATGAAGCCCCTTTCAGCCCCTATAGCTCAAAGTGGCAACCACTGACAGCCGGCAGACCAACTTGTTTCATATACGGAGATGCCATACTTTGAATATGTACTAAAACTAACCATTTCTCTAAGCATTTTTTTTCGCAACAATGAAGCCCTTTCCAGGCCCTAGGTATAGCTCGAAGTGGCAACCACTGAAGGCCGGCAGACCAACTTGTTTCACCTGTGGAGACACCATTCTTTCAATAAGTACTAAAACTGACCATTTCTCTTACGGTTTTTTTTTTCGTAACTATGCAGTGAATTTCGCGCCTCATAGCTCTGAAATGCAACCACTGACAGCCGGCAGACCAACTTGTTTCACATGCGGAGATACCATACTTTGAATATGTACTAAAAGTAACCATTCCTCAGATCGTTTTCTATGTTTTGCAACAATGAAGCTTCTTCCAGGCCCTAGGTATAGCTCAAAGTGGCAACCACTGACAGCCGGCGGACCAACTTGTTTCACATGCGGAGATGCCATACTTTGAATATATACTAAAACTAACCATTCCTCGGATCGTTTTCTATTTTTTGCAACAATGAAGCTCCTTTTAGCCTTTATAGCTCAAAATGGCAACCACTGACAGCCGGCAGACCAACTTTTTTCATATACGGAGATGCCATACTTTGAATATATACTAAAACTAACCATTTCTCTGATCGTTTTTTTATCGCTACAATGAAGTCCCTTTCAGCCCCTGTAGCTCAAAGTGGCAACCACTGACAGCCGCCAGACCAACTTGTTTCACATGCGGAGATACCATATTTTGAATATATACTAAAACTAACCATTTATCTGATAATTTTTTTTCGCAACAATAAAGCCCCTTCCAGGCCCTAGGTGTAGCTCGAAGTGGCAACCACTGAAGGCCGGCAGACCAACTTGTTTCACCTGTGGAGACACCATTCTTTCAATAGGTACTAAAACTGACCATTTCTCTTACCGTTTTTTTTTTCGTAACTATGCAGAGACTTTCTTGCCTCATAGCTCTGAAATGCAACCACTGGCAGCCAGCAGACCAACTTGTTTCACATGCAGAGATGCCATACTTTGAATATATACTAAAACTAACCATTTCTCTATCGTTTTTTTTCGCAACAATGAAGCCCCTTCCAGCCCATATAGCTCAAAGTGGCAACCACTAACAGCCGGCAGACCAACTCGTTTCACATGCGGAGATGCCATACTTTGAATAAGTAAAGGTGAAACGAGTTAGTCTGCCGGCTCTCAGTGGTTGCCACTTCGAGCTTGTTGCGAAAAAAAATGATCAGAGAAATTGTTAGATTTATTACATGTTCAAAGTATGGCATCTCCGCATGTGAAACAAGTTGGTCTGCCGGCTGTCAGTGGTCGCATTTCAGAGCGATGATTCGCGAAAGTCACTGCATAGTTACGAAATAAAACGGTAAAAGAAATGGTCAGTTTTAGTACCTATTGAAAGAATGGTGTCTCCACAGGTGAAACAAGTTGGTCTGCCGGCCTTCAGTGTTTGCCACTTCGAGCTATACCTAGGGCCTAGAAAATTGCCTTGAGAAAATGGCCTTCATTGTTGCAAAAAAAAAAAATTATCAGAGAAATGGTTAGGTTTAGTACATATATTCAAAATATGGCATCTCCGCATGTGAAACAAGTTGGTCTGCCGGCTGTCAGTGGTTGCCATTTTGAGCTATAGGGGCTGAAAGGGGCTTCATTGTAGCGAAAAAAAAAACGATCAGAGAAATGGTTAGTTTTAGTATATATTCAAAGTATGGCATCTCCGTATGTGAAAAAAGTTGGTCTGCCGGCTGTCAGTGGTTGCTACTTTGAGCTATAAAGGCTAGAAGGAGCTTCATTGTTGCAAAAAATAGAAAACGATCCGAGGAATGGTTAGTTTTAATATATATTCAAAGTATGGCATCTCTGTATGTGAAACAAGTTGGTCTGCCGGCTGTCAGCGGTTGCCACTATGAGCTATAAAGGCTAGAAGATTCAATTCAATTCAATTTATTCATAAAACAATATAAATTGTATGCGAATTACATTTTACGAATTACATTAATACACCCAATGACATTCCAATTACACCACAAATTATTAAACAAATAATGTCATCTTAAAAAAGTAAAGAAAAAAAAAACAGTTAAATCAATTGCACTCCTAAAAATCATTTACTGCTTAACAACATTTCTCCAGTAACAGCTCTCTTAGTCTTTTCATAAATATTGATAATTTTCTAATACTCTTTAGCTCCCTTGGCAACTTATTAAATAACAATACTGTTTGGTTGCGCGGACAATGTTTTACAATATTAAGCCTTGGTGTAATTACTCTGACTAGATCCTTCCGTCTGGTACTTTCTCTCTTCAACATTTCTTCCTCTGTCTCATATAAGGCTCTGTTTTTTATGAAGCCAGTCAGAAGCACAAATATGTACAAACAAGGAACAGTAAGGATCTGAAGTCGTCTGAAATGTGGTTCGCAAGAAGCTTCATTGTTGCAAAAAATAGAAAACGATCTGAGGAATGGTTAGTTTTAGTACATATTCAAAGTATGGTATCTCCGCATGTGAAACGAGTTGGTCTGCCGGCTGTCAGTGGTTGCATTTCAGAGCTATGAGGCGCAAAAGTCACTGCCTAGTTACGAAATAAAAATGGTAAGAGAAATGGTCAGTTTTAGTTCTAATTGAAAGAATGGTGTCTCCACAGGTGAAACAAGTTGGTCTGCCGGCCTTCAGTGGTTGCCACTTCGAGCTATACCTAGGGCCTGGAAGGGGCTTCATTGTTGCAAAAAATAGAAAATTATCAGAGAAATGGTTAGTTTTAGTACATATTCAAAATATGGCATCTCCTCATGTGAAACAAGTTGGTCTGCCGGCTATCAGTGGTTGCCACTTTGAGCTATTAAGGCTAGAAGGAGCTTCATTGTTGCAAAAAATAGAAAACGATCTGAGGAATGGTTAGTTTTAGTACATATTCAAAGTATGGCATCTCCGCATGTGAAACAAGTTGGTCTGCCGGCTGTCAGTGGTTGCATTTCAGAGCTATGAGGCGCGAAAGTCATTGGTTAGTTACGAAAAAAACGGTAAGAGAAATGGTCAGTTTTGGTACCAATTAAAAGAATGCAATGTTAGCAAAAATAGTATTAATAAAAAGTCTTCTTATTAAGATCAAAAATGAAATACATAATCAGTTTTTACCAAAATCGACGTAGATTTTCTGAAGAAAACCTTTTTTTCTCTAGAGGCGATTTTTTCCCCACAGTGCGGTGGTGCGCGGCGCAAGTTTGAGGTTGGGTCAAACATACGCAGATACGACAGCGGCTGGCATGAACTAGAAAAATTCGCCTATTTTCCCGCTTTTCAATGTGTTTTTTAGACTTTTTCCTTAAATAAGCGACTTACGTGAACGATGATAGCTCTGAAATACAACCACTGACAGCCGGCAGACCAACTCGTTTCATCTGTGGATACACCATTCTTCCAATTGGTACTAAAACTAACCATTTCTCTTATCGTTTTTTTTTTTGTAACTATGCAGTGACTTGCGCGCCTCATAGCTCTGAAATGCAACCACTGACAGCCGGCAGACCAACTTGTTTCACATGTGGAGATGCCATACTTTGAATATGTACTAAAACTAACCATTTCTCAGATCGTTTTTTTTTCGCAACAATGAAGCACCTTCAAGGCCCTATAGCTCGAAGAAGCTACCACTGAGAGCCGGCAGACCGACATCATTCACATTAGGGGACTACTCTACAACCCATAAAAGCAAGTCTATCCGTTTCCCTGATCGTTACGAAAATTCCCGTGACCGCTTAGACTATGAGGTATTCTACAAAGTTTGTTGCGACGCGATAAAATATCTAGGTGCTTTACCTATCTGATGGGAACGCCCCACCCGAATGATCAAGCTGTATTGCCAGAAACAATTTAAATCCTACTATACTAAGACCGAGGGATGCAAACGATACATCGATGTTTTAAAATATCGAGGTATCGTTCATAAACATCGATGTTAAAACATTGATGTTGAACTACAAGAAAACATCGATACATCGTACATTAACAACGATGTTTTATGAACGATATGTTTGATTGCAGCGCCATGTTTTTATATCGTACGTAACTATACAAAAATATAAAAATAGTTAATAAGTTTTGTTTAATTCATAATAAAGATTATCTTTGTCTTTCTGATATTTGTTTAATTTGTCGTTCTACTACTTTTCATATCCTAATACGTTTAGATGTATCATTTGAAGTACGTAACTTATGGTTTGACATTATCAGTAATCATGATTACCAAAATGAATCTACTTAGATTCATTTTGGTAGGTTTGTTTTGGTTTTAAGGCTTTTTCTTATAAAAAAATATTGATAACCTACTTAGGTTATTAATATTTTTTATAAGAAAAAGCCTTTTCTCTGTATTACAAGACTGTATTTGCTGACCTGCTAGTAATTAAAGAAAACATCGAAAAAACATCGATGTATCGTCCTAAAACGTCGATGTTTTCAACATCGATGTTGCACTTTAAAAATATCGATGTATCAGTATCGATATTTTTATGAACGCTGTTGCATCCCTGGCGTCGTCGTGCCGCCCCCCGCCCCGCCCCGCCGCTGATTCGTTTTTGGTAAGTAAAATGTTGTCTTTTGAAAATGCAAATTATTGAAATTAGGCCACAAACACAAAGTAATTTCGCGTGCAGCGATTTTCTTATTATTAAGTATTTATGATGAAGTAGTTTTGTTTGCCTTATATGTTGGCAACATTAAAATTTACATAAGTTCCTTGTCCTTGATTTACACCTATTCTCGTTTCGAGGAACTCCGATATAGATATCAGTAGTAGTGATTATATGCTCTTTGATAGATGTAAGTACCTACCTACCCTACATACTGCAAATCAATGATATATTATAATACAGATATGTTACGTTCATAGTAATTTGCGTTTTAGGTCTGTTCCGAGCAATCCAAAACTACACACATCGACAAGTTTTACTGATAAGTAAGACAAAAGATACAAAAGAGCATGCGAATGAAAGAGATAGCAATAGTTTTCAATGATTCCTCGTCAAATGTTTCTTATGCATAGAGTAACATTTTTTGTTGTAGAGAGGACACTTATTTGAAAAGAAAGTACATGGGTAAGAAATAAAACATCTTATAAAAGTAAATCATATATATTGAAATATTTAACAATTCAGTGTCGGAAAAAACTCGGAAACCTAATTGATAAAAAGAAAAATAATAGTAATCCTCAATTATCAGTATAATGTATTATAACAGTAGAAAATCGAATTCAGTGAAACTATTTTAATGTTTATTAAATTAGTCCATTACACACATTAGATAGCTATTATAATAACGAACAATAATAAAAAAACAACTGAACATTAATTTTAGGCATTGAAGTCACCATCAGTATTCGATTCTGCACTAACTAATCTATGTCCGCAGCGCACGCATCCTTGTCGCTCTCACGTCAAAACTAGAATCTCTCTTTCTTTGTCTGAACATGGCGTCAGTGATTAGATTATTTGGAAAAATAATTGAAATATACTAAACAATCAAACTATTTTTGCATACACACATGTGATAAGAGATCCCTTGTACTTTGTTTACTTTAGAATCATAATTGGTACACTTTCGAAACACACACGATGGAATTTTTAATATATTTTGGTAAGGACACAGGAACTTACGACGCGGTACGCTCGACGAGGCGCTGGGCGCAGACTGATTACAAGACGTTCCAATTGGGTCGTATTCGAGTCTTCACAGCGCGCGCGCCTATAACATATCTGCCTCTTGTTTATATAGTATATCATTGCTGCAAATCTTTTTAAGCGGGCACTACACGCTGGGCCAACTCGTTGGTTGGCCCAATGTGCTCGGCGAGAGTTTCGTGATACTGTCTACAGTCTACACGCTCGTGAATCTCATTCAGCGTTGGTCACTAGATGAAGACGGACGTGAGCGCAATCGCGGCCGCTGTAATATACTTTCAAATACAGCACTTTCAAATTTTATATAGATGACTCTTAATCTAATAGTATAAAGAAGTTTAAAGAAAATGGAACTAGGTCTTTATATCATAACCCAACCGACATAATTATATTAGGTTAAAATTATTGCTATTTTTATTACTCAGGCGTAATTTTTATATAACAAACAAGCTTTCCGCGAGCGGTTTCAGCAGCGTAGACCATAACGCGTGCCCAGCAGTGGGATTAAAAAAGGAGATTTTATGGTAGGTTGGTACTTCCGAGTAGAAACGTATAAAAGACAACGCCTGCAAGAATAATAATAGCAATCATTTTTGACTAGTTCTGGTTATTCTTATTTATACTTATATTTTATCATCAATATAAGGTAATTTCTCGGTATTAATTACCATTTTCATAAATGAAAGTCCTAAACATTCACGATTTTCCCACATTTTTTTATTTAAAACTACGCCTGCAAAAATTATAATAGCAATTATAGAATCGTTGGCCCAATGCGTTGGGCCAACGTGTACTCGGCTGTTTGCGGCAAATTCCTTTGACTTGTGCACGAAAAACCGACACTGCTCGGATCGCGAGCGAACGCTTGGCGCCAACGGCAAATCAAAACGAAACAGTTCTACACGCTCGCCCAACGCGTTGGCCCAACGCGTTGGGCCAGCGTGAAGTGGAGCCTTTAGGCGACTTGAATGCTTTCTTGGAATAGTATAGAACTCGTAGCCGCCAAGTAGGCGTGATGTGATTGTTTATTATGTTTTATCAACTTTTAGGTATCTCGTTTCAAACCTTATCCTTACATACATACATACATATAACCACGAACACGAACCCATAAACTACGTATTGAACGGATTTTCATGCGGTTTCCACTAATCGGTCATGTTAGGTCACGGGTTTTGGTGAATAATTTACGCGGTTGAAGCTACAATCAAAAGCTAGTGTAATATTAAGTACCTAGTAGAAATAAAACATAGTTTTTAAACTTTCGCGCTTTAAACACCTTGGGGTTGATTTTTTGTAGCTTCTTCAGTCCATATTCAATATACTCGTATATTAATATACTCACATAAAAACTTAAACACTTTAAACAGTTTTACTTTTAAATTACCTACTTATGTATTGTTTCCTATGACCATAATATTAAAGGGACTTTACGGGACTAAGCACGAACATTTCTTATTTATTTGTTGTTGCTGACGTTTCGTCATTCACGTCACAGAATTAATATAAGTACGTAGTACTTATATTAATTCTGTGGTTTCGTGCGAACGTTGCAGTCGCCGTGGTCAGCCACAGAATCCTGTCTTGATCACCAGCATACTTGTATTTGTGAGCCGTTTGGGATTTCCTTACCGACTAGACTGAGTGACTGGGATACTAGGGTATTACGGTATAGCCTATACATACTCGTATTATAACATGTCTGGCTGGAGGCAGACATATTATACGAGAGAGAGAGAGAGGTCTTTGGAATGGCAAAAACAAGCAGGGTTTTCTGTAATGGGTTTATTGTAGGTATGGTCCATTTATTCATAATTGTCCTATTATGTAAACAATCTTACCATGTCTTTTTATGATTTTACAACAATATAAAATAAAATAGACTGTTTAGAAAATTATTTTCGTGGTTAATAAATGTTTTACTTTAGAATGTTTGGGTTTGAGCTAATATTTGATTTATTTTCAACAAAATTTAAAAAAAAAAGTATTGTGAAGATTGTTTTTGTAATAGGAAAATTATGAATAAAGGGATTTTTTTTAAAGTATTAGTTTTATAATTATTCTTGGGTTTATCAGTGTGTATCAATGATATTGCAACAGCATCAGGACGGATGTCGATTTGTTGCAATTGCAACCCGATCCTTGTGCCCGCCGCCCCCAGAAAAAAATCCTGGATCCGCCGTTGCCACACACGATATGTTTTTGAAAGCAGATAGGGTACCTTTTATCCCGGGAAAAGTACTGTTTCCGTGGGATATTCACGCGGGCGTAGCCATGGGCAAAAGCTAGTATCAAATAAAGATGGCATGTTTGTCAGAAATCAGACTACTGAACGGTTTTCATGCGGTTTTCACCAAAGGACGGGGTGGTTCCTGTAATACCGTTTAATATTAAGCCCCACTGTACCACTAGGTGTATGTGGCCGATGGTAAGGTGGGTCTGAAGTGGACCAGAGGAAGGTTTTGGTCTATAATTTATGCGGGCTAAGCCTCGATCAAGTTAGTACGCTAAACGAGCGAGCTATAGAGTAACACGGTCCCGCGCACAAGTCCTTGTTGCTCGAAGCGAGCGGACAGTTATTGTCAGTCAATGCCAATTTGGCTGTATGGACTAGTACCTTTTGCCTTCTCAATAAAACGAGGAAGTAAAAAAAAAAAGTCAATGCCAATGTAACATTTGACATTCCTTAATTCAATGTAGGTAGGTACCTGTGGTAGGTACCATGCTCAGAACAATAACTAGTTATTGTTCTGTGGTACCATGGAAGTAATACCCATGGAAGTAATAAGTACTTTGTACAACGTACTTATTACTTCCATGGTAATACCTACCTCGTACAAACAGTGTTGCCATCCGTACGAGGTTTCTCTAACAAGTACGACATTTAGGGATCCCGGTACGAGATACGAGCTTACATCCATCCTCGTACAATATTGTACGAGATTTATTGATAGAATTCTTTCTTCTTTTTTTTAATAGCCATGGTACACATGGGATATGTGGGACAAAATATCGTGCCCCACATAGGCCTTCCGTTCTCTGAATCTATCTCTATCCCAAGTAATTTTCTATTTCTACTCAAGAAACCCTTTATTGATAGGTACATATAATTTTAATTCGTGGATAACAAACTTTGGAACCCATCTTAATTGGAAAAGAGGTACATAAATTGCTGCTTGAACTCTCAAGTTATAAGCAGTAAGCAGCATTGTACCATTTTTCGACAATCGTACTGGGAATTCTCCTTCGCAAATTTAAAGTTTTTATGTTGGTAGCAATGGCTATTGCTCACGTGCGTGTATTCGCCGCGGTGATTTTTGTTTATAAAAAATAGGCGAACCAAATAAATAAAAAAAGATATAAAAAAAATTGACGTGTACGAGGTTTTGTTGACAAAGTACGAGATTTCCGTACATGTCTGTACAAGGACAAGCCGTCAAGTCTGGCAACCCTGCCCTGCGTACAAAGTACTTATCTTATCCAGAGAGAAAAAAATCACTATCCAGTCTGTCGCAACTTCATACTGGAAAAAAAATGTATGGAACACAGTAGAGCATTAATGGCGGCTCATGTCACTATAAAGTTGTCTCACTCACTTCCTGTATCTTTCTCGTTCTTTCTTTGTTGTCAACCGAACACGTTGTCTTACAAATACAATAGGTTATCCAAAGAGCATATAATCACTAATCTCTTAAGAGACGGGACTCCCATAGAGCAAAATGAACATAAAGAAATGTCAAACGGCGGAAGTGTCAAATCGCAAGGACCGAAAAGTTGCCAACCTTAACGACTAGCAAATTGATTGGCCAACCTAACAGCAAAAATAGAGATGTAGTAATTTTATCGATATCGATGTTTTGATTACTAGGTCAGAAACAAAACATCGATATCGATGTTTTGATTACTAGGTCAGAAACAAAACATCGATATCGATAAAATTAAAAAAATCGGCCTTCACGGGTCTTACAGGTATACTTAACATCTCGTGTATGATACAAATTAAACATGTTTATTTAAAAAAACATTTATTGGTACTATTTACAATCATTTCATATTATAAGCAGTCAAACGCAACAGCAAATTGTACATTAAGTACGTCTTTGTTGTGACCATCAGCTTAAATTTACTTCCATAAACATCATCAAGCGACATAATAGTGACATAAACAACATTATATAGAATAAACCTGAAATTAAAATAAAAACAAATTAAAAATGTATATTATATTACATTTTAACAATTTTTTTAATGTTTTTAGGGCTCCGTACCCCAAAAGGTAAAAACGGAACTCTTATAAGATCACTTTGTTGTCCGTCTGTCTGTCAAACTTCTTTTTCTCAGGAACGCTTGAAGGTATCAAGTTGAAATTAATATTGAATACTCGGATCCACGGTCTCTTTCAGCAAAAAATCAGGAGATAGGTATTACCGTAAATTTAGACAGTAATCAAAACCTATGGGGTACTTCCCGTTGACCTAAAATAATTTTTGAATGAAAAATTATGTATTTATTTTAATTTTTACTTAAATACCTAATTCAATATTACCTTTTTTACCTGGTAACAACTACACAACAACAACAAGTAACTGGTGGTGGCTTGATTTTGACGTTGACAGTTGTTGACAAGTATCCAAGTGTCAATGTCGACCGACGACAACTTGTCAACGTCAAAATCAAGCCGTTCTTACGAATCGAGTGTTACCAGGTAAAGAAAACGCAATATTGAATTACCTACTTAAGTAAAAATTAAAATAAATACTACATAATTCTTCATTTAAAAATATAAATATGAAATGATATGAGTGTACTTAATAAATAAAACTAACATATTATGCTATGCAACGTTTGTATGGGACACTTTAGTTGGAAACCATGCCTTTTGGGTCGTAGAAATCTCTCTCTCTCTCTCTCTCTCTCAGCCGAAAGACGTCCACTGCTGGACAAAGGCCTCTCCCAAGGATTTCCACAACGACCGGTCCTGCGCTGCCCGCATCCATGCGCAACCCGCGACCTTCACCAGGTCGTCGGTCCACCGAGTGGGAGGCCTGCCAACACTACGTTTTCCGGCTCGTGGTCGCCACTCGAGAACTTTTCTGCCCCAACGGCTATCTGTTCTGCGAGCTATGTGCCCCGCCCACTGCCACTTAAGTTTGGCGATTCTGCGGGCTATATCGGTTACTTTAGTTCTCCTACGGATCTCCTCATTTCTGATTCGATCACGCAGGGAAACTCCGAGCATAGCGCGCTCCATCGCCCTTTGGGTGACCTTGAGCCTTCTTATGAGGCCCATAGTAAGCGACCACGTCTCTGTTCCGTATGTCATTACTGGCAACACACACTGGTCAAAGACCTTAGTCTTGAGACACTGCGGTATTTTGGACGAGAAGATATCGCGAAGCTTCCCGAACGCTGCCCAGCCGAGTTGGATTCGACGGTTGACCTCTTTCTCGAAGTTGGACTTACCTAACTGAACTGTTTGTCCCAGGTATACGTAATTGTCAACAACTTCGAGTGTAGAGTCTCCAACCTTTAGAGGAGTGGGTGCGACACGGATATTAGACATGATTTTCGTCTTATCCATGTTCATTTTTAGACCCACTTGTTGAGAGGCTCTACAGAGGCCATCGAGCATTGTGCCTAGGTCTTCCAAGGTCTCAGCCATGACTACGATATCGTCAGCGAATCGAAGGTGAGTGAGGTACTCGCCGTTGATATTGATACCGAGTCCGCTCCAGTCCAGAAGCTTGAAGACATCTTCCAGGGCGGCGGTGAACAGTTTCGGAGATATAACGTCTCCCTGTCTCACCCCTCGCTTCAACTGGATAGGTTTCGAGCCTTGATCCTGGAGACGGACCGACATGGTGGCGTTTTCGTACAAACACTTCAGCGCTTCGATATATCGATAGTCAATTTGGCACCGTTGGAGAGACTGTAGCACAGCCCAGGTCTCGATCGAATCGAAGGCTTTCTCGTAGTCCACAAACGCCAAGCATAATGGCTGATTATACTCCTCAGTCTTCTGTATAATCTACCGCAGCGTATGTAAGTGGTCTACGGTACTAAAGCCTTTTCGGAAACCGGCTTGTTCGGGAGGCTGGAAGTCGTCGAACCTGCGAGCGAGACGATTCGTAATGACTCTCGAAAACAGTTTGTAGACATGGCTCAGAAGTGAGATAGGCCTATAATTCTTCAATAAGGTTTTGTCGCCTTTTTTGAAGAAAAGTACCACCACACTTCTGTGCCATGCCGTAGGCGTTTGTCCCTCGAGTATGACGGAATCGAATAGCTTCTGAAGAGCTTTTAACACCGGTGTTCCACCTGCTTTCAGAAGCTCAGCCGTGATTCCATCATCACCCGGTGCCTTATTGTTTTTTAACTGTTTGAGAGCCATTCTAATCTCGTATAGGCTGACGTCCGGGATATCTTCGGTGTAGTGTCGGGTCAATCTGGCTCTTGGATCTTTGGCCAGATTACTGACAGGTGCGCGTACGCTGGTGTATAATTGTCCGTAGAACTTCTCAACCTCTTCCTCTTCAAATGATTCTGCCATCCTTAGTCTTCAGCTTGGTCAGTTGGCTTTGACCAACAGACAGATCCCTTGCAAACACTTTTGAGCCCTTATTTCGCTTAATCGCCTCTTCAATACGGTCAGTATTGAATTGGCGTAAATCGCGCGTTAGGGACTTGGAGATCTGTCTGTTTAGACGTCGATACTGAGCAGCATCGTTAGAGGACTGCAGAACCAAGTTTCGTCTTTCTTCCATGAGTTTGTTGGTGAGGTCCGAGATCTTTTTGGTTCCTTTTGAACAGCGGGTTTTGAAGGCCTTAGACCCAGCTGTTTGGACAATTTGCACAAACCTGTCATTATAATCGTCCAGATTTTCGCAGTCTCCCAGGCATTCGAAGCGATTCTGCAACTCGAGCTGAAAGCTCTCGGGGTTTTGGAGCTGGATAGGCGCTGGTCGGAGCGTAGACTTCATTAGTCGACACCTTTCGAGTTTTATTCTAAGATTCAATGTGCTCTCTTACCAATCGGTGATCGCTTCCTGTTTTTACGGCATTGATCACAGAGACATCATTGAATATGTGCCTCTTCGTCGACAAGATGAAGTCAATCTCATTTTTGTAACGCCATTAGGATGCAACCATGTCCACTTTCGCTGTTTTGGCTTTTTGAAGAAGGAGTTCATCATAAAGAGGCCCTCCTTCTCCATAAAGCCGGCCAGCAGATGACCACGTGCATTCCTCGTTCCATATCCAAAATTCCCCACTCTCAGCTCATCATCGCTTCGTTTGCCCAGTTTCGCATTAAAGTCCCCCATCACAACGGTATAGTGGGCCTGGGAGCTATGTATGGCTCTAGAAATATCCTCATACATAGTCTCTACCTCGTCGTCGGAGCGATATGAGGGCGGTGCGTATACTTGTATTACCTTCAACGAATACCGTTTGGTGATTCTGAGTACAAGGTACGCTACCCTCGCCGAAACACTCTCGAACTGGACCACGTTGTTGACGAGGGACCTGTGGACGATAAACCCGACACCACCCTGGGACAGTTGGTCGCCCTCCCGGAAATAGAGCAGGTTTCCGGATTTGAGGAAAGGACGTAGAAATCTAAATATTTATGTTTTTCGGAAACTAGGGGTCGCGCGAAAAAAATTTACATGACCAAATGTGTTGGGCATGAGGTCATCTCTGACATGAGGCAATGAAAAACAGGTGTTAATATGACAAAAAAATTGAGCAAAAATTTTTACAAGTCCAGTCTGGACTTGTAATTATTTCGAACGTTACCGTGTCATTATAACCCCCCTTTTTTATGTTCTCAGTGGATAGATAAGGTCTTTTGAAGCAACGTTTGTATGGGACACTTTTGTTGGAAACCATGCCCTCACCCCCTTTTTGCTCAAAGAAATATAAATATTTTTTTTTCTCGGAAACTAGGGGTCGCGCGAAAAAAAATTACATGACCAAATGTGTTGGCCATGAGGTCATCTATGACATGAGGTAATGAAAAACAGGTGTTAATATGACAAAAGAAATCGAACAAAAATTTTCAAAAGTCCAGTCTGGACTTGTGTGTCGTTATAACCCCCCTTTTTTATGTTCTCAGTGGACAGATAAGGTCCTTTGGAGCAACGTTTGTATGGGACACTTTTGTTGGAAACCATGCCCTCACCCCCTTTTGGCTCAAAGAAATCTAAATATTTTTTTTTCTCGGAAAATAGGGGTCGCGCGAAAAAAATGTACATAACCAAATGTGTTGGCTATGAGGTCGTCTATGACATGGCATAATAAAATAGGGGTGTAAATATGACGACTGAAATCGGATTTATTTTATTTTATTAGAGACAGCAAACAGCAACATTACAAATATACAATAAACAAGTTTACATAAAAATCCTTAATAGTAATGCCACCCACAGCGCTATCCACAGAGTGAATATAAAAAGTTTACAATGTGTGGCAACCAACTTCCACTAAAACTAAACAAATAAAAATTATTTAGACAAATTAACAAGTCTTTTAAATAAAAAATAAATAAATAAATAAATAAAAACACACTACTACTACTATACTTTTAAACACTTAACCATAATTAAAATACAAATATATTAACGGGATTAAGCACAAATAAAAAAGTAAATAAATAAATATCGTGGGAAACAGCAAGTAAGAAGCAGACACTATAATATAGGTAGGTATTAAGATTTCAATTTTTCAATTAACATTTTAATTGTGCAAATTGGCCTGTTTGTCTCCATCAAAAGATGAAATTATTTACATTCTCTTCGTATTAGTGTGGTACATACTCCTAGCACCTTCAGAACGTGGACTGGAAAGAAGAAATAGAATTTACGATAACTGTCATAGTATTTTCCTATTTTACCAAATTAACTTAGTTTGCCTCGAGGTACTTATCTATGTTATTTTGCTGAGCTCATCACTTGGGCAAATTGGTCTGTTCGTCTCCATCAAAAGATGAAATTATTTAGCTAGCCACAGCAGCAGTAAGTTCCAGACAGCTATTTAGCAGTTAGTTCCAGACTTGTGTTACAAGATACTAACACAATAATACTACCTATATTTTACTACATATACATATAGATAAACATACAAAACCCAGGTCAATCTGAAAAAGATCATTTTCCATCTTGACCCGATCGGGTATCGAACCCGGGACCTCTGGTGTGGCAGTCCAGAGTGATGATCATTAAATAGTCTGAGTAAGTAATGCAGCAGGGTGCTGGTATTGTCACTTAACATCAGGTTAGATGGGGGCCAAATGCAAAACCAGTTTTACATGTAAAATTTATTACTGACCTTCTATCGGTGACAGCTGATCTTTAAAAATATAAAAGGGAAATCCTACAAATTTGTCCTCCGAAAGTGGTTTAGTGGTTAGTCTGAGGGATAGAATGGCAAAATTCTTTAGCTGTGTTCTTTTTTTTGAATAAATGATTTTGTATTTGTACATACTTACATATTATCACGCCTTTTTCCTTTTATGTTTTCCACAAACTAATTTTAATTGGTGGAGTTTCTCAATTGGTATATATGCCAGATCCTCTTTTCCTGTTACCTTCAACCATTCTTTGCAACTGAAATTAAAAGCATCCATAACGATATTAAAATTTATAGACGTATCATACCATCACACTATTTTTAGTTTTTACTAAAATTATGTGATTACATCTCTATACATCATCGAATACATCTCATAAACACTGCATACGAATGATAAATTGTTACTCACCGAAACTCATCCAGTGGAAATTGGCCATAAAAATACCGTCCTTTCGTTCAGATTTTAAACCACAGATTTCGCATGTTCTGTGTTTCATGATTAGTTTCTTTCACTACAAATTACATAAATAGAGACTGTTTTTCACCAAAATACCTATGACACAGATTTCACTCGTCTTTTTCAATTATTTGATTCATATTTTTTGCACAAAAAACAAAGTCATAACATAACCTACAAAGATAACCTATTGTATTTGTAAGACAACGTGTTCGGTTGACAACAAAGAAAGAACGAGAAAGATACAGGAAGTGAGTGAGACAACTTTATAGTGACATGAGCCGCCATTAATGCTCTACTGTGTTCCATACATTTTTTTTCCAGTATGAAGTTGCGACAGACTAAAACGTAGTGATTATATGCTCTTTGTCACTACCTACCTGGGCAATTTCGTATAAATATGTCCAAGTTACAAAATGGAAAATACGGAATTTTTTTAAAAATAAATGTTGTATAACGGCGTAGATTAACAGATCTTTTTCTAATATGTATTATATGTGCGAAAATATATACAAAAATATACTATTTTCATAGAAAATCAGACTTTTGTTGGACTTGGGATGAGTTTGGATTTCCACTTTGTAACTTTTTAAATATGCAATATAATAAAAACACAATCATATTCTTAAAAGTACTTTATTTCTAATAAAAGTAACGATATAAACTTATTAATTAACAAAGCAAAAAGTTATGTAATGTCAATCAATGAGTTTCCATACTTTAATATATATCCACTTTGTAAATCTTTGACACAAAATTCTTACTTTTTTTACATTTACAGGAGTAAAACTGTCCAAAAAGTGATAACAATATTTGATAAAACTAGTTTATAACGTTCTTAACCATACTGTAAACTTTAAACAGTAGCACACAAACAAATAATAAGAATATTTAATAATTAGCATGTCAAAAAATATGAGACAGCAACAAAATGGAAATGTGCAGTAACGCAATGGAAATTATAAAGCTAAGTGCACAAGTCCTTAATTTTTTTATAAAATGAGATCAAAATATAAAATGGATATAACAAGAGTTAATCTTCTAAACATTTATCACAAATGTAATCAACATAAGGTTGATCGACTTAGAAATTTATCAATATCTATAACGACGACCATTGTGCTGAAAAAAATACACAATTTTTTTATGTCTTGCTTATATTTTTAAGTAGACTAAGATGTAATTTGTCTAACATAGTTTATGAACAATTATTCTTACGTACTTTTACTCATAACATTCCCGATGTACGCATCGGGAACGTTTTGAGTAAAAAATACTGCGAACAGTGCCGAGTAAAAATTTGGGCGGTAGTTTTAATAATTGTTATTAAACTATGTAAGACAAATGTCATCTTAGTCTACTTATGAATAATATAACATGATAAAACCATATTAAGTTATTTAATTCTAACACATTTTTGCTGCTTGGGCATTCTATGTATGAGATCTTGCCCTTATACTTCCATTTTGTAACTTCGAACTTCCGTATATATGTAACCAAACAAAATGGAAGCAACGTTTTTATATATAGATCGTTTCATAAAAATGCCCGTATTTTCACAAAACTATTATAAATGGGAAAAATTATGCATAAAAATCAATTTAGTAGTACTTAAGACTTGAATTAACCTATTTTGATGATAAAAAATGCAAACTTACCAGTTGAAATCACAGTTACAAAACAGAACAAAAACTTTGGCCGGTAACGCTCTGCAAGTTTTGACAAAGAATAATTTTTATTTTGACATCTGACAACCACTTCGAAATGGCGGAACTGGTCGAAAATGTTGCCATAAGACAAATTAGTAGTACCTAAGGTAGTTTTCATTTCAAACATTTACAAAATCCCAGTTACAAAGTAGAAATTCCGCAAATGCTTAAATCGTAGGACATACATAGTTTAAAACACAAAATTTATGAAAAATATTACTGAAGTGTCCATATCTCATGCTTTATTATGATAGTTCACATTTATTTTAATAGCCTTAAATGTGCTTCAATTCGATATTGCACAGTAATTAGGAATAAAGTGGATACTTAGGTCTACCGGTTAGTGTAGGACATATGAAAATTCAGGGGGTTTGGAACCAAGATTTATTAATAATTCTTAAAAAGGTTTAAATAACTGAGCCGTTTTTATGTGTTTCAAAAAAGATTAAATTAAGTAATTTTAAAAGTATTTTTATTATGTTTTAGGTATTTGTTTTCCTTAAAAAAAAAATGCATCAATTCATAGGACACGTCAAAATCTGAGTGGCAGTGTTGCCATATGTACGGATTTGTCCGTACACGTACGGATGTTGGGGTATTACGTACGGAGAGATATGGCGTACGGATTTGTGTTCGGGTTTTTAATTATTACACATTATCAATAATGTGTAACACGATTTCAAATACAAAAGAAAATATATACGTCGATATCGATAGTTTTTCACTTTCCTCATGTCGTAAATTATATTATTGAGTAATTCCCCATCCTAGACAATCACATGTCTATGACAACTAATTGTCTATGACGGGAATTATTATAAAATATGTTGCGGTAATTCCCCATTCTAGACATTCACTTTTCTAAAACAACTGATTGTCTATGACGGGGAATTACCGCAACATATTTCGTTTCGTGTGACAGAGAGAGCATGATACACGACTGACACTGAACGAAAGAGATACATTATAATTTCTTTGTTGTTGTTGTTATTGATTTTGCATAACGCGCTTATTTATACGCATTGTTCTTTCTTAGAGTGAGTAAAGTGTTTGAAACTATTTGTGTTGTGTTGTGTGTAAGATTTTGAATTCAATTGCAATTATTAGTAGAGATGCTAAAAAAACGCGAAGAATTTTTTTTTATTGTACGGATTTCGTACGGAATTTCAGATTTATTTTACGTACGGAATTTGTACGGATTTTGCTGTCGAATGTACAGATTTTTAGTTCTTGTTGTATGGCAACACTGCTGAGTGGACATATTTTCACGTAATTGCCCACCAAAATCATATCTTCCATGGGTACCTAAAATCTATTTTTGAATTTTGCGAAACATTGACACAGAATTAATATAAGTACTACGTAACATTGTGTTGGTTTGTACCTACATGGAAAATAAGAACAGATAAGTGCGAAAGAAAAATATCTCTGTTGAAATGCCTGACGCAGTAGCTGCCTGTCGCGTCTGTCTGGCGGTGGACGTGCGGCTGTTGCCCATCGCCGGCTCGCTGCAGCTGGTGTACGAGAGGATCACCAACAATGAAGTTAGTGCAACCGCAGCTAAATTATACTCATTTCTTCTGAATGGGTACTTTCGTTTGGAAGAAAACAAAATGTGTCTAACTGTTGTGTTGCGAACATTTCAGCTGCACATGGCTGACGGAAGGCCCGTGGCGGCGTGTTATATCTGCTACGCTCAGCTCAACAAGTGCCTCAATTTAATGCGGACTTCTGCTTGGGCAGAGAATGTGCTGAATGCTATAGTGCACAGACAATCAGAGGTAGAACTTCAATTTTCTTTGTGATATTATTAAACGTATTTATTAGTCTGTTTTGCAGTAAGTTCGTGTATATTGACAGATTACTGAAAAATCAATATCCTTGGTGGACCGTGAGGCTATCGGCCTGTGTGGGTCACTACGGTACTCCAGAGCTGAATATAACAACACAGATGTACCAATCCCTGTTGTAATCAAAACTGAGCTGGAGTCAGATGTTGCTAAAGCTGACATTGGATATGAGGAACCAGAGGATGGTATGCACTTTTCTGATACTCAAACGATATCAATGGAAATAACAGTGAATCTGTTATTTCCATTGATATCTGTTCACAACTTATTAAAAGTGTAATTGATTTAGCAATGTTAATGATTGAGAGACTTCATAGATGGTGCTTAATAAAAGGCCAGTCCATAGAGGAAGCAAAAAGCACGGGATTGTCATTTCTTTGAATTAAAACCTAATAAAAAACGTCTAAAAAGTTGATCAACATTGTGATTTGTGCAAATGTCAAACTATTTGGTGATTTTTTTGTTTTTGGTTGACAAGAAAAAGCGCACAGCCATTTTTATAGGTACAGCCATTATTATGACTCTGCTTTCATAACGCTATCTACTGAGATTTTATTTCATAGTTTTTTCTTAATTTGACCTGTCAGAATCCATCCCATGTGGATCCATCATTAGAAGTGTGTGTGCAAGTCCCCCGCAGCCAGCAGACACGGCCAACATTTGTGAAACAGAAAGCGACCCTGATGAAGAAGACCCCTTCAGTCCGTCACAGTCTCTCAACACAGAGATGGACACGACAGAGCAGGGAGAGCTCGGGGAAGGTAGGATTTTCTTTTGTTCCAGCTCCTTCACTATAGGTATCCTTATACTAAAGGGCCATTTAGACGGTACAAGTTTCTTGCCTGTTGAATACGATTAAATTGAAGTAATAATTTACTTGCATAGTCTAAACAACATGTAACATTCTTGAACTGGTATGCAAGTTTGGATTCAAAACTTTTCTTGGTGCAAACAATACATGCCAGAAAATGACATTCAATTCTTGCATGAAAAATTTGACAATGCAAATACGTGCAATTAATGAAGCAAATCGCAAAAAAATGGCACGTGCCCATACAAATCTGTGTTTAAAAAATGGAATGCAATAATTGCCTAAACAATTGTATACATGTAAAGAGGACACATTGGCAATTATTGTATGTCAAGATTTGCATTCAATAATTGTATTCAAGTTTTTTTATTTATATCACCATGTAAACAGTTGCTTTCAATTATTGAAAGTCAATTCTTGCACTGCAATTACTGCATTCAATTATTGCTCTTGTATGTTCAAGATCTTGCACCGTCTAAATGGCCCTTAACCTTCAATAGCAGTCAAATACTCTATTATGATGCCCAGATGTGTATTTATATATGGGTGGCTAACATTTAGCAGTAGATAACTATACTTGAGTCTTGGCTACTGACACTATGTAGTTGTGCGTCACGTATGTCTCCTATGTGCAGCACAATATTGAAGTACAGATTGTTTCCAGGATCCTGGTTGTTCACAGATTAGTGAAGCTGAGCAAACTGACATGAGATTTACTGATAAAAATGATTATTCTTAGGTGTCGCTTCAGCGCAGACGTCGGCAGCTGACAAACGGAAACAAGCTGCCGGAAGTACGACCAACAGGAAACAGCGCGAGTCTCGGCGAGAGTCAACAACTCGGACTGCTCAGGGACCACACCAGTGCGACGTTTGTCAGCGGCGGTTTGCACGTGCTTCAAATATGATGATACATTATAGAACTCATACTGGAGAGAAACCATTCCAATGTGATGATTGTGATCGTCGTTTTAGTCAAAAGTCTGATTTGGTAAAACATTTGAGAACTCACACTGGAGAGAAACCATTCCAATGTGATGTTTGTGATCATCGTTTTAATCATAAGCCTCATTTATTTACTCATATTAGAACCCACACTGGAGAGAAACCATTCAAATGTGATGTTTGTGATCGTTGTTTTAATGAAAAGTCTAATTTAGTAAAACATTTGAGAACTCACACTGGAGAGAAACCATTCAAATGTAGTGTTTGTTGTCATCGTTTTAATCGAAAGCATGATTTATTAAAACATTTTAGAACTCACACTGGAGAGAAACCATTTCAATGTAATGTTTGTGATCGTCGTTTTAATCAAACGTCTAATTTATTAAAACATTTGAGAACTCACACTGGAGAGAAACCATTTCAATGTGAAGTGTGTCAACATCGGTTTAGTCATAAGTCTCATTTATTGCGTCACTTGAGAACTCACAATAATAGTCCGAT